>WEZZ01021085.1:0-25864 GCA_013400585.1 Chloropsis cyanopogon
ATAAATAAATAATATAATAAATATTATTATACTAATAACTCAAAAATAAAAATAGCCATAAACCCATTTTGGGTGTTAGATATTTCCCTGTCCTAGCAGGGAGAAGATGTCATCACTCACAAAAATTCTTCTTCTTCTTAAAATCTGTTCTTGAAATTGCCCTCTCTTCTGCATTTTTTTGCTCACAAATTCTTGTAATAATATCTTATTGGAAATTCTTTAAAAGCTCCCAGGAATGTTTTTTTTAAACTTTAAACCAGCTTTAAATTAAGAGAGAGAGATTTACCTAAAAAATAAGACACAGAACCTAACTTGATGCTTAAATCTTCCCTTCTCATGAAATTAGCTATCAACCAGTTATAATATTGAGCTCTAGTGCTTATTCATGAAGCTTTAAAATGATGTGTGAGTGATTGACAGTATTGAATGTCACGCCAATAGCAATTTCTCTGTCTGACAGAAGCGTAGGGACTTTGCTTCCAGGCTGCCTTACAGACAAGCAGCTCTAGCAGGAAAATGTTAAAGGTTTTTAATATTACATTTGATAGGAAGTATGGAGATGCTGTCACAGGAGATACTTGGAAGGGCTGGAAATTAGGGATTTTGTGTATAGATGGATGGCAGAGCAGAGCTTAGGATAAACCAAGTTCAGAAAGTGTTTCCCCCACAAATTTCAAGATACGTCGCTGGGGGCTTCTCAGTTTTTGCAAAATCTTGGAACATTTCCATGAACTTGGCTTCCACTTGCCAAGGTTGAACATTTCCTCACTGCTTTTAGCTCTTCATTGCATATAATCAGGAATTGTTAATGTGGTGTTTCATGAAGTGCTCAGCATAAGTAGTTTGATCAAATTTGAACTTGCGATACAGACAGGGACTTGCACACCCTGACATTTATTTTATTGTTCAAACTTGCATCATGGGAACTCAGAAGGCTCTTTGGTGCAGTTAATTTTTTTAATTGGACTTTAAAACTTGCCACCAAACAGAAGAAACTAGAATAGCTGTGCTATTTTTCAGTTGTGAACAAATATAAGATCCCTAAAACTGATTTCATTGTGGGAATCAAATAGAGGGAAGTGCTATTAACAATATGTTACTAATTAACAGTATTTTATTCTTGAGTATAGGGGACACTTGTTTGCCTAGATAAGGGTGGCGCTGGTAACATAAATGCTTTCAAATGCAGTTCTACATAAAAGTAGCAAACTGAAGGAGAATTTGCCTCGAGCTATCTTTTTTGCTTTGCATGGAAACAGCCTTGAATAATGATCCAAATTTCTAATGTATATAGTGATGTCTTTTAAATGGGGCTTCATTTAAATTTAAAATTTTATTTTTGTTCAGGTTGCCAGTTTCTGGCTGGAGACAGAAATTTAAGTAGAATCAAAGTTGGTGAATGAGAGTAGAAAAAAGCTCTGGTTTATGTTAAAGCTTAAGGTCAGGGTGAGAGGATCCTAAGGCTGTTTAAGACCTGTAAAACTCACAACTTGAATTTTTGAAAAAAGTAGTTTTTACTTAATGGGGAAAAGTTGCTGGCTTTCCACAAAGCTACTTTTCAGTGCATCTGTATTATTGTGTCTGCGTTAGAGAAATCATGGAGGACCCAACTGAGTATCTCTGGTGGCTCAGACTGCAAAAAAAAAATTGGGATGAATGTTAAAATTTTAACAAAGATGTTCAATTAACTGACTATATAGAAAAGAAAAGAGGAGCTCTTAGCTGTCCTCAATATAGAATGAAAAAGGTTCACTATACAACTACCAGTATTTTAGAGGAACCGGCTGACCCCTCAATAGTTGGATTGCCCAAAAAAAGTAATGAGTGACAGCAATGTAGGTTTTAATTCTTGAAGGTGTTATCTGTTGTTTCCATGAATCTAGACACACAGTTTGGCAAAAGCCACATGAATAAACTGCTGCCTTAAGGAAGGCAAACTTTTTTAAACCACAAATAAATCTGGTTTAAATAAAAAATAATCCCACTTCAGTATCATTTTATTGAATTTTGCACGAGTCAGTTATGAAGAAAAAAATATTTTTCACAGAAGTGGCTCTCTTGAGTGGTATTTCTCAAACGTGAAAAAATACAGAAGGCTTGTTTGGTACTCAGTGATGTTTTTTGTTGCTGCTAACCTGCTAACCCAGGATGTGGCTACGTCTCTCTGCCTTGCCCATATAAGATTAATTCAAAATAATAAATGCCTGCAATAAAACACCAGGCTTCCATCTTCACTCTGCCACCCTTTCTTGTAAGTACTCTATCTGCGGCCAGCTGGTATTTGTGTTCATTAGGATGAAGGGCTGTTTTGAGGTTTCAATCCAAGGATATTCATAATATTGCAGAACCAAACCCCTAAAGGCCTAGCAGCAAAGTTGCTTTCCCAGTGGGTTGGTTTGAAAGCCAGGTGTCTGCTAAGGAAGGCAGGAGCTTTCCTTGAAATGGAAAATGTAAACCCCCTCCCTCTGAATTATTGTAGTTTTGAAATTAAGGGGGCTCTCAGGCAAAGATACGGGAATAGGAATAACTGTTATTTACTAGGAAAATTAAAATACAAATGCAATAGTGCAAACAAAAAAAAGAAAACAAACAAACAAAAAAAAACATATTGCCAGAGTCAGCCAGGCCCTGGCTCAGGGTGTTGGTGCAGCCCCATCCCATGGGGGCTCAGCCCTCCTGCAGTGCCAGCTGTGGCTCTGCTGGAGCAGGATCCTGCACAAGGGGGGAGTTTTCCTCTGGAGCTCCAGGGCTGCTGGAGATGGGCCTGGGCTCCCTCTGGGAATGCAGTGCAGAAGAAAGCTGCTCCTCTGGGAATGCAGTGGGAAAGGTGCTGGGGTGTGCAGGGGTCAGATTCTATCCAGGTAGGAATGCTTGGCTCCTCCCCTGGGCGGGGCCTCTCCCATGGGATGATGGCATTGTATCAGCCATGCAGGGACACTCACTGGCCATTAACAGGAGATAATTAATAATTAATGGCCCATTAACAGAAGGTATCTCCTGGAGAGAGGCTTGGCTGTGGGAGAGATAAAGAAAACTGCCCAATGGACAGCAGGTGACTGCCCCAGCTCTGACAGATGGGAAATAGAACACACACCCCTGGCTACATCTTGCATTTCCAGCCTAGGAGACCCAAGCAGTCCAACTCAGACACCAGAACCACTATTGCTACCTAAGAGCAGCCCTGGAGACAACCTCTCAAGGTGTCTGTAAACACATGTGGCAGACTCTTTCTCACATGGATGCAATTATAAGGAGCTATTTAAGATGACAGCTGCAGAAATATTTTGCAGCCTCAGAACCAACTGCAGCAGTCTCCCCTTGTGTGCAGGGCAGCTGGAAGTTGCTATTCTGTCTGGACCTGGGTTTTGTGTTTGACTGGAATGAATTTTTGCAAGTATCAACAGGACATTGGTGAATCTGTTTTGATTTTATCGAATTATGTCAAATAAGGCTTAATATTGAGGTGGTTGAGCTTTTTACAGTTGTCATGGTTTACCAATTGAAGATGGATTATGTTGTCTTTCTAAATGTTCTGGAATGTAAGTAATTGCATGCAGATTTTAAATTCATGTATTTTGCACAGTAAGAACTTCAGGCAGCTTTTTTGCAAGTTCAGGATATTTAAAGGTGCCAACATGATTACACTGCCCATTTAATTAATAAAATGTGTGAGGAGCTTCAGTGACTAAGGTGTGTCTTGCTACTAAATATATTCATGAAAGTGTCAGGCCATACTGTAGGTGTTATGGGGTATAGCTACAATTCTAGTTTGAAAGTTAGAAATGGAGCTCAAAAGCATCGTGTTTGGTTGGTTTTAAATATGGAGATGGACAAAAGCCTTATCATTAATGGGATGTTGCTAAAGAAATTTAGAGGCATTTAAGCAGATTTGGCTACAGAAGACTAGGGCTTAGAATCCCTTTTCCCTTTTTGTAATTTTTTTGCAAGAATGGGAAGCTGTCCAATACAAAGTGAGGATAATTTTTCATTAATTCTTGAAAAGCCTCAGAAACTGTAGCAGATTTTGTACATAAAGCTCTTTATAGCAGTTTTCATCTTCAAAATATTGCAGGTGATTGTAAATACTCAGCCTAACTATTTTCAGTGAAAAGTGGGTTTTACCATCATCAATTTCCCTGATAGTTATTCCATAAGGATCTCACATGCATTATGCTGGTTTACCTTGCCATTTGATCTACATAATTTGTTTAATGGTTTTTTTTTTTGGTGGCACTGAAGTAATTCAAAGCCATCTCCAGGTTCTGGTGCTTCATGGTGCAGGGATTTTAGTTTGGATCAGTGTGGGGTGTAGCTGGAAGCTGCTGCCCTCTCATGGCTAAATCAGGTCCAGTTTGAGGCTGGTGGTGTTGTCTATAAGCAAGCATCAGTTATATGCATGCTCTGTAGCAAAAGGCTTTAAGAGGTGCTCATTTGCATTTTAGATAAGGTATGAATAAATCAATGTTTATGACCTAGATTTTGTCCTCTGAAAAAAATGAGCAAGAAGTGCTGTGTCATACTTAGGCATGCAGCAATCCTTGGTATAGAAAATTTTGTATTTCAGGTAGTGCTGAAAGTTGCTAAATGACTGTAGAACTCCAGAATTTGAATGGGGAAAAAAATTAAAGAAATAAGAAGAAATAAGCCTTTGAATTCATATCTGAGTTGAAAAGCAATAAAGTATTATTATCAAACCAAGACATGTATTACTTTTTGTTTCACTTGAACGGCTGATACGGAATGGCTTGTCCTTGACAATTGCAAAATATAATTTCTTTAGACAATTACTGCAGTTTTCCCATGGACTGCTGTTAAAAGAATTTTTTTTTTTTTTATGTCCGTAGTTAATTGCTCAATGTTTTCTTAGGGAAACCACAGGATTTTTTTTCACTTTTGAAAAAGCAATCATTTCAAAATGGAAAGCATATAGAAATAGTGTAGAACTTTAAAGCTTCACAAACTTTCACCTATCCAGCCTGTAGACAAGTTGCAAGATTTGATCAAAACTTGACACTATTAGACTGGCAAACTGGTAAAAAGATGAAATATGGATTATACCAGCAAGAGCTAATTAGAGAGAAAGGATCCACTTTTGGCTGCTGCAGTGCATTCGGTCGGTATCATTGATTCTTGAACTGTTGCCTTGATTTTCCTGAGGGTTTTTTAAGGTGCATTCAAACCATTATAAAAGGTGAGAGATGGACAAACCCAGCCCACAGTGAACAACTTTCTGTTGCCATAATATTAACGCTAATAAAAGGAAACTTGTGTTGCAGCATCATCTCCTACCAGACACTACCGAGGAACATGCCAAGCCATCGAGCTCAGGTGCTGCCCCGCTACCCAGAAGGGTACAGGACCCTGCCAAGGAACAGCAAGACACGTCCAGAAAGCCTCTGCAGTGTCACTCCCTCGGCATATGACAGAGCGGTGGGACCCGCCAGCGCCGAGGACAAGCGGCGCTCCATGCGCGACGACACAATGTGGCAGCTCTACGAGTGGCAGCAGCGCCAGTTCTACAACAAGCAGAGCACCCTCAGCAGGCACAGCGCCCTGAGCAGCCCCAAAACCATGATCAACATCTCCGACCAGACCATGCACTCCATTCCCACGTCCCCCTCGCACGGGTCCCTCGCTGGTTTCCAGGGATACTCCCCGCAGCGGACGTACCGATCGGAGGTGTCGTCGCCAGTGCAGAGGGGAGATGTAACCATCGATCGCAGGCACAGGACACATCACACAAAGGTAAAAAAGCTTCATTTAATAGTCAAAACTCTCATTGACAGGGCTCTTCAGTGGGATGTGTCTGATTACTGGAAAACTCGTGTTGCGCTGTGGTATATTTTATTATAACGGAGATTGCTGCGTCACTGTTTCCGTGGAGAAGGGTTTGGTTTTGAAAAGGGCTGAAAAATCTAAGGGTAGCAAAAAATGTATCTTTTTAAAACACTAAATGATGAAAACCCCTCTACTATCAGGGACAGTAAAGAAGGCAACGAACACAGACTCCATCATTCAGCAGACATGACAGGCAAGAGCCTCTACTTTATTGATAGTTCTTCTTTGTATCCTTACATCTCTATCCTTTATCCCTCTATCCTTTATCTCTACAAGTGGACCTCATTGGTCATTTACTTAATACATTTCACATGATTGGCTAATTTAGCAACCACCCCTTGGGATAAACAATTCATGAGGAAAACAACTTAGTCAAAATAGTGGGTGCAAATTGTTTTGAATTCTTTATCTCCCAACTCCCTAATGTCTCCCAGGCTGACCCATGGGAAATCTTACCTAGCTTTCTCCTTCTCTGACCAGACTGTGCATCCACAGAAAACATGTCCTGGTATTACTGCCCATGATAATATGTTTGTCTAAAAAAAATAAGGAGTCAATAGGCAAATTATTCAGAATACCTTATGTGTGTACAGAAATCTAAGTCCTTTCCAGCACCAAGAGGACTCAAAATCCCAGGTTTCTTTACACATGCTGCTTTCTGTTCCTCAGCAACAAGTTTGGCTGCCTTGGGTCTCAGCGGCAAATCAAGTGTATTGTTGCTTTTTGTGGTTTTGAGCTCTTAGGGGGATCACTGAAGATCAGTCGAAATGCACACAACCTTAGTGCTTGACCACTGAGAGGGAGACATGAAGAATTGTAAACTTGGGTGCCATATGTGCCACTCTGCTACATCCAGCATCTTGTGTTGCCGAGGGTTTTAACAGATTGGAAATAATTAAATAAAAATTACTCCTACAGTTGGATGAAAAATGCTCCTGAGCATTTTTCTAAAAACTTTATCCTTGGATGTCTTTTTTTTTGATGCAGGGAAAAAAAAAATATATAACTACAGCTTAAAGCAATTTAAACAACTTAGAGTTGATTATCACTGGTTGGATTTTAAAGTTTTTAGATCCCTATTACCAAAGGAGTCATTTTGCTTTGGCATCCTTTGTGTCTCAACTCCTCTGGAAATTTAGTAATCAATGCTTCTCACATACCTGAGAAATATCACTGGGGTCAGTGCTGCAGACCATGTATTATTACTTGTCCTGTCAGCCATATTTTTCTTCCTGATTTTGTTTTTTACTTGTTACACACTTTATGCTAGTCTTTCATTTAGTATTTAGTATCTCTTATACAAACCTCCTGTTTCCCTTGAGTTTTTAGTGCTGTTTGGTTTGTATTTAATTAGTTACACAGCCAGCTTCTGCCATTAACTTGAAAATACCCTTGTCTTTAAGAGGTGGGTAATTAGAAGACTGATTATTTGAAATCAGTAGGGTAAATTTAACATCTAAACCCCATCTACATGGAGAACTTAGGTTTTTCAGTGGCTTTCAATGGTTGGCTTTCTATTTTTAGGTTCTCAAAATCCTCCTGAAACTCCTCTATGACAGTGTTTTGAAAATGCCACGCTGTGTCTCTCCAGAGCTCAGTCCCATCTATGCCCATTAAGCAATATCCCAAGTTAAGAGGTGGGATGAATTTTCCTCTCCAGGGCTGCATAGCCTATATTTGTCCTGTACAGTGCTGCACTTCTGCATAGATAGCCATGCAAACAGAAAGTTCTAGAATTTATCCAATATTCTGTGATTCTTCTATCATGAGGAGTTCAAACAGTGTTGCTCATTATATGTCTGTTGTTATATGCTGGAGCATTTAACCCACAAGAAGCTCAATTTGTGTCACCAATATATTTTTCTCAGCATGCTACAAGACTGTAATCTTATCATCCCAGGCTGGACTTCTAGATTTGCAGAATTCCTGTTAGCATTTGTTACCTTTTAAACCATTACCCTTTTTAAACTTGTCCACAAGTGATCAGTTAGAAGGAATATCTGGAGAAGGACATAAAACAAATACTCTTTATTATGGGTAAGACAGAAAGGAGACTAATTGTCCACTTAGCTAAAATCAAATGGTTAGAGAACAAGGCTGAACTTGCAGGAGCTACCTCATGTTTTGGAACTGGAGAGATGAATAAAGTCTTTTTAGTCATCCAGCAATTTTATGCCACCGTGCTCAGGACAAGCTGCATTGTCTGCCTGGGTTAGGTCACTCTGGGAGGCAGAGGATGCTCAAGCTGAGCTGCTTCCCAAGAGAAAAGCATCCAGCAAGAAGAGCTGGGTTTTGTTGTGGCTTTTGGTTTTGTTCTGCTGATCCTTTCTCACCTCAAAGATGAGGCAAGGGTGGTATTGCAAGACCTGGCAAACATGAAACAATTGTGTTTGTGTCCACGTGCCCATTTGCATGATTCCCCTTGTGTGTGACTGTTTGGGTTTGAGAAGTCAATGAAGACATGGTTTGAAAATGCAGGAACGAGAACATCCTGAGCAGATGCCAAAACTTTCTATTTTTTACAGCACATGGTTTTGAATTGTCTGCTTGTATTTGTTTAAATGACATTGCCTACTCCAAAGGAGTCACCCTGCAGCTTAAAAATTTTTTCTTATTTGTTTTCATGTCAACTACTTTTCTGTCCTGTGTTCTCTTTTCTTACTATTCCAAGACCTTCCCTATTATTCTTGAAATAGAAATGACATCTGCAGCCCCAAGAATGCTGCACTACACCCACAGAGTTTACTTTATCCAGCAATCCTCCCCTAATATTTTGAGAGTACACCAAGACAGAAAAAGACTACCTCCCCAAACTGCTATTGTACAGCTGTCCTTAAATGAACTGTGTCATTGTCATACAGTTCCCTTTGCAATATTGGTAAAAGAAAAAATTGGGTTTTTTTATCACAAATCATTGCAGATGTACTTTCCTAAGGTATCTTACCATGGTTGTGGACCTTTTTGTGCTAAATCTGTCTGTTGTTTTCCAGGCTTCCTTTAAAATTGCTACAAAACATTTAATATTTGTGAATATTTAATATTTTTCAATGTTCTTAGCCAATGTCTGTATTAATTAAGTGATAAACATCCACTCTGGGGAATATTACTAGTTAAATTGCTCCCCATTTATATGAGACTGTGCCTGCTCACACCCCTATATTTGCCGTGGTGTAGAATATACTTGAAAAAACAGTGGAAGAGTAGACTCAGGATTTCTCTGAGGACCTAATATGATGGGAACAGGAAACTGCCTTGTCCAGCAAACCAAGTTTGATCCCAAATTCAAGACATAGGAAAATGTGAGACAGAACTGTGCTTGGCAATGCCTGAATGTTAGTTCTGAGACCCAGAAAATGGGTTCAGAGGGAAGGGGTGGCTAAAAGGGAAAGATGCAGTGTTTGGGTCTCCAGACACACTGCCTGAGGAGCATCACCATGTAGTGTAACTTTGAAATGTGAGGTGGAAAAGGGCAGGGAGGAGGAGAGGAAAAAGGGCATGAAAGGTGAGGGGAAAAGGAAGAGAAGAAAGGGTGGGAAACACAAGGAGGAAAAAGAATGAGAAACAGAAGTGAAAAGCTAAAACTGTTGTTTACACAGTCTGTCAGTAGGGCAGCAATAATGAGGGAGAAGTGTTAATTAAATGGATTATGAAATTCGGGGTATTTCTAAAATTTAGAGATAGACTTCTTGAGTGACCTAGGTCGTAGATCAGCAGGGAGCATGACTGGCACAAATCATGGCAAATTTTCATGAGGGGGAAGTTGGCTTGATTTTTTGTGTTAGCATTTAAAGTTTTTGAGTCTTAAGAAATAATTGTGGATCACACTGTGCTATTTTTTTTTTTTTTGTACAGCATGTCTTTGTGCCTGACAGAAGGTCGATGCCAGCAGGTCTGAGTTTACAGCCTGTTACTCCTCAGAGCCTCCAAGGCAAAACAGTGAGTTGGATTTTTATTTGGTACATCAGGGGTTTTTTTAAGAATAAACCTTTAAGTATGAAGAGGCAACACTGAAATTTTGTTCTAGTTAAAGCTTGCTTTAAATGTGGCCTTTATTTAAATTATCAGGGAAAGAAGTACTCTGTGATTCCACAGAATTCTAATATCATGTAGCTGCTGAGTCAAGTTTTTCTTTGGGAAATACAGATTTATTATTTTTTAATCATTGTTGATACATTGCTGAAATTCCTGGGAGAGGGTAGACTACATCACAGAACACTTATTTCTCCATTAATTATTTAGATAATCCTAGAAGTAAAGTTTGGCTTTTTTGGAAATGTAAAAGAGTGTTTTCTAAAAGGATGTCCTTTCTGACACTGTACTGTGGTAGAGCTGAAATTCCCATTGATGATATCTCATCAAAGAGATGCTGGTGAATACTGTCCACTTTCCTAATTGAAGCATGACTCTCAGCCAAAAAGTTGCCCTAAATCCAGGTCACTTCTTTACCAATTTTTGTCTCCTTTTTTGTCATCTCTCTGTTTATCCAAAAATACCGATTGAGAGAGTGATGAATTAAGAAAACAGATTTTTTATTTTTTTTTCTTTTTTTGATCATCCTGTGGGCAGCCAGTCCTTCCACTGCCTCGAGCCCTGTTTCCTGCACTTCCCAGCACAGATTTCTGGCACCTTCAGTGACTTTTGTGGGTTGGCCTTTGGCAGCTGGAGCCTTCCAGACATTTCTTGGGGTTCGTGGCCCCCTCAGCCCTGCTGGGCTCTGCTTGGGCTGGGCTTATCTCCAGAGGGACAAGCAGGTCCAAGAAACCAACCAGAAATCCTGCCCACAGCAGAACCTTGCGGGGGCCAGAGGAGGAAACCTCTAATAAACGTTTGTGTTACGGTTGTTGCAAAAGTTGATGCAAGACCTGCATCAAATGCACAGCAGCTGCAGCAACTTTATGAATGTCTGGAGAGGAGTAGGAGTTCTGTTCTGAGGGCTCCTCTAGGGAAAAAAAGTTTGGGTTGGAGTGCCATGACATAGTTCATTCCTAATGCACTAAAATTGGGCTTTTTCAGGATGCCCCAAAAGGAGTTTTGATCTTGAAAAAGTGGATAATTGCTCCTTTTGCTTGAAGATGCTGCTTTTTGTTCTCATATTCCTAAAAATAGGACTTCTTGTGCTTTGAATATATATTACTTTCCAGACTGAAAGCACTGTTGCCTGTTTTTGGAGAGAACTCCAAAATGCCTTATATAGCAGTCTAGATTCTTACCCTGGCTCTCTGGAATTAAGTATTTTAAATCCAGGTATTGAAGGAGAACTGTAAGAAGGAAAACTGCCATTAGACAATCTGGGTTTGGTGTTGGTTTCCCCTCAGAACCAAATGGTTTTGCCAGCTGAAGCTCTGTGGAAATCCCTTGCTCCCTCTTGTGGGCTCCTCTGTTCTGAACTCACAAAAGTGCTGGTGCCATGCTGCTTCTCAGGGGTTTTTCCTCTTTATTCTGAGAAACTGATATTCACTCTCAGTGTTTTTAATGTGTGGGTCTCTGGAGCTCTTTTCTTTACTTCTTTGCTTTGGGGAAGTTCTGTGGCTGTGGGAGAGGGCAAGCAGGGGTTTAGGAGGTTTTTGTGTTTGGGCTTTAACTCACAGGGCTTGTGAGAAAATCAAAATGCTGGATGAATGTTTAACTTCTTATAAGGCTGACTTCTGGAGAAGTGTAAGAAACAGAAGCAAACAGGAATGCTCCAAAAATACTTGTGCTGTTCAGTGGTTTGTTTTCTTTGAAATATTGCTAATAGAAATGGTTCCCAGGAATGGTTCAGGTAGTTTCCCAAACTGACCTAAGCTGATCTGTGTGGGATTACCTGACAAGTACCCATTTGAGTTGGACTTCATTTCCAAAATACATATAATCTTGGGTCTTAAATGCTATTCTTCATCCCTTCCTAAGGCTGTATTGTACATCTTAGTCATAAAAGTAAAGCAATAAAATCACTGGAGGCCTCAGACCTGTGAAAGGTGGGATGGAAAATTGGTTTTGTCATGCTTGTGCAGATTTATTTTGTGAAAGGTGATTATTTCTGAGGTAATTCAGTAAACCTGGGATTGTCATCATTTTTTTTCCTCTGAATTTTGACACATACATGTGTAGAATTATTTTAAAAACTACATTTCCTTGAGGGCATGTTTTGATTCTTTCACCAAGCTCAA
This sequence comes from Chloropsis cyanopogon, assembly GCA_013400585.1. Classification (NCBI taxonomy): domain Eukaryota; kingdom Metazoa; phylum Chordata; class Aves; order Passeriformes; family Irenidae; genus Chloropsis; species Chloropsis cyanopogon. The sequence continues at coordinate 11,988 of WEZZ01021085.1, forward strand.
ATGGCTGCCCACGTACAGGTAGTGACATCCTAAGGGCTGGAATTGTCTCCTCCTGCCTTTAGTCAATATCATCAATTTGTTATGCATGCCAGGAAAAGTTTGAGGACTGCACAGACTTTGTCCTGCAAAATCCTATTTTTTTAGGATTATTTCTGTCCTTAATACAGAATGTTTGACTTTTATGGCATTTGCTGGTTTGAGCAGTCGAAGTCTAACCCCTCATTTTACACTTGGAAGTGTTCAGTTGGGGGAAATGGTGTCAGAATTTTTGTGAGGCACTCCCGAGGTGCGCCTTACTTGACTTCAGAAGTGATCAGGTGTGCCTTTATTTTTACTGCAGTGTTGTTTGGGGTACCAACTAACCTTTTCTCCACTCTTTGGCTTCTCACACCGCACTCCCTCAGCCGGAGGAGCTGACGCTGCTGCTCATAAAGCTGAGACGGCAGCAGGCGGAGCTGAGTAGTATCCGGGAGCACACACTAGCACAGCTCATGCAGCTAAAGCTTGAGGCCAGCAGCCCAAAGGTCAGCTATCCAGCAATGTGTGTCCTGCTCCACCCTCACTAACCCACGGTCATTCATTAACCCAAGTCTGCTCTGTGCAAAACTCTCTGGCTGCTGCGCGAGCGGGATGGAGCGGCGTTAATCCTGTGTGCGCGTGGCTGTTCTGCTATCAACCCTTTGAGCTGTTAGGTTTTTGAAATAAGCCAGGTCAAAATGATGTGGGGATATTTTAAAGCTCGCTGGAGTTCTGGGCTACAAGCATCATAAAGTCACCCCAGGATATTTACATTTAAAATAAAGTAGTTTTAATCCGTTGGTATTACAAACAAAATTAGTCGTGATAGCTTGAGATTAATCTGTTTATGCAGCCTCCTATCAGATTCCATCTTATTTGTGATATGTGAAAAGCACACGTCACTTACTTGTGTCTGTGAAAAGCAGGACATGTTTAAAACACGGATTTATCAAAGGGTTCATAGTTGCCTGTGTAGTGGACATTTACATAAGCTTACTGTATTTTATGTGTAAAGCAAAAGAAACGTAGTAGTTCATAGCAAACTTTCATCATTTCTGCTTTGGGCTTAAAACTTGCTAACAGTTCACCAAAAAAAGGCAGTTAAAAACAGCATTGTATTTCTCCATAAAACAGAACTGTCTATCACTGTCTAGTTTACATCCTTTAAAGCCCTTTTCATGCATCCTGCACCTTCTGTCCCTTTCCTTTTCCCCTCTGACTGCTGCCTGATAGAATGAGATTCTTTCACATCACCTTCAAAGGAATGCCATATATTTGGATCACCAGGTGGGATTTGCAATTTACTTGTGCGTTTATATTTCTTAATGCTTTTTGCCTGCTACTATCAAAGCTGGAAATATTTGGGGAGAAGGATTTTCAGTGCTTTTTGTGAAGTTGGATGATGCCCACAGCATAGAATATCTTCAATTGATCACAAATTTGAGGTGCTATTGGAAAAAATATCCCTCAATTTAAAATTTGTCAGAAAACTGTAGCCAATCACCAATTCATTTTTCTGTTCTAAATGTGTTCCTAATTTCCTTTTCATAATAACACTAACTGTAGCATTTTACCTTCTTTAACCAGTCCTAATATGTTTCCAAGCTCATATGACACACATGCAATTTATAAAAAATGGGTACTTCTGAGAGTTTGGGTTTTCCAAATTAAGAAGAGTTAGATGTTTCTACAGGACATTAAATGAAGAGGAGGTCAAACATGAAGAAAGATTTCGAACAAATTGTAACATGGCTCCTTTTCTCATTTTTCTCAGTTCATTCTGAAGGATTTATATAATAATGAGATTTAAATTGTTTCCAATTTCTGGTGTCTTATCGAGTGAGGGTACAGTTCTGTCTTCACTGACATAATCGACTGCCAAGTGAAGAATTGCAATATCACATACCTCTCTTTCTGGCCTTGCTGCAGGACCAAATGGGATTTCTGTACAAGTTGTGTTTGAGAGGTTGTGAAGTGGATTTTTATTTTTTTTTTAATTTTTTTTTTTGGTAGCAGTTATAAAAGACAGTCATAAGTGCTTAGAACTAAAATAAGCAACTGGATGACCATTGGTTAAAAATATAAAAATCTCTTTTTGTAAGAAGTCTTTTATTGAAATTTTGAGCCTTACACTTAAACCAACTGTTGGAAGTTTTATATTTGATGTGTTCCTCTACTGGGGTTTCAGTGAGTTACTGAAAACCCCAGCTGTGCTCAGAGGCACACAATACACACTCTCACCTGGGCTTGGTTCACCCACTGACTTTTTTTTCCTATTACCTCTTGAAAACAGGGTGGGAATTGTGACCAATTCACTTTGATGGCAAGGCATTTCTTACCATCTGTTTTGTTTTATTTAAGGGGCTGCAGGAGGTCCAAAACAGTAGGGACATACTGCTTGCTAAATTAGAGCAAAATATTTCATCCAACTCAAATATTTCCAGTCTATAATGCTTTGGAATAAGGGAGTGATTCTGTCTTTAACAGTGTAATTCATTGTCAAGAAAGGATAACTGTTGATGTGAAGTGTAAAATGTTGTTATTGCTTGGTTAGCCAAGCTCGTGAGGAGGATGGACAGGATTAAATGGGGGGAACTGTCTATGTACAAGATGCAAAATAGTAAAAATTATTTTCCTTTTGCTTGCACCAGATAAAATTTAGAAATGTGATGTGGTAAGCATGAATTTAGGAAAGTGTGTAAGTCTTACAGTTGTGCCATACCAGAGATGCAAGGAATCAGTACAACTTAGAAATCAAGTCTAAAATATTTTACCTTAATCACAAAATCATGGAAGGGCAGGTTGGAATACTCATTTCTCTTGTTTTATAATACTGTCATCTGCCTGTAGGAAATAAATCTCCCTGAAAGTCTTTCTGCTTTGAGTACCACTGCTTCTAGGGGTGGTATCACATTTATAGCTTTTCATTACTTTGCCAAATATCAATTTCCCTTTATGTTGGAAAGCATAAAAAAATCAAAATTTCTTCCAGTGTAATTGAGGCCTTTCCTCCTTGTTACCAGCATCTGTAACCAGCGTGCATAATCACTTACCCTCTCTGGATTTTAAATGTCCTTGTGTACTTAAATTAGGTATTTCCACTTGAATTTAATCTCTGCAAATAGTGTCAGAACCTACTTTGCTTATAGCACATGGTGGGACTCCAGTCCCTGTATCTTCAACTCTCACCTTCTTGGTCACAAAGAGCTCAGCACTGTACACAACAATAAATAGTAAGTTTGTTAAAAGGTTGCACAGGTGACTTTTCAGGCAGGCTAAAAATCAGGTGTAGGGAAGATAAGTTACATTCTGTTGCAATGAGCTGGCTGCTGATTGTGTGGTTTTCTTGTCAAGAATGAAGAATATTCAATCTCCTTTTTGAAGTCTTGCTTTGTTTTTGTACTGCTGTTTCCTTTGGCCACGCTCAGAAATTCTCCTGTTGCACTTTCTGATGGTTTCATGTTATGCTTTCAGAATTTTTGTTGTTGTTGTTGGAGTTCAGAGAGAAGGGGGAAAAAAGACTGAAAAGACTTGGCACACAGATACCCAGCCATATGATTCTTTTGATGTCCTGTGGCCAAATAAATGGCTCTGCAGCTCCCTTCTCTTTTTAAACCACTCTGCTGGCTCAAGGTTTGCAGAGCTGGGGGAGATTCAGGTGCAGTTTAGGAAGTAGTTCTGGACAGAGCTAGCAGCCCTAAGCAGTGATGATTTTTTTGCCAGCATGGGATGTTGAGTCCATAGGATCTCAGTCTTCTGCAATACCAGATTTTAAAGAATCACTTCTTGTGTGCTGCTAAGTGCAAGCCAGCTGTATCCTAAATTTATTTATGCCCAGTAATTACAAAAAAGGGTAACCAAAACACAATAAATTCAGGTTTTTTTCCCCAAGTAAAAGCTAGACATGCTTTTTTCTCCTTTGCAAATAGCCATTGCAGAAGGTCCCACTTGAACCTTTCTGTTATTATCAAGAATCCCAGCACATCAGTCTTTTAGTACACTTCTGAATTTTATCTTGACAGTAAAACTTTCCTTTGGCTGAAAAACCCTTTACTATTGAGGTCGTGTTCAGTATAAACTCCCTATCCCAGGCTGATTAGTAACAGAAACTTTACTACATTTAATTTCATTTAGTCTTTTTTTGTTTTTTCTTGTTTTTTGAAATAGCTATTTATGTAAATAGTTTAGATGTTTAGGAATGAAAATAATTCTTCTGGAACTTTAGTTTATTTCCATTTTCAAAGTGTGCCTAAAAATTAACAGAACTTGAACAAGAAGTTGTCAAACAAAGGAGTGAAGGTCCCACAGCCAACATCCTCACTGTCTTGGAGTTTTGCTTCTATTTTCTCCTCTTCACCTCCCTTTTTCTGAGATACTGAAAGTGGCTCTGGGAGCAAGTAGTGAATTAAGGAAGGTTAAAATAGTACAAGGAGGTTTGGATGGAGTTGACATGGTATCTTGTGTTTCAACCTAAAATTCTATGTCCTATATTAGCAGCTTTTATTTGTATTTTCCAGGGTATCTGGAAAAGGTAAAGTGGCTGACGTGGCCTTTTTTCTTGGTTTTTTGTTTGTTTGTTTGGGGGGTTTTTTTTGGGTTTTTTTTTTGTGTTTTTTGGGGGTTTTTTTGTTGGTTTTTTTGTTTTTTCGGGGTTTTTTGGTTGTTGTTTTTTTTTTTCGTTTCTTTTTTTCTTGACTTTGGGCCTTAGTGTTGCTCTTCTTTTTGACATCTCTTTTAATATCACCACTGTCTGGAATGCACCCACTCTCTGGACAAAATTTTAATGTAGAGGGAGAACAACTTCTTGTGTTCTGATTTTCTGTTTACCTGTACTGGAGATGATGGAGTAAATGCTAGGGGCTGCTTGTTCAGGGTTTTTTCTCTGCCTTGAACAAACAGAGCATCAGAAGCTTCTTAAGGCACCTTTTATTGGCTGATTAACTTAGCAGCTGATCAGACTTTGCAATGGATAAAAAACAACAACAACAACAAAAAGGTCCTCCTCTATCTGCGACAAGAAAAAATTGTTTACCATAAGATGAATAAAAACACTGCTCCAAGTGTAAAAGTTAGGTTTTTCCTAAATAATTTGGGGCAAGAAATACTAGAAGGTATCAAAAACACATTCTGTTGCATTTCCATCTATGGAAGAAAACCTTGCTGTGCAAATTCATGGAGAGTGCAAATATATATATATATATATACACACACACATAAGTGCAAAGTGAAAGGTCATAAATGCTCCTTCACACACTTTGTGTAACCATACCTGAAGCAGGTATTGCTAAAGTTTCCAACAGGTCCTAAAGTTTCCAACAAAAACAGGAGGAGAATTGTGCATTAAGTGACTTCTCAGTTTTCTTTTGGAGAAGAAAACCAAGAAAACCATGTTTTCATACCTTTCCCCTGATTAAGAAAGTCTCCTTTTTAAGACCCAAATCCCCTATTTTTTTTTCTGTGTTGCACACTTTTCTGAAACCCTAAATGTATGCAAATTTGTAAGAAAATACCTGATTTTGACATTTGCATGCTTAACAGTAAGTAGTGATCATTATAGAAAACATCTGGCCAGTTCCAAAATAGTTCCACTCCTGTGTATGGGGGGTGGATAAATGCAACAGGCAATGATTCCAAGTTCCAAAGGATATAAATCAGTGCTGTGTAGAAAGGCATTTTGTGATCTGTGGACATAAGTCTATTCACAGGCTGGGAGTGCTTATATCTTTTTTATGTCCACTGAGTTATTAAATCTATAATTTAAAAGGTTTTCTGATAAGGGTTTGAGTGTTCCTGCTGCAAAATCCAATAATCCTTTTCATTTCAATACCATGCAAAGCCAAACTTATTTTAAGCTTTTTTATTTTTAAAAAGGGAGAGTGTTGGTGAATAAATATTGCATTGGTGTCGAGCATTTACGTTATTTTTGATACATTTGTTTGATATTATTAAACTTTTCAGATGTTGATATTACTGAATGATGGAATATATAAAAAGCATGGGTTAAAATGTGATCTACTGCATTATTAGAAAGAATTAAAGTAGAGGCTATATTTTACAGTGTCGTCTTTCAAATCTAGCCATGCTGTAAACTGATGTTTGCTGTATGCTCCTCCTGATTTGAAATAGATGAAAGAGAATGAACCTTTAATCACCATGGTTCACACTATGATTGAGAACTCGGCGCTAAGACCACAACTGTACCATCAAGTAAGGTCTTGGAGAGTGAATGAAATTGCTTTTTCATCTGCCAGATTTCTCCTTAGTGACAGTTTTGGTTGTCCCTCAGATTTATTCATGACATCGGTGTTTCTCTTCTTTGCTTTGGAAACCCACAAGTCATCCATGCTTCCCGAAACGCTGCAGCATCGTTGGCATGGCTTCTGCTGCCTTTCTGTTGTTCAGTATTAAATGTACACTTTTGGAATAACTCCTCTCTCTCTGTCTAGACGATTTAATGAGTTGGTGCTTTATGCAGGTGTCCAGTAAATTCATGAAACTTCCAATAAGCTTCCAACATTTGTCTTAGCATGATTCTCTGCAATTAGTGTTCAAAGGTGCTTCTTTCTTTTGACCACTACAAAAGCATGTGAGTGGTGTTTACCTGGTCATTTCTGGCAATTTTGTTTCGTTCTAGGAAGTGGATTTACAAGTTGTTGTTTGCACCTACCGAGCCTTTAGCCACTGAAGAAAGAAAGGATCAAACTTACTTTGATCTGGGGCCTGTAAATCCAAAAGGCAGTGTCTGTTCATAAAGTCACAGCAGACTTTACTGTGCACACTTACAGAGTGTCTAGTGCTGGTTGGCAATGGTAAGATGGAAGAAGAATTGGGAATGTGAATGGAAATATTGTCCGGGAGTTGAGACCTGCACTAACTTATGAGCATGGCCAATTCCTCTCCTCACGCTGCCTTGTGGGTGCTGGGGCTGAACTGAGCAGCCCCTGTCATGACAGGGGATGTTTCAGAAATTTTTGCCTCAACTACAGTGAAGGTGTTGTTCTCACAAGGGAATATCTGGCCAGTTCCCTTGCATTTACAGTTATGCCCTCGTGAGCCAAAATTACGCATAAGGGTTGCACAGTTTGAAAAAAAGGAGATGTTCTGCCATGTAAAACAGAAGTTTATTACTTCCACCTTTCTAAAAAATGCTGCAGCTTAATTGCACGTTTCATTTTTTTTTTTAAAGTCAACTCCACATCGTAAGTTTGCTCCTGATCCAGAAATGTTGCCAAAAAAAATCTCAGCTTTCCAAAGGAAGTTGGGTTGTGAGTGACTGATTTCATGACCATCCTATTTGTGCTCCTACATGCAAAACAGGAGCTTTAACTGGGAACCTGGAGGAGCTACTTGAAGGGGAATGAGAGAAGTAAGGTGCCCTCGAGCCCTAAATTAAATTTGAGGGGTTTGTTGTAATTTTAAGAAGCCTGACTGTTAGAATTTTTTCAAAGCAAGTCAATTTTGTGTGATAGAATATGTAATCAAATAAATCAATGGCTGTATAATGAGCAGAGGTATTTTGGTGTGTTAAACTAGCCCAAGCTTCTAATATTAAATAGACATATTTGAGGTGTAGCTGTGCCTGGGCTGATCTGCTCCTGCCTTTGGGCATACCAATCAGTTCCCAAGTGCTGCCCTGACAATTCTCTGCTGCAGCATCTGCCTTCACCTTACAGGCACATCTGACACTGAATAAACACCTTTTCTGACATTCTTGTCAGAGGAGCAGTGATCTAACAGGTGGTGAGGGCTGAATAACCTGTTGCCACTGGAGGTGTGGTCCCTTCAGGTCAGAGGGTTTGTGATGTGCTGGAAGGCTTCTGCCGAAGCTGCCTGAGCTGAGGAGTCACAACAGCTTCTGCTTTCATGGATAAATTTTCCTGTGTGAGATGTTACATTGAGTGACTTTCAGGATAGACTGAAAATACACTCAAAACTTCACTGCCTAAACAGTCCTCTAAACTTTTGTAATGCAAAACCAACCTGTTTAAAATTCTGGCAACTTATTTAAAATCTAAACGACGTATAATTTCTTATTCAAATCAAATAAATTGGTTTAACAGTCATCTTTCCTGCTGCAGTTTTAGAGACACATAAATAATTGAGAGAAGCCTCTGTGCAAGAGACTGAAACTTGTTTTGTTGTCAGGATGCTAAAATAATTTGTGATGACTGCAGCCATTCCTGTGGATAAAGAAAAGGATCTTTCTCAGCTTCAGTTTATTCAGTTCAGTTTTATGTCTGAGCTCATTTAGAGTTAAGCAAAGGAAAGCAAGAAGAGTTTGTATTTAATTTGTCTTGCTTCCTTTTTGTAATGATTAATGGTTCTTGAGTAAAACAGCAAGAACATCTACTATTTCAAATGTGTTATTTATAAGGCACTTTGGTTTGTGATTTGACACAACTGACATCAACTCTGACATCTCCAGAGTTATTTAAATCACTTGACTTATGTCAGTCTGCTCTGCAGACTGTGCTATAAATTCACAAGTACAGCCCATGGAAATTATTCCATGTGTACAGACAAGAAAAAAGGAGTTTTACAAACTAGACCCATTTCTACCTTGGTTTGGGGATTTTTGCTTCTTTCTCATACTAGATGGGGAATATTAATCTTGTTCTCTCTAATCTTTTTCTCTAAAGCAGTACAGGCTGACTTTAAAAAGCAAAATTTTCCTCAATTCCTCTTAGATGTGTGAGTTCCCTTAAGGAGGAAAAATTAAAATCTGAGTGCAACAAGCTAACATCCAGGCCTTGCCATGGGTAATTGTTCTGAATACATTAAAAACACAGAAAAATAGCCCTCAAGTTTTTTGTTCCTGCAAGGATAGGGAGGTTTTGCTTATGGCTTATTATTATTGTTATAGGAGCTGCATACATTTAAATTGTTATGCATGTTAGATTTTCAGATGGTTCAGGTTTTGTTATGAACACAAGGTTGATGGTGTTCAAGCTAAAAATCTTGTCTTTTCAATTTATATTTGAAGTGTTTTAGGTCACAGAACTCAAAATTAGAGGAGAACCTTGCTTAATGGGGCTAAATGCCCATTTTCCCTGCTTCCTGATAGCAAGAAGTATTTTAAAAAGCAAGAAGTAAACAAAAGAGCCTCTTGGAAGCCTTGATTTTAATCTTGTGCTCAACAGTCAAATGTCCTAGGTTGTTCTGTTTTCATTTCCTAAGTGCAGCATCCTGCAGGGGTGCATAGCCTGCTTTTGTGGTGTGAGTCCTCCTAGGTATTTATTGAATCAGAACAGTTAGTGGGATCTGGAAATAGCTGACAAAGTAATGAAATAAGGCTGTCACTTAAGTGTTTCCAATATCAACTACTTAAATAGCTTCAACCACTTGTGTCCCAGCAACATCTCTGGGTGTCCAGCACGAGGGATCTCTCCCTTTCTGGGAATCCCCTGGTCCTGGTGTGTGACAGAGCTGGGGGCTGCACAGTTGATGACAAATGATTCCCAACCAAGAGGGAGGTTCAGTTAAGGTCGTTTTACTTTTTCACATGGCAAGGTGCACGACTGGCCAAACTCTGCATGTGCAGCTTGCCTTTGAAAAGTGGTGAGTTCTGTTCCTAGGTCTCAGCGTGCTGCTCCCTCATTGCTGGGAGGTTTTTGGTGCATTTCCCCGTGTTAAGAGGAATGGATTTGGTGTGTTCAAAGAGGCAAATGTCGAGGGAAAGGGAGGCCAGCAGCAGCTCCTGTCCCTGGTTCAGTAGATGGCACTCTTGCTCTGGAGTTACTGCCCTGGCCAAGGCTTTGCAGGAGCGATTTGGCAAGGAAGGCATTTGTGGGACGTGACATAAAGTACATTTTGATAACTTGGTCACTGGAGCTCTGGTAATGCATTTCCCAGGGTTATGAGGCTGTTAACCTTGCCTGGGGTGTGTAGCTGTGTTTTCCTGCTGCAGTTCCCCTGGTCACCCCAGCAGCATGCGATAGCATCCCGCACTTCTTGCCTCGAGCGGATTTATTGATGCGCCCTGAGAAGCGGAGCTGCCGTTCTGTCAGAGATGGATTAAGTTATTTGTGTTATTTGGGGAGGTTTTGTGCCAAGTCTGTGTGCAATGTTGCAGTGGAAATGCTAAAATGAAGTGGCTCTCCAGCAGTGCCTGTTGTGTGGAATTGGTACTGCTGACCAAAGCGAGAAGTCTGTAGCAATTTGAAAAGTGTGACAGGATTTTAATAAGAAGAATTAGCTCAGCTATAGTGTTCTTTGGAAAACTGTTTTCCTTTTCTGAATACTTAAGACAGGATTTTAATAAGAAGAATTAGCTCAGCTATAGTGTTCTTTGGAAAACTGTTTTCCTTTTCTGAATACTTAACATGTATTCCTTTCAGGAGGTACAGAGGGGTAGGGATGCTGAATTGGCAAACTGTTTTAAACTTGGCTATAATTAAGGTTGAAATGACAAAAAAATAAGTGTCTTTCTTTTTTAAAAAGTATTAAAAATACTGGCTTGAAAAAGCAATGTATTTTTCCAGCCAAGCCACATAAAATGCTGAGCAGTGACTTGGAAAGGTGTATTTATCTAATAGGGGATAATCTTCCTTCTGTAAAATCTTCCTGTTATGAAATATAACTAGGTTTGGTTTCCTCTGTCAGTTAAAGACATTTGGCCATGTTTATGAGTTTTATTTAAATATTTCCATTCCTCATTTTTCTCTCATTGTGATAAAATCAACAGTAAAAACAACACAACTCTACAATAGTGGGAGTTTAATTAGATAACTTAATTTGTGTGACATCCATGAGGTGCAAAAGTGCTGTGGCTTTTTTCATATTCCAACATTCATTTTCATCAAATGTCCATTTCAAAGAAAGTTACTCTGTGTTTCTAATACACTGTTCATACTTCTAAATTGTCACCAGGTACATTTGCATGAGGTATGTGGACATAATATCGTGAAATGAAACACTTTAGTGTGTGGAAGATTTATTTTATGTTTGGAATGCTTGTCTCATGAACCCTTCCCTAGTCCTTTTATTTATAAGTGTCCCTTAACATGGACTTGTTTCAGTAGTTTTTCTTGTACTATTAAGCCACAATAACCTAATTAAGGCAGACACATGGAAGGAAAGCATTTCTGTTGGGACTCTGTGCATACAATGTTTTTAATTAAATAGAATATGAAGGTTGATAGTGTTATGTCCTTCACTTGCTGTATAGGATATTAAGTAGTTACTGTGTGTGACAGTTGACTCTAAAATGGGGAGCTGCCTTTTCCCTTGTAAAATATTTTAAAATCTTGTTCCTGGTCAGTAACAGATTGAAAAAGTTAAGAACTTAATGTGAGGAGCTGTGTGAAAGTAGTTTGAGGTACTTTGCATCCTGAGTAGCACAAGGAGACAAGTTTGCCTAGGTCCAAAGATAAAATAGAAGAGCTTCCATTTTTGGCATGTTGGAGGGGAGGAAATCCAATGAAAAGTAGGAAATCTATGTGAAAAATCCATATGAAAAGTGGTGGCACTTATTGGACATATCTCTAACAAGATATTTACATGTAGGTTGTAAACTTAGGTCATTCTGCTCCGGGTGTGGCTTCACATCAGATCATCCTGCTTGTGAAACACCTGACCTTAGTGGGCCCAGAATGGTCAATTCAGAGTAGAATGAGCCCCTCTCTTTAGAATTCGTGTAACAAAACTTAGGCACAATGATGCTTCATTATTTAGATGTACTCTGGCAATTTCACCTCCCTACATATTCCATGTTTGATTGAGTTGTATGTCTTTGAAGCTCCCGTTTGCATTAGAAACAGCCTGTTAATTTAATGCAGCTCTACTGACAGTCTGCTCGGCACTCCATTTAGTTACCCTCATTAATGTATATTGGCTAAATATGGAGTGTTCAGTGTGGCAGGTTTACCTTTCAAGCAAAAGCTGATTTCTGTGTTAAAACTCTTAAGCTGAACGGTAGTTTTCATTTTCACAGTCCAACTAAGTTGTTTTATGGCAATATTATTCTTCCTTATAGTTAACACAAGAAGAATGTAGGGGTACACTATACAAATATAGAACTGAAGAGCTGGACATTGATGTAAGTCATTTGTATTCCTTCTTCCTTGTAAATGTTGGTATTTGTCTCTTTATTTTGGTAATAATTTTTCCTCTTGGCTTTTGGGTTTCAAACCCACTTCATACAAGTGATTGCCAACAGAAATTGCATCATAATATAGAGGGGCATGTCTCTGTAATAAGCTTCTAACTTGCAGGAAATAGTACATTTTAGGCTGAAATTTAAACTATTTGATACAATCACCTGAAAAACCGTGGGGCAGGCTGTGAATGTATAAAATCATAACCGTAAAATTGTGATACTAAGCAATATGTAAATTAAAATGGAATCTAATACCTATTATTAAGTTGTAAAGATTTAGCTGTGGAATCATAAATTACATGTTTTGAGCCGTGCTGCTTCAAGTTATAATAGCACTTCATAGTTTCTTAAGAGGCTTTCTTAAGTAATTTGAAAATGCAAGACTGATGCCTACATAATTTTAGAATTGTTATTTTAATAACATTTTCTATAGATTCGTGTAATGATTTGGTCAAGTCTGATTTTGATTACTGAAGATGTAAATAACAAAATGCTAATTGTGGTAATTTTCTGTTCTACACTAGGCTAAGCTTAGCCGTTTATGTGAACAGGATAAAGTTGTGCAAGCACTGGAGGAGAAGCTTCAACAGCTACACAAGGAGAAAGTAGGACAATTGTATTTATTACCTAAAGTGGATGTTACTTTACATGCTCATTATCACAACATTGATAGCTGAAATAAAACGAAAATCAGCCCAGTGATGCAGAACACTAAAAATAATTCTTTTTATTACAATAGTACACGCTTGAGCAAGCTTTGCTCTCAGCAAGTCAGGAGATAGAAATGAATGCAGATAACCCAGCAGCCATCCAGAATGTGGTCTTACAGAGGGATGACTTGCAGAACGGACTGCTCAGCACTTGTCGGGAAGTGTCCCGAGCCACTGCAGTAAGTACCACCTTCTTTCCAGCAAAACTTCATCAAGTGTGAAATGATCATGTTCATATTCCTAACTGAGCTGCTTCTGCTTTTTTTTTTTTTTNATCCCAACAAAAACTCAGTTGTCTTTTACTTGCTTGTGTTTTTGCCAGAGGTGGATGGAAAGTGATTTTTCACTGCACTCATCCAGTGGTCTTTCTCTAACTTTATTTTTGTTCCTCTGACCAGGAATGGATGCATGCTGTCTTAATTGGTGTGGTAATTATCACCTTTGAAATATGAGAAATTGATAATAGAAGAAGTAAATAAATGCAAATAAGCTGTTTCATGTGATGGCAAAATAGTGTCAAGCACAAACTTTATTTGACTTATTTTAAGCAGCTGCAGGGCTGCCATAGTCTCTCTCTAATAGTGGGCCATTGCATTTAAAAGATCTTTCAAATTATTCACTTCCAAGGGTCTTTAAAAAGAAAGGAATAGGAAAGAAATTGAAGAAATTGCTGTTCACTGTCCTTCTCCACTTGGTGATGGTTTCTGTGCTGAAATGACAATGGATCATTATTTACAGATATTTCCAGGAAAGTGTCAGATTCCAGGGGGTAGCTGTGGTGAAAACTGACGTGATGATTTTTTCAGTCAGCCCTGAAATCCTGGTTTTAGTCTGAAGTGTCTTGTAGGAGGAATTGGTTGGACACAGCAAAGGGGGAACCAGGGGAAAGGAAATCCTCAAGATACGCTTTCCCTCATTAACTTTTTAATTAATTCCAAATGAGTGAATTGCTTGATGTAGGCTGCAGAAGTGAGACGGTGGGGCTGACCTCGAGGAAGAATAATTTTTTTTTGTTTCTTTCACCTTTTCCTTGTGGTGTTTGCAGCTGCACA
>WEZZ01021086.1:0-31956 GCA_013400585.1 Chloropsis cyanopogon
TGGCCCGCGCTGGAAGTTCCGGCGTGGCTGGTCTCGGAGCCCCGTGTCCAAGGGCTCCTCCGGCAGCGGCAAGGATCGCGGTGTCGGGCGGCCGAGCGCAGTAAACCTGTCACACTCCAGTGTGGTTTGTTCTTTTAATGGAGCCAGCGCTGTGCTACAGCCTGAGTCATCCCGCAGCCTCGTAGGGGAAGCTACGAGCTTGCCTTCTGCTGGAGCGGGAGCTGCTCCGTGTCCTGGCTTTTCGGATAAACACTGCTGCCCAGCCCATTGCCGTCTTAGGACAGCGTTTGTTTGTTCATCAGTGTCTTTTATCAGGGAAAAAACCCTCGACGGTAATCGCAGTCCACTTGTATTACCTTGGTGACTCAGGCAGGGAGTTTGTATCCTTTTCCCTGCAAAGTGTGTAGCTGTCAGTTTGGAATCTGTATAAGGTTCAGGTGTAGGGAACAGCCCTTCCATAGTGTTTCTCCTCTTGATGACTGTGTAAATTATTTTTTATCTAGAACCAGCTGTAAACCCACTAGCTCGCAGCTCACTCTGGAGCCCTGTTTGGTTTCGTTGTAGTGTCTGTTCTGTGTTAACATCTCTGCTTTGGTTGTAGGTTTCCTTGGAGGCTTTGTGAAGCTTCATGTGTCCTACTGATCAGGTTAAAGCTTGGGTGGAGAAGAAAATGGAAGAGAGCTTGAAGCCTTACTTATGCTTGTGGAATAGGTAGCCTTGGGAAGGGAGGTGTTTGGAGCAGACTGTTGGATTTTCCAGCTGGGGATCCAGTAGTGAGTTACATAAGGAAGTTGTGCTCCAGCTGAGTCTCGCTCCTCTGCAGTGTTTGTCCTTTGCTTTAGTGGTCCTCGGGGCATTGTGAGGACTCTTCCACGGTGTTTGTGGGCTCACAGGTGCTTTGGAAGAGCTCTCACTGCTCAGCGCTGGGTTCCTAGGCCTGGGGGACACAGCAGTGGGTGCTGAATAGGGCACATGTGGCTCTGGGGGCTGGGCACACACAGGCGGTGCAGGGCTATCCAGGGGAGGGTGAATCTTGTGTCAGGTAGCTCAGGAAAGCTGCTGGTGGTAGCTCAGTGCATGCTGAGGGTCAGGAGTCAGCCCTGTGAGAGCACTTGTGTTTCCAGGCTGGTTTGTGACAGGGGAAGAGCTGGATGTGTGGAGTCTTTGTTAATGTGGGCTGCTTGAGGACTGACTCTTCATGCCGCTTTTCAAGAATAAAGGATCCCAAGAGATAATGGGGGCTGTGTAGGGGTACGAGAGCCTTCAAAGCCTCGGGAAGCAGTGAGAGCATCACCAAAGCAGTTTTGTGTGAGCTCTGCCAAGAGAGTTTCAGTGGAGCGAGTGTGNTTATCTAGAACCAGCTGTAAACCCACTAGCTCGCAGCTCGCTCTGGAGCCCTGTTTGGTTTCGCGTGTAGTGTCTGTTCTGTGTTAACATCTCTGCTTTGGTTGTAGGTTTCCTTGGAGGCTTTGTGAAGCTTCATGTGTCCTACTGATCAGGTTAAAGCTTGGGTGGAGAAGAAAATGGAAGAGAGCTTGAAGCCTTACTTATGCTTGTGGAATAGGTAGCCTTGGGAAGGGAGGTGTTTGGAGCAGACTGTTGGATTTTCCAGCTGGGGATCCAGTAGTGAGTTACATAAGGAAGTTGTGCTCCAGCTGAGTCTCACTCCTCTGCAGTGTTTGTCCCTTGCTTTAGTGGTCCTCAGGGCATTGTGAGGACTCTTCCACGGTGTTTGTGGGCTCAAACACCACGGTGTTTGGTGGTGCTTTGGAAGAGCTCTCACTGCTCAGCACTGGGTTCATAGGCCTGGGGGACACAGCAGTGGGTGCTGAATAGGGCACATGTGGCTCTGGGGGCTGGGCACACACAGGCGGTGCAGGGCTATCCAGGGGAGGGTGAATCTTGTGTCAGGTAGCTCAGGAAAGCTGCTGGTGGTAGCTCAGTGCATGCTGAGGGTCAGGAGTCAGCCCTGTGAGAGCACTTGTGTTTCCAGGCTGGTTTGTGACAGGGGAAGAGCTGGATGTGTGGAGTCTTTGTTAATGTGGGCTGCTTGAGGACTGACTCTTCATGCCGCTTTTCAAGAATAAAGAATCCCAAGAGATAATGGGGGCTGTGTAGGGGTACGAGAGCCTTCAAAGCCTCGGGAAGTAGTGAGAGCATCACCAAAGCAGTTTTGTGTGAGCTCTGCCAAGAGAGTTTCAGTGGAGCGAGTGTGGTGGCTGTGGAGGAGAGGGAGGTGGTGGGGCTGGGGGCAGCATTTCCACCACACAGCGTATTGGGAGGGAGTAAATCTGCTGTTGCAGCAGCCCAGAGGCTTGGGAAGTTGGCTGGGCGTGCAGCTCCAGGCTGGAGGAGCCCTGGCAGTGAGTGAGGGGCTGTGGGTGTCTCGGTGTCGCTGCCTCGGTGATCACGGCTGGCTCTTTACGCCCCGGCTATTTTAAACCCCGCCGAGAGCCTGCTGTCATCAGCTCGGGCTTGTTCTGCTCTCTGGGACAGCGTAGGGGCCATCCCTGTCAGGATAACGAGGGGACAGCCAGGTTCTGACCTCTGCTGCTGCAGCTCGGGGCAGGAGCAGAAGCCTGCAGAGTGTGGACTGAGGAGGAGTAATCCCAGTGGATGGAGCACAGAGAGGTGACGGCAGGGAAAACTGCTGCTTTGGCTTTTTTTTAAGGGTGTTATCAGTCATGGTATATCAGTGTGCACGGCTCAGTCTGGCCACTGGCTCTTGCTCTTGGCAGTTGGGGTTTTTACTGACCCACAAACGCTTTCTGTGAGGTTTTTGGCAAAATTTTTGTGTCCTCGGATAACGCTGAGAACTTGGAAAGGAGAAAATCCCAAGGGTGAAGGTTTGATACAGTGTTACCTGAAATGGCCTCTTGTACTCCTGTGTGTGGAACTCGTGTGGGCTGGGAGAGGGGCAGAGAAGCCGTGAGGCAGCACAGGAGCCTGCAGGGTCCGGCCCAGGCTGCCACTGGTGGTGGCACAGTTGCTCTTGGGATTGTGCAGAGGCTCGAGCTGGGCTAACATGTGTGCACACAGCAGCAGCTGTTCTCTAAGCAGATGCTCCAAAAGAGCTCAGGCTGGGTGAGACCTGCTCTCAGATTGCTGCCTGTGTTACTCACCGCAGTATTTTGGGCAGTGTGGCTCCAAATTCTTGTTTAGGTGCTTTTATTGGATCGTGGGTCTGAAACTTGAAGTCTTTTCTTGTGAGAAATGTTTGGGATGTAAGCAGTACTGCCAGGCAGAGTCCTTGGGGGTAACACTGAAGTATAGTGATTGAATTGGTATTTTTATATATATGTAAAAATGATCTGTTTTATTCTAGATGTATTTTGTAAGAAAAGCAGTGTGAAGCAATCCAAGGGCAGGAAGGGAGGGATGCACAGGAGGGCCTTCCATTTTAAGGTTTAAGCTGAAACCCTTTGGATTCAGCCACATCCCCATCTGTGTTGCTGATCTTTGGGGAAGGCAATACCTCTAACTGGATAACTAGGGCACCATTGGAGTTCTTTGAATGGGGGAGCAAGGGAAAGGTTAGCTCATTGTCTTTGACGGGTTCCCCTGTGTGATCGGCGGGTGGGGGGGAAGGGAAAGCAGCAGCTGTGCCTGAGCCCTGCTCAAGTGAAACACTTTCTGTAGCAGAGGAATCGGGGATTGCTACTGCTCAGAATGCCCAGGCCCAAAAACCGGGTAGCTGAACTGAATGTCACAGTGCTGCTCCTGTGGGAGAGCGGGGTAGCTCTCGCTGTAGTCCTGCAGCCCAGAGATGCTTAGGCATCACTTCTGCCAAAAGGAGCAGTGCCTGTGGGTGGGACGTGCGGGGACAGCAGTGCAGAGCAGCGTTGGTGGTCAGAGCTGCCTTTGTGCTACCTGTGCTGGGCAGCCCTGGTGTTGTGTCTGTGCTGCCAGCTCTGCACGCAGCCGGGGGAGCGGCCGGGCTGCCAGCACGGCCCATCTGTGTCGGAGGGCTTGTGTACAGAGAGTGCTGCTGCAGCTCCTGTCAGCTACAGAGCTGTTTGATACTCACATTCTACACCAGGAGGAAGTTACACATTGCTTTGGTCTTCTTCCTGTTCAGGCTTTGGAAAAAAAATAAAAAGGAAAGGTGACAGTTACATCAGAGCTTGTTTATAACGTGTACTTTGGCTGTCGCTGTGTTTCGTGGCTTCTCGTGCTGCTCACTTGCTTTCTGACTTCTGCAAAGTCTTGTGAGGAGTCAGAGTTGAGGGGTCTGAGCAACTTCAAGCATTGCAAAAGCAGTTTTTGTCAAAAGGAAAGGATTAAAATGCTTGTGTTAATTGTGGTGACAGCATTAGAGTGGCAGGTGCTCTGGAATGACAGTCCAGTGGGTGGGGGAGCACCTATGGGCACTGTAGGGAATTGTTGGTGTCACCTTGGTGACTCTGCCTCCTGCCCAGTGCTGCAGAGCAGGTGGAGAGCAGAGCTGAGGGAAATGCCTCTGGATGCAGGCTCTGGCACCTGGCAGGGAGATGCTGCTGGCCCAGGGGAGGTGCACAGGCTCTTCCCACCCTCCTGCCCTGTTGGCCCTGCTCAGGAAGCTGGCAGCTCCTCTGTGCCATGGTCCTGAGGTGAGGCAGGGTGTGACCAACTCGACTTTGGCCCTCATTCCCCATTGCTTGGCTTTACTCTGTTGGGAGCTGGGAACAATTCATGGCTAAAGTGGCTACCAGTTCCTTTTTGGTTACATAAGTCAGGATTTTGTAACATCTCCCTACACTGCCTGTTGCTGAAGGGTTCAGGGGCTTCAGGCAAATAAACTTGCTAAAGGCAGATGAAAAGCTTATTTCACTTAGAGCAGCAACCTGAGGCAGAAATTAGGTTTATAATCAAGCTAATGTGGTCTCTCAGTAAAGTACGATGTGAAAGCAGCTCAGACTGGAGCAGAGTGGAAAGCCCATGGAGTTCAAGCTAAGAGGACTTTGGATAATCCAGAGGAGTACATCTAGTGTGCTGGAGTGGATTTGAGGAGCTCTGCTGTATACCAAGGCTTAGTAAAATTGCTGGAGCTGGCTTGTAACAAAAAAAAAAAAAGTGTGCTGGCTTTTTACTTGTCTGGCTGGCTTCTTGATGTTGCCAGTTGTGTTGGTTATTCTTACTGAAGGCTGTATTAGCATTAACTTAATCCTTAAAACTAGCCTTATCTTTTGGCCAGAGCAGGTTTTACCAGGAGCGTGTTAGACTGAGGAGGGATTTATTGTCTAGAGGAGTAAATTGGAGCTTCACTAACAAATGTCTTAGGAGTTGATAATTCTAACTTGAAACATGTGCAGGGTTAAACTTTTAAAACTTAAACCATTTGTGCTTGATTGAGTTTTTGGAAATCTTCTTGAGCAGTTTGTGGAAGCCTGCATCAAGGTGTATTTTAAAGGCAGTGCACCAGCTCCTGGGAAATGGAACAGGAGGAGGGCAGGGGTGAGGGCAGCGTGGGGCTGGTGGCACTGGTTTACCTGTGAGCCTCCAGGCCTTGCTGGCAGCTGATGCCTTTCGTGGCTTGGGAAGCACGGTTGGGGGATCTGTGGTATGAGCACATTCCATCTTCCTTGAAATGCTTTCCTGGAACCCCTGAGTAGGGATTGGTTTGTTGGGAACATAAGAGCACGATTAAATTGAGTTTTGGAGCCTAAATGTCAGTTTCTTGTGAGATTTTTGTAGCTTTTAGGATATCTCCCGTGTGGATTTAATGGTAGCAGTTTTGTTCAACTTGGCCTTTAGGCAGGACACCTTGAACCTTGCTTTGTGGTGTGCTTCCACTTCCTCATTTCTGCTAAGGGACTCATTAAGAGCTGTGAGGTGGGTCAGGTTAATGGTAGGATCCACAGCAGTGGGCCCAGCCCCAGGGGTGTTTTGCTTAGGGGAGATGGCAGAAACTTTAAATTCTGTAAGATGCCTTCAGCTGGAAAGCCAGCTCAGGGTGAGGCAGCTCTGGGAGCTGAGTAACTCAAACTGGAGCTTGATCTAAAGGCTGCTTGTGAATTCCTGAAGCAAAAAAACCTGTGTGTGCTTAAGGATCAAAAACTGTCTGGAGTGGAAACTGCTGTGGCTTTCTTCAGGTTTTGGCTTAATATCAGTGTGGTCAAGGTCAGTCTTGATCATGGACCAGCAAGACTTCCTGGATCACAGGGAAAGACAGTGAGCCTTGCAACTTGGGATCCCGTACATTGAGGCTGTAGATGATACCAAAGTGTAACAGAATCCTCCATGTGTCATGAGTTCCAGTTTTATGGGAACTCCAGAGTCACTAGTTCTGAGTTACAGAAACCAGCTGGTGCTCAGGATCCCTCAGCAACAGCTGGAAGCCAAGACCTCGCTGGGTCTGGTGTTGTGCTTGTGATACCTTGGGGGCTGCACAGGAGCCTGCAAAAGGCAGAGCAGCCCCTGGGACAGGTCCTGGCCCTGCAGCAGCTGTGGGTGCTCCTGTCTGTGCCACCTGGGCGGGTGCAGCTGTGAGCTGCTCCTTTCCTGTTCCTGGCATTGGCTCTGCAGGTGTGGGGGGAGTCGTAGAGCGGCTGGAAGGGAATGGCACGGCATGTTAAAGGGCTTATCCGTGCCCTGCCAGGAAACCCAGGGCTGTGCTTGCCTCTCCTGTAGGCAGAAGCTGCTGCTGCCTGCACTCCAGAGGAGTCTTGAGGAGCTGAACTTGTCCTCCAAGCTGTTCCACAAAATTTGGGAAGTTTTGTGCTGCAGGGCTTGAATTGAGAGTTGACGCAATACTTTTTTTAAGCACAAGGAACTTACACACTGGTTTTTACATAGACTTTTTAATCTGTGATGTTTCACTCTGTGAATTTACGGAGCAGAACCTGAAATGCCACCTTGTCACTGAGACAAGTGGTACAAGTAGTTGTTGTAATTCATCACTTTCTACTGAGATAATACCCAGGGCTTCAGAAAACTCCGAAATCTCCCTGAAACTGAAGATGTAGAGAATGAAGCAGGATTTTGATGAGAAACTGCTACTACCTGAACTTCACTGCTGCCTCTGTGTCTCTGGGGACTTACCTTGTGGTCCCTCTGCAGTTTGAAGTGGTTGGTGCGTTTGGGCAGCAGGATGTAGGGGCAGTGTCAGGGCAGCTCTGGAGCTGTGTATTCTGCTAACTGGCAGAATGTGTGCCCAAGCTCATGTTTGTAACTATTTCCCTTTTATAGCGGGGAAGCTGCATGTTGTATGCTCATAAATATCATCCATGGTACATTGTGGTCATGCATGGAAAACATAAATTCTCTGTTGTACCTTCTGAGCCTTGTGGATGTATAGTACTGATGCATAAAATAGGATGAGAGGTGGTGAGGAGTATTTTTTTCAGTTGTGTGTTTGGGGTTTTAAATGCAATAGCATTAAATAGTTTTTTCCAGAAAAAGAGTCCAGTACTGTTTGGAAGTGGACTGTACTCCATACACCTTTAGAAGGAGTAGATACATTGCTGTTTTAAAGTTTTCATGCCTGTTGTGTGTAGACTCAGTTCATTCTTTGTAGCCATGACTAGACTGACCCTGAGGAAGGTGTGTGTAGGTTTCTGCACCTTCCTGTGCTGCCCTGGTGATTCAGGGTGCTGAAGCAGCTCCAGAGGGCTTTGTGCCTTCAGAGGATGCTTGGAGATGCTCTCCCCACCTCCAGGAGAGAGAAGGCTCTTCAGCAGGTGCTGCATGTGCAGTGTCTGTTCCTGTCTGTGTCCATGCTGAGCACCAAGTGGAAAAAGCCCAGCAGGAGCACTAGAAAAGCTTCCATGGTCTGGTGTCACCTCAAGGAGGCTGCCAGCAGGGCTCTCTAGAAGCTGGAAGCTGCTGAGGGCAAAACCCAAACTTGTGTGTGTGTCAGGGCCTGTGAAGTTTTCTGGGGCACTGCGTCCAGAGGGGGAAATCCAGAGATTTACGTGTTTGATGTGAGCATTTGTGACTTGTGGGTTTGGTTAGTGGTGGCCTCCCAGTTCCTGGGAAGTAGAAGCTGGAACTCCCAGAGATCATCTGTTCAGGAGCTTAATCACTGCCTGTAAATAACAAAAGGCCATTAAATGGCAAATTTTCTTCCATTCCTGCAATCAGCTTGTCTTAATCATTGTACTTACATGTTTTGTCTGCCAAAAGCCTGGTATGGAGATTGCAGTTTGGACTGTTCTGGGAGGTGAAAAGCTGAACACACAATGGACCAGGGACAGCATGGGAGTGTTTCCTGAGCACTAGATGATAGTTGTAATCCTTATCTGGTGTGTGTTCAGCTTTCTAGACTGAGTTCACAGGAAAAAGTGGTAATATGTTCAGGCCCATCATGCAAAGCAGGTCGGTGACTGAGCCAGAAATGGAGCAGGTAAAGTTTGACTTCAAAGTTTAGCTCTGTTTGCACTTCCCACCAAACATCCACTTCCTGAGCAAATGGCTGATGTGAATTACTGGTAACAGTAACTCTCTGAACTGTGCTGAAATTCTGCTTCAAATTGTATAGCTCAGGTGTACTGTGAATTACTCAGCTTGATCACACTCATAATAGGATTTCTTCAGAGGAAAATTTGAGTGACACAGCCACTGAAAAGTGGGGGATTTCAATGAGGTCTGTAGTATGGAAGGCCTTGTGTTTTATTCCATTCCACCCATGGTCACTGATGTGTAGGTGTGGAGGTGAAACAGCCCCAGGTCAGGGGAGCTGTGTGTGGCTGTGGAGGTGCTAAACTGGATCACTGTAGCTGGAGCAGCCCTGGAACTGTTACAATTGAGGGAATAAAATAAGGCTGATCCTGAGAGTTGTTGGATTGGGGCCATCCTATCTCTGTGACTTGGGGTTGGTGGAATAAACAGTACCTTGGTAATGCTTGGGAGCAGTGCAGGCAGAGCTGACAAACCCTGTGACGTGGGGATTGCTGTGACTCAGGGCTCTGGAGCCTGGACGGGTCACTGAGGCCTGTGCCAGATGCCTCTCCTGGGTTTAAGATGCAACTTGACTTTGCAGAGTGCTGGTTATTAGTTCTGTGGTGCTGCCAGAATGCCCCCAGCAGCCTTTGAGCAATGACATGGTTGTTTCTGAAATCAAGTGAAACAAACTCTTCCTGTTTTTTAGGAGTTGAACGACCTGGCACGTGATCCTCCAGCACAGTGTTCAGCAGGGCCTGTTGGGGATGACAGTAAGTATCTGCTCTCAGCAAGCACCTGCCCTCTCCCACATTTTTCCTTTTCCTTCTGAAATGGCATGTCCAGTTCCTCAGCAAGGAGAATCCTTCTGTTTCTTTCAGAGTACTAGATAATACTCCACCTCCTGATCTTAAATTTGCTGCTCTTCCGTATCGTACATCTTCCTTGTGTGCCAGTGGTGTTATTCCCACTCTATTGATTGGGCAACTCAATGCACATCTTAAATTATGCCTTTTAAATTAACTGTTCTGGAATTCTCATGGGGGATGGTGTTAGAAAACCTCAGTAGATCTGTGGTCAAACCAGCAAGCAGCTGCCCACAGCCTTCTGAACTCAGATATCGAAACAATACATGGTGTCTGAAAACGGTGCTCAAATCAGCATGCCCTGCCAGGTCCTGTGTGAGGGACAGCCTCAGACAATCTTCTTGGCCTCCTGTCCAAGTCTGTTCACCTGGGGAGTGGCTGGGAGTTGTTGCTCTGTTGTGTGCTCACACTCTGCCCTGTAGCAGCTCTGAGATGTGGAAAAGGCTCCTTGAGAGCCCTTGGAAGCTGTGACTGCAATGCCCCCTAAACAGCACGCACTGCATTGCTGGCAGTGTGGCCTGACAAGTGGTGTCAGCAAAGTATCCAGGCTCCTGAGAGAGGGGAGAGTAAAGCAGGGAAACCCTCCTTCTCTGTGCTGAGAGCTCTAAGCTCAGGTAGCCTTTCTAAAAGGAAAAAATGAGCTGCTGAGATCTTTCTGAATACTTTCTGAGCTACTCAGCAGTGCTGAAGTGTATAGAAAGTTACACATTCGTGTAGAAATGCAGGGCTACATTTAAAAAAAAAAAAAAAAGCACTTGAAACCTGAGGGTGAAAATAGTGAAATTAGTGGGAATGTTCCTGTTCAACAGCTCTTTGAAATGAGTGGAAGCCCAGCTTTTTTTTGAGGGTGTTAAGCAGCAGTTACTTCACAACCTAGTTCTGCTTTCCAAATAGTATTTCAAAGAGGTTTGTAGTTTCATAGACAAGAAATGACTAAGATGGAGAGCCAGTCAGAGGCTTTTATTCCCTTAAATTAGCAAGTGTGATTTGTGCCATGATAAACTGCTTTTTTTCCAAAGCCTTATCAAAGGTGGTGACGATTGTCTGGCAGAGGAGGTGGTAACAGAAGTTGGTGAAGGCTGAGAATGGAAAGTTACTACTGAGTACAGACAGCTTTAAAGTACTATTCAGTTCTCCTGGTGCCACCTTTCTGAAAGACCTCTAGTGAAAGGCTTTTGTTCTTGAGAGCCACAACTTGGATGTGTGTAAGTGGATAGCGGTGGCAGCAGCAGAAAGGTGCCTTCTCCCAGCTCCCCGTGCTGCAGGTCTGCTGCAGCTGCCTTGGCAGAGCGACATTCCCCAGAGCTCAGGACATGCTGTGCTTGCAGAGTGCTGTCCTGTGGCTGTTGCAGCTGATTCAAGCTGTCCCCAGCTCTAAGCTTCTCATCCCTGTAGTTCATGAACCTCTGAAAGTAAAGGGCTGTTCCTGCCTTGTCAAGTGTAGGAATGGGATTTTCTTGGCCATGGAGTTCCAGCTTTCTTCCACCCACCTCTGGCCTGTGGTTTGGAAATGTGCTGGGGACTGGGAGACATTGGTATGCTTCCAGTGGCTCAGCCTTCTCCAAACCTGTACCTGTGCTTACCTACTGAAAGCCAACAGCCCCCTGCCTTTGTAAATACCTCTGTATGGCTGATTTCAAAGGAAAGAATCAACTGGAATAATAAGCTCTGCATGACAGATCCATCTCTGCATTCACCAGACTTGTCCTGGATGTTACCAGGATTTAAAGCTTAGGTTAAACAAGCATCTAAGTCTGGGGTGGGAGTTGAGTGGGAGGAAACACAAACCTCCCTTCTAGCTTTCAAAAAGTTGAGATTGCCTGTGGATATGCTTTTATTTCTGGGGTTTTGCTGGGTTTAAGGGAATCGTTGGCTATTTGAGGTTCTCTTTTCAGTGGTGACTCTGCAGAGCAATCACAGTGAATCTCATCAGGAGCTGTGAGATTTTTACTGGTTTTGTTGTGATTGGCTACGATCTCCTGTGGTATTTCTGCTGCCCCTTTGTCCTCTCCTCCATGTCCCAGGGAGCTCCAGGGAAACTGTCTGAACCCCCTGAAGATGGGTGAATGCTACCTGTGAGCTGCTGTCTTGGTTTCCTAATTCTTCACTGGATGTAGAGTTTCTCAAAGCCAGGCTCCAGAGAGAGTGAATATTTAAGTAGTGAAATCCTCTATCTCTGTTAGAGCTGAGAGCTCTAAGCTCAGGTATCCTTTCTAAAAGGAAAAAATGAGCTGCTGAGATCTTTCTGAATCATTTCTGAGCTACTCAGCAGTGCTGAAGTGTATAGAAAGTTACACATTCCTGTAGAAATGTAGGAGTAGATTAAAACAAACCTGTTCCAACCCAACTCTTTTCCTCTGGCCTTGCAGAGCTACTCCCACTCTGCTTTTTTTCCTCCTTCCTTGTATGAGATCATTCTGAGCTGTAATGCCTGTACTGTGTGTAATTAAAAACTGCTCGTGCTAGATGAGAACAGGTAGTACCACTCCTGCTTTTGGCCCAGGTAGTCCTGACAGCTGTGGACACCAGGTGCCAGGGAGGCACAGGCACTTCATTAATCTCCTGTCTTGAAGACTTCCCTTGAAACAGCTGCCATCATCTACAGCTCCCCAGCTCTGAAGGTGCCGTGTAGGTGACGTGTAAATGCACTTCCCTCCATGCTGAGGGAGGTTCCCATAGTCTTAATTCACAAATAATTTCCTAGGCTGGTGCTCTTCGCACAGGCACTGGAGCCTGTGGAGACACAGGAGCCCTGAGAGCTCCCCAGTGTGCCTCCTACAGACTATCAGTTTTGACTCTTTTCCTCACCAGCACAGCAACATTTTTCACAAATCCTCTGTGTTACCAGGTGAAAGATCTCTTGGGCAGATGCACACAAGTGAGGATTAACTTCTGCCCATTTAACCTGGGCACAGTGTGTCCTGGCACATCCTGCTCCAAGTATGGGGCAGACTATCATTGCTGCATTCTCTTAGGACAGTTCTTTCTGCTGCTTTAATGAAATCTTGAGGCCTCTGTGGAGATGGCACCTCAATGTTGTGAGGACACCCCTGCTTTAGGTCACCTCTGTAGGGGTGGTTCACACAGAGCTTGGGCTTCCCCTCTGTGTGTCCCAGGTCTGAGTAGGAGAGCAGGTGTGAGTTCATGCTGGACCTTTGCTGTAGCTGCCTCAAAGAGGGCAGTCATGGGTGCTGATTCAGCTGCTTCATTAGAAATTACGAAGTTTAAACTCAATTTTGAGTCTGAAAAGCTCCCTAGAACTATGTGGGTTTTTATTGTAATGGGTTTTTTGCAGGGCACACGTGTGATACCACAGCAGTCCTGGAGTGAGGACTGCAGCGTATCGAGTGCTTCCCTCTGTCTCTCTTTGATTCCTTGGCTCGCTTCCCTGCCGCCTTTCAGAAGGCTTTGTTTTTAAAATAGACTTTTCTTTTCTGTGCTGCTTTGTCTGGAAGAAAGTAGATCATTACTTGAGCTTCTCCAAACTGAAGTAAATCTCTCTCTTTTTCAGTGTTCCATTGGCAAGCTACAATAATGGGACCAGTAAGTATGAGAGAATTGATGTTCGTGGCTTTTTATGACTGGTGGTCTTGTAGTAACTCCTCAAGCTGCAATGATTCTTTTTCATTAACAGAACGACAGTCCCTATCAAGGTGGAGTATTTTTCTTGACAATTCACTTCCCAACAGATTACCCCTTCAAACCACCTAAGGTGAGTGGCTTCTGCCATAAATCTGTCTGTTACCTTGTGGTGTGATGTATATTTGTGAGCCTACACTGAAATTTTCCTTCTTCTGCAGGTTGCATTTACAACAAGAATCTATCATCCAAATATTAACAGTAATGGCAGCATTTGTCTTGATATTCTACGATCACAGTGGTCCCCAGCACTAACTATTTCAAAAGGTACCTCCAATGCTTATTTCATTTTACTCTGCTAAAATCAAGTACTGATTTGGGATGTAAAAACTGCTGCATTCCTGCTGGAATCCACCATTTCTGTGGTCACTGCTCCTGCCCTGTGACTCTACATGGAGCTTGCAGCCAATTCCTGAGCCTGGGATGCTCAGGACATCCAGCTTCCCTGTGGCCATAGGGAGACTCCTCAGCTTTGCCAGTGGATCAGATAAGTCTTACTACACTGAGTACATACTCCTGCCACCTCACCTCAGAACACTTCAACTAAAAATAGATAGAAATGTATATAAAATAAAACCTAGCGTGTGACAATGAAGACTTTAATGCTCAAGATACTCCCAGAGTAAAATTTATAAGGGAGCAGCTGTGGTTTTTAAAAACCAGTGAAGTTGCTAATTGTTTGTCATATTAAAAAGAATTTCTCTTTCAAGGGAGCATCAGAACTCCATGTTGGTAATTTTTTAACAGAACTTCCAGGGGTGTGGACTACTGAAACATGGTTTAAAACTTGCCTAGTCGAACAATCTAAAATAATTAGCTAATAGCATCTTGGTTCCTGTGAACTGTGTTAGTTTGTGGGGTACTGGAATATAGCCTTTGCCTGGTAAAGCAGTATTCACATTTAATAGCAGGCTTTAAACATCTTGAAAGAAGACACAGGCCGGATGTTTTTTTTTCTTGCTGTTGAAACTGTAGATTTACAAACTGTGGATTAAGTTTGTAGGTCTAGCCATGGCTATTTAGGAATATTTGGAGTCTTCTCTGTGCATGATCATGTCTTGACCCTTCTGTTCTGTAGCTTCACACTGTCCTTGTAATCAAATGCTGCAGTTGTCACATTGATTACATTGTCCTTCACAGTGTCACTCCTCTGAGGCTCTCCTGTTGCCTGTCCTTCTCTCCAGCTACATGTGATGTTCCCAGGCACTCTCTGGTTCAGACAGGTGATCCTGGTGCATCCCTTGGACACCATCACTGTCTGCCTTTCCCTGGACCACAGAAGTTCCCACCTTCTCTGTCCAGCTAAAGGCATTTGCAGAAGCAGATGGAAAGGCAAAACACTATCTCCTTGTCTCTTGTCAGAAGTTAATCTGCTTGGGCACAAGGCTCAAAGTCTTGAAAGAACTGGAAAAATTGTGTCAATGAAGGAAAAATTATTGATTGTCAGGTTGCTGCAATTTCCTTACAAGTGCTCTCAGTCAGTACTGGCTGCTCTTAGAAGCACCAAATCAGCCCCAAGCACTGATGTCTGGTCTGGTTGGATTTAATTGCTGCTTAACTGGAGAAAATGCTGCATTGTTTTAGGGAGTCTGAAGTGACCAAATGGGTGGTGGGGTGATAGACAGCACGATTAAAAATACTGGAAGATAGACTGGAATTAGCAACCTCAACAGAAGATGGGGCAAAGATTTAAGAGGCTGGTCCAGGGTGGCAGTGAACTGCCTGTCAGTGGCTGTCAGCTTTAATCACTCAGAAAATACATCCTGGTGTTAATTTGACTGCCCAAATACATTTGCAATATGCTTTAACATCTCAATCTCCCTCTGTGTTCTGCTTTGAACTCTTTTTTTCTTACCCTTTTCAATCTATATCCTTGTGACTCAGCTGGAATAAGCTATGGGATCAGGGTGGCTGTTCTGTGCCACCTTCCAGTGCCCCTCTCCCTCCTGGGTTTAGGGGGCTCTGGAGTGCTGATCACTTCTCATTGCTGCACAGTTCAGCACACTCTGCTGCACACAGCACAGCATCCACACAGCTCTAACCTGGGAGAAAACGTTGTCCCAGCTCCCTTGGGCTATATTTACTGAAGGAATTAAAACAAAGCAAATTCCTAGAGGTGACTTTATAGGAATACTTTCCTCAGAATCACAGGGATGCCCTGTCAAAAGGCAGACTTCAGCTTCAGAGAGCTGATACTTAGAAGTGTTCCCATCTTGAACAAATGGAAATAAAGTCCACAAAGACAACTTGAATCTTTTGGGGTTGAAATCTTGTGTTCAGTCAGATTAGAATGTGTCATGACAGACTTAATGGGATGCTTCAGCTTTCTAGTAACTGATCAGCCTTACCAAACAGTGAATGTGTTGTTAGCAGGAAGATTAGGTAATTTAGAGTGAATAATAAGACTTAAAACATTCAGCAATAAGTTCACACCTCTTTGAAAGCATCAGTTTATTATTTGTAGTGTAGATTTCTGAGAGTATTTCCTAAATTGTGCCACCCTTTAAATTGGATGCTACTGGGAGCAAGCTGTTTGAATTTAAAATCTGTAAGCAGATAACAGCTATGTAAAAATGTACTTCCTGCTGATTGAGAAATCTGGGCAGAGCAGGAACAGTCCTTGTAGGAAAGAGCTTATCATGCACAGCTTCCTCCTGAGGCAGCTGGGAGGCAGCACTGCCAGCAGCTCACTGTTATGCTGACACTTAATGTGTGGTGCATGAAGATGTTTTTCACCTTAACCTGCAAGGAGAGAGGGGAAGGGGTGTGCAGTGACTTCCTGTGGGTTAAAAGTGCCGCTTTTTGGTGGAAAGACTGAAAAATCATATCAGTGCTGCTTAATCATTCCAATTCAGTGGTAAAGGTAGGGGTCTTGGCTCCTCACACTCTGGAGCCAGCCCTCTGTAAGCAATTTAATAAAGATTGTGGTTATGATAGAGGTGATTGGCATTTTGGGGGTTTTGTTCTGTCCCTCCTACAATTGTTAGAACTTGGGAGAACAGCAGTGACTGTCTCAGTACAACAGCTGACTTGCTTATATTAGTAATTCTGAACTCAGTGTTCCCTCAAGAATACATACTGGAGAATAAATAATCTCAAAATACAGTCTTAACCACACCATGGTGGGTAATTTGAACTCCAAGGCTTAAGCAGAATGTGTAGGCTTAAATTAAAAACATTACCTCCAAGTCTGCATAAATAAGAATCCCTGTTGGCTGAAACAGGAGAATGAAGTGTTTTAACATTATTACAGCTATTCTCAGCCATTTTGGGAGGAAAACACTCTTCCTCTTGAATTTGGCAAGTGGCTGTGCAAGAGTTAATCCTGAACTAAAGCACTTCTGCAGTAAAAGCTGGACTAATCTGCTCTCTTGTCCCACTTCTCCCCATGTTTTGTAAGGAATAAATGATGGAGCCTGTGTGAATGTGCTGGAGGGCCCTGCCTGGGAGGGGCAGTGAGTAACCTCAGCCTCATTCATGCAAGACTTCAGCTCCCACTGTCCAGACTTCCATGCTGGTGCAGTGAGGATTTTTTGTGATGCTGCTCTTCATGAATCACTTCACTAAGACTTGCTGGAAGTAACAGCACTGAGAGATCGAATTGGACATTCACAGTGCCATTTTCAAAATCAGGAAGTGGATTCTGATGATCTTGGCTTTTAGTTTGCCCATTGTAGCTTTACCCACATAAGTGGGGCTGACTGTGTCACAGAGCATGGGTCAGTCTCTCCAGCTGTGCTGAGCTGGGGTTCTGAGGGAAATGCCCATTTTTGTTTCAACTCTCACAACTGTAGTGGAGCCACTTGTGCAGCTTGCCAGGAGTTCCCTTGCTCCAGAGAAGACTGTGCTAGGAGGAGTGGTGCCAGCAGGGCTGTGATCCTTTCCCCCTGTTGGGTGCTGACAAAGCTGTGTCTGGAGCATGTGTGCAGTGTGGATGTCCTGGAGAGAGGCCAGTGAAGGCCAGGAGTGCCATGGAGGGCCTGGAGCATCTCCCTGTGTGAGGACAGGCTCAGAGCTGGCACTGCTCAGCCTGGAGAAGAGGAGGTTCAGGGGGATCTTACCAGTGTCTGTAAATGCTTGAAGGGAGGGTGTGGAGATGAAGGAGCCAGACTCTTCTCAGTGGTGCCCAGTGACAGGACAAGAGGCTGAAGCACAGGATGGTCTCTGAACAGCAGGAGACACTTAATGTTGGGGTTTTACTGTCAGGATGCTGAGCACCAGCACAGGTTGCTTTGGGAGGCTGTGGGCTGTCCCACCTTAGAGATACTCCAAAGCCCCTGGACATTGTCATGGGCAGCCTGTCTTAGGTGGCTCTGCTTCAGACAAGATGATCTTCAGAGGTCCCTTCCAACCTCAACCAGTCCATGATACACTGGGCAACACTTAACTTTTCTTCTTTTGTCACCAGAAATTGTTGAACTGACTTAGCAGGAATGCAAGTTGCTTTGAAGCCAGAAGTTTAAACTGCTCAGATTGAAAGGTACACTTCCTGTAAGGCTGGGGAAGATGGCTGGAGGAGTTGGAAATGGGGTTGTGGTTAAGAAATAGGATTTAACTTGAGCAGAGGCCAGAGTTCTTTCCATTTATTTGGATGCATCTTGCCCGTTCACAGTCAGGAGCCAGGCATTTGAACCTGTTGGTCAGTGGTGTTTCCAGTGTTTAATGGTGCAACCTTAACATCTGTCAGTACTGATAAAGCTTTGACAACTATACATCTCAAGTTTCAAGGGTTTGGGGCCTGAAACTCAAAAACAATGATTGTGTAGGAGAATGCTCCTTACAGGAGTCAGGCTTTTTCCTGATTTTGAGGAATAGAGATGGGAGTAGCAGTGAACCTTGATGTGCAGGCTGCCAGGCTGATGATGAACAAAGGAGCCCTCGTTGGTGAGAGAAGCAGGGCAGCTGGATAAACCCTTCAAAATGGAATTAGGAATTCCTCAGCAGCATTACGTGTCCAAAGCTCCCATTTCTGCTGGCAGAGGTGTCTCCCAGCATACCAGGCTCAGTTAAACCTGAGCTGGCAAATGGTTACTTTTACACTCAGGCTGGGCTGCACCAAAGCACAGCACTGTCTGCCAGAGCCCATGGCCTGGTCCCCTGGAGGGAACAAATTGCTTTCCCAGGAAAGCCCTGGCACAGTGTTTGTCTTTCCCAGGACAGAGCTGGTGGGGTGGGCTGCTGCCATTGCTGTGAACTCATAATGGCCAGGGATTGATGCTTCCCTGTTCTATCCAACTGCTCTGTGGCACAGCATCAGCTTTTCCATGATCAGGTGCTCCTGGCACTCCGGTGTGACTCCAGCCAGGATGGAGAGCTGAGGTCATCCTGCTCTCCTGGCAGTCTGGCATGCAGAGCAACCATCTCAGCACCTTCCTGGTACTGTAACAAACATTTTGTTGGTGCAATCTCTGTGCCTGCTTAGAGATGGACCTTCACTCCTGGATGGATTCTAAATTGGCTCCTCTTTGGAGAGCAGTAGCTGCACAAACAGCAGTTGGATCAGAACACACCAGCTGTTTCTTCTGGTAGCTCATTACCTTGGAAAAATAAGTGCCATTTATCTCCCTTCTGTGGATTCAGCTGGAGATTCCATGGCTCCTCAGCTGCTTTTCCTTACTCTGAAGTGCCCCATGGATGAGTGCTTTACTGGAGCAAGTTTGTTTGGAATTCCAGCTAGACTTAAACAGCAGGCTCTGTAGTGGTTGGTACCCTGTGTCAAGGGGGTGGCTGGAGTGGTGGATATTAGACCAGTCAGCCTGTGCAGACAAAGTGAGTGATTTGGGGTTTGTGTTTTGGAAGATGAGGATCAGCTGCTTTAGGAGAGTCTTCACCTCTGAGTTCCAGAAGCTTTAACACACCTAAATTTGGATGTTCCAGTAGCCAGGAAGGCTTTAAATTGTGTTCTGCACTGCTCATTTGGCTAGTGCTGGAAGGACCTGTGGAGAGCTGACATCATGGATTGTCCTGACTAATGGCTGAGCTGCTTCATGGTAGAGGAAACCCAGCCATGAAATTCACCTTTGGAATTTGCATCTACATCTGCTCAGTCTGAGCTGGGGCAGAACCAGGAAGGTGCAGCTGCCCATGGGGGGTGGTGGGCTGACCTTGGTGGTGTGAGGGCACAGCAGGGCAGCTGCTGAGCTGCATTGTGCAGTGGGGAGCTGGAGCTGCTCTTGCTGACAGGCTGTCAGTGGCATTATTATCTGCACAGAGCAGCTGCCTGGAGAAAGATTGCCCATGAATTTCAGTGTTACATGCTTTGTAAAGGAAAGTCTTGCAGTGGGAGCCTGGATCTCAGTTGTGCAATGTTACACTGGTGGGCCTTACTTTGCATGTTATTCAAGCAGTCTTAAGCGTTCAGTGATCATTCTGCCTGATGAGAATGCATTGCTGTCATGGCTCTGTGGGGAAGCTGAGCCCATTTTCTAGAAGCACTTTGTTAGCAGCCCTTCTGCTTGATGAGTTTGGTTCTCCTGGCTCCTTGGTGTTGAGGAGTACTTGGTCTGTGCTAGTCCATGGCAGCAGGCAGCGCACAGAAAATTAAATTGTATCTGTTGTCTGCAGAGATAGATGGGGAGTGTAGTTGAAGGGTTGGAGGTCAGTGGGCTGCCTGGTTGGTGAAATAAAACAAAGCAAAACCAATTCTCGAGTTAAAAGGAGCTTCACAGTGACAGTGGTTTAAGTTGCTTAGTGGCTGGACAACTTTGACAGTTAGGAGTTATGAGAAATAATTCTGTACAGAGTTATTTCAAGGGATGAATCCCTTGAGTCAGTGGCAAGTAACATTTATTTTGCTATTACTGAGAAAAATCCAGACTTGAATTCAAAGAGTGCACACTTGAGGTACATCCCTGCCAGTGAGGGACTTGAAGGGATCCTGCCAAGCTGGTAATGCTTGATGTGGCCATGCAGGGTGTTCAGGTGTAAAGTGTCACTTAACCTGCCTTGTGTAACTATTCAACCTGGTTCTATGGTTCCAGAATTTTTGGAGAATTCTCTTTTTATTGTCTGATAGTAATGTCATAGTCATTTGACTAGGAAATACCAAGGCTTTGCTGTGGAATTCATTGCAGTAATACTTGATTGCAGAGAGAGGTGGCCTGGTGAGTCTCTGTTCCATGGTGTTGGTTTAACCCATTACTCTGATGCATCAAAGAACTCTGATACACAGCTGACATTTGTAAGGGTTGCTTTCCCTTTACCCTTGCACTTGAAACTTTGAGGTGGTGCCTTTTCCAAGGGATTTTTCTCTATATTGGTCTAAAACACGTGCATGTGCAGTGTTCCAGTGGAAAGCCCCGGGAGAAACTTGCAAAATTGCTTTTGGACAAATAGCTGGGTTCAGCAGGATATTAAAATTAAACCAGTTTAGTTAAAAATGCTTTTTTTGCTGAGACTGTACACATAAAAGGGGAGTGATGTGAAGTTACCAGCAAGACTGAGTGTAATGAGAATAATTTGGAATAATGAAGACTTAGAAAAATAAATCAAAACAGCTGAATGTGGCAGTGCAGCTTGAAGCTAGATGATTGTGTCCATTTTTATTCAGTGTTTTTGGAGTGATGCTGAAAAGTGAACTGCTGAGTGTTAGGAAAAGGGCTGTGAGGATGGGCAGAGAGCAGTGGACAGACCTGCAGTGTGGTTCTGATGATGAAAGCTGAGCCACTGTGTTCAAAGAAGTCCTTGGGTTTTTAAAGGACTGTGATAAGATAAAACTTAAGGGAGTAGTTACAACAGCTGGCCAGAAAACTTTTGATTTCCTGTGTTTTCTGGTGAAGGCAGTGGACAGCTTGGACCTGCCTTGCTCATCCTACATCCTACACTGAAGAAACTTCAGTGACCAGAGCAGTGGAGTCTGACAGAAAGAAAAGAGCTACAGGAAAATTGCTGGAGAAAGAGCTGTTCAGAACCAACACTGACTGGGAGCAGTGTGAGGTGGCAGAGGTGTTCCCAGTGAAAACTAACTTGGGCTGTACTTGATTTAGAGGGGGGGAAAGAACTGGTGCTGGGTCTGTGCTGGAGGTGCTAATTGTGCTGCCCTGCTGAGGGACAGCAGTGCAGCAACAGTGGCTTCTGCAGACCTCCTTCACACTCTGAGCTGACAGGGAGCTCAGGAAATGCTCCCTGTGTCAGGTGATGGTGGGGAATGATTAAGCTCCTGACTCTCACAAGTGCACTGTGGAAAACTGGGAAAAGGGAGAAGAGGTTTGCTCCTTTTTCTAGAACCAGAAATATGTTCACCCAAACCAAGACCAGTTTATTACCAAACCTGTTTTAGAAGCTTTGAACTGGGAATTGATGATTCCTTAGTGAAGGGTCTACAGAAACAGATGAGAAAACTGAAGTAAGTGGCTTTGTGGGTTCTTGGTGCTCACAGCACAGAGACACTTGTGCAGTTCAGACCTAAGGGAAGCTTTCACTCTTGTCCCACTTGGAAAAAACTGAATATCAGACCTGTTTGCAGCTTCTCTCTCTGAGGGTGGTGAGGCCCTGGCACAGGGTGCCCAGAGCAGCTGTGGCTGCCCCATTCCTGGAAGTGTCCAAGGCCAGGTTGGACAGGACTTGGAGCAATATGGGCTAGTGGAAGGTGTCCCTGCCCATGGCAGGGGGGTGGAGTGAGATGACTTTGAAGGACCTTCCAACCCAAGCCATTCTGTGATCTCTGTTTTCTGGCTCTCTTCTAGCCTATCTTAAGGCCTTTGTTGTTTTTATGGGCTGCATGCTGTTTCCTTTCATTTTTCATAGATAGCTCTGCCTCCTGCAAGTGATGGAAACTGGAGCAGATTCGTGTTTAGTGTCTCCAAACTCCTCACTCTTGTCATCTGCACCTTGCTTGGAGGCTGCACTGTGACAACTGCTTTGCTGCAACTGGTGAAGGGACATATGGAGTGGCACTGTTGGATCCAAACAGGCTGAGAGAAGGGAATGTTTGGCATTTTCAGGAGTGGGGCAAGATGTCCCTGCCATGCCTGGTGTACTGTTGTCCCAATATGTTTGCTTAGAACTTCCTCTCTTCTCCTCTGCAGTGAGGGTAGGAATGTCCATGTGCTATTTGTGGCTTTGCAGCAGTGTCCTGGCTCCTTGTATGGGTGAGGGTTGTCACTCTGCCTTCTGGGATACACACACTGTGTATTTATAGTGAAACACTCAAATTCGAGGGGTCTGTGATCCATACAAGATCCGTACTGGGCATTCCTGGGTCATTTTGGATGCTGTTCTACACTAAATCCATCTCAGCTTTCCTTATGCTTGGAAAATAATTAAGCCTCTCAATTCACTGCAAGACCAGCTTATTTTTAAACAGATCTTCTGGGCCAGGCTGGATGGGGCTTGGAGCAACCTGTGCTGGTAGAAGGTGTCCCTGCCCATGGCAGGGGTTTGAACAAGATGAGCTTTAAGGTCCCTCCCAACCCAAACCTTTCTGTGATTCTTAAGTAGCTGTGAACAGCCCTTGCTTCCTTCATTTCAGCTGGACTCTTCTGCTGCTTGACTTTTGATTAATGCTTTTCCAAGTCATCCAACAGTGAGGTGGCTGCTTTAGGGAACAGTTGAATTTCTGGTGCAAAAGCAAGGATGTTTTCCCAGGGGACTCTCAGGTACCAGGCTCAGGCAGAACATTTCTGCCTTGTGATTTAAGGCTGTTGCTGGATAGACATATCCAGGAAGTTACTCACTGTGATAGTGTGATTGTGAAAAGTTGTGTAGTTCACTGGTAACAGGAGTTTGTTCAAAATCACTCAGCTGAATTACATGGGATTGGTGCTCCTTGGCAAACTCAAATAAATGCTGCTGATGCTACTGGCTAGAGGGAAAGGAAGTGCATGGACTGACTAAGGTGTCCTCAGCTGTCCTGGAACTAATTCAGTGTCTCTTTTCTCTCCTTAGTACTTTTGTCCATCTGTTCTCTGTTGTGTGATCCCAATCCAGATGATCCTTTAGTGCCTGAGATTGCACGGATCTACAAAACAGATAGAGAAAAGTGAGTATGGAAGCCAAAACCCAAACAGGGCAGAATCCACACTTACACAGTAAAGGGGAACTGAGAGGAACTGTGCTTGGAAAAGAGTGAGAATGAAAAAAGGCAAATCACAGCTCTGTGGTCTTAGATTTTTTGTTTGTTTGTTTTCTTTCCTGGGATCTTTATATAGTGCCCCTGTCTGAGCTGCTTTAATCCCATATAACCACCAGAGGGAGAGCAAGTAACAGGAGAATATTCCACAGCAGCTCCGGGTCTGGAGTCATACAAAGACATAAAAACTCCCTGTTCTACCTTCACTCTACAACACAAGGGAAGAACCAGGGCTGTAGAAGTGGGGCAGGAGGACTCTGCAGCAAGCATAGAGAAATTTCAGTGCTAACCAGCACTTGAACAGTTTAGTGTTGTAAACACTTCCTACCTCACTCACTGTTCCCTTCCAGATCTTATCAGGGAAGGGAAAATAGTCCACAGATTTGCTTCCTCTTCTCCATACTTGAGGAGCAGTGTTAGAGATCCTGGTTTTGAGAGCTGCAAGAGCAGCAGCACATACTTGGAGACACAATCCACAGTGATTATCTGCAGTTTTAAGTGTGCAGAACTCCTTCCTATTTTTTTTTTCAACAGGGAAATAAATTTTGGGTTTAAACAGAAGGACTTGCTCCTTGGGTAGTCTCTGAGCAGTGTTATGAGTTTTGAGTGGATTGTCAGATTGTTTAAGCTAAAGAACATTGTCTACAGACCAAATTCCAACACCAAACCAACTTGGTATACATAACTGTAGGAAACTTCAGGCTGTGTCTTACTCTACAAATTCTGCAGAAAATTAACAACTTGCCTTCTGTTGTCAGAAGCTTTCAGCAGTGCAGTTAATCACACAACTGCTTTTTTTTACACAAATATCCTGAACTTCCTCTGGCTGTAGAGGGTATTAGTGTGTAAAAGCTACAGATTTCTTGGGAATTGAATTATATTGTGCCTTTAGAATAAAAAGATTCTGATGGACAAATCATTGTGTCCTGGCAGTCATCAAAACAGCAAATGTGTAGGACGAAATAAGGCTGTTGGGGTTCAGCAGATGAGTTGATGGCAGGCACTGGGCTTAACTTTGCAGGGAAGCAGGAGACAGGGGAATGTGTTAATCTATTTTCCAGAATGACCAAGTGAAACCCTACAGTAAGAGTTTCCCCAGGGACACAGCAGCTGGGGCTGGGGGAGGCACAGATAAAGCCTTCCTGAAAATCCTTTCCCCTCAGCCCTGTTCTAGCTCCATTTTGTGTCTCCAGTCACAAAGATCTCGTATTCCTGTTGTAAATACAACCAGGTATTTCTTTTCCATGAAGCACTGTGGGCTTTCTTGTTTCCTCTGTTTGCTTAATGTTTAACTTTGCTCTTAAATTTTACAAATTGATGATAGTACTGTGATTTCATGCCATGTGTAGACTAGAGTGCTGGAGCTGAGGTACTTGTACAGATGCCATGTTAAGTAAATCCTCTTTTTATACATACAGGTACAACAGAATAGCTCGGGAAT
Source organism: Chloropsis cyanopogon (assembly GCA_013400585.1). Lineage (NCBI taxonomy): Eukaryota > Metazoa > Chordata > Aves > Passeriformes > Irenidae > Chloropsis > Chloropsis cyanopogon. Next base: position 24,374 of record WEZZ01021086.1, read on the forward strand.
GGACTCAGAAGTATGCGATGTAATTAAAGAAATTATTGGATAACCTCTACAAATAAAGATAGGGGAACTCTGAAAGAGAAAGTCCTTTTGATTTCCATTTGACTGCTTTCTATGAGCCCACGCCTCATCTTCCCCTGTGCACATGTTTACCTGATACAGCAGTGCTGCGTGTTGTACATACTTGGAACAACAAACTAGAAATACTGTATTTCCCCGTACCAACATTGACTCCTAGCAGAGAAGTGTGTGTGTGAAAAGCTGGTTCTTCAGTCATAACTTTGTGAGCCTAAAAGCATTCCTTGCTGAGTTAAATTGGGAAATCAAATGGGAGTGGGGAGAGTTCTGGTGGGTTTCAGATTTTCTAGGGACAGTGTTGCTGATCCATGAAGGATTTTAAGTGGAATCCTTTTAAACTCATAACAGTTATGAAAAGCAAGGTGAAGAACTTGAAGCTGTTTCTGTATTCATTTTATTCTGAAGGACCTACACCTTAGGTAAATGTTATGACCAATGAGAAACTGTACCCACATCCTGTGTTTAAGGTCTAAGTTTAACCGGTCACCATTTAAATGGATTGGAGCTATTAGTGCATCAAGTGATGTTGATTTGTTTCAACTCTCTCCCTCCCTTCATACTTCTTTTGGTTTGTATGTGGTTTCTCAGTTAATACCTAGCTAATAGCTCTTATTTTTCTTAAGTTTTTTAACTGCTTAGGTCTTTCTGGATGTAAGGGTAAAAAAAAAAAAATCCATATGACAGAAAACTTGTGTGTATTTAAAGACCCAACTGCTCCCCTGGAGCTTGTACGTTCAAGAATGAATTAATCTGTGTAATAAACTGATTACTACAGTCATTACATATAACTTTGTGTGAATAGGCTTTTAATTTTCAGAGCAGTTTGTTACAGGCTTAAACTAACGGTGGATTTCTCTAAAAAAACTTTTTGGGCTGAAGTCGTGAAGCAGTTTGGTTTGCATCACACAAGGCACCTGAAGAGGCAAACAGGAGCTTGAGCACTTAGATGAAATCAGGATGTGTAGTGTGCCAGGAACTTGACTGTTAAACCAAATAAGCAGTTTACTAAATGCGAATCAGAGTGACATTTTACAAAGCCTGATGGTATTACTCCCACTTGCATGGGACCTAACACAATGCATATGTACTGTAGGTAAGTGAAACCTTATGTAACTAAAAAAATGGATGTAAAAGGGTAAAAAAAAGAAAAAACCTACCAAACACATCAGCACAAACTTTCATAAAATGTAGCTTTTACATAATTACTTTGCACTAAACATTTGCAAATGTTCATACAGTTTTAAATTGTACTTGTATGTGTCTTTTTTTCTTTTTTTTTTTTTTTTTTGGAAAAAAGTCTTCACTTGAATCTAGTGAAAAAATGTAGTTTGAAACTTTTCTTTGTATACAAGTGTATTTGCCAGCATCGTTGGTGTGACAGTAGGTGAGTCTGCAAGTTTATCTCCTCTTAGTAGAATTGTAACCCAAGCCATCGGGCAGGAGAGGCTGGAGCCGCTGGCTCTCCGGCCACAGGGTCTGTCCCAGCCATTCCCAAATGCATCTTGACACTCTTGCACAAACGAGGAATAAATGTCCACTGCTTTTGGTCTAAACCTGTTCCTCTTGTCTCATCTCTCGATGTGCCGGTGCTGGGCAGGTGGGAGCCCTCCTGCAGGGAGCTGTGTCCCTCTCCAGAGGCACGGACCCTGCTGCTCTGCTGGCCCGGGGACAGCGGCTCCAGGGCGGGGCAGAGCTGCTCTGGAGGAGGACGGGAGCACGTGGCCACGTGTCCTGCCTGAGGGACATTGTAGGGTCACAGGGGAAGGGACAGATGGGTGTGCAGGGCTGCAAAGCTCGGGTTGGGTCACCTGACACTCATGGCACTGTGTTATCCACAGGGTGTTGGTGTCTGGCTGTCTGGGAAGCAGCCTGTGGTCCTGGATAACACCTGTGGCATCAAAACTGGAGTGTAAGCTGGTGTGGCCAGGGTTTGTGCCAGCCTGGATCCATGGCCTTGCCTTTCCTGACCTGTTGTGTTCCTGCTGGACTCTCCAATATTCCTTGGCCATGGTGGAGTTGCTCTCTCATGTTGTTCCTTGGGGTCACTGAGAAGTACAGGGAAGGGGTTGCACTGATTGTGAACAGTTTGGGGGGTTCTCTTTAACTGCTTTGCAACTGAGCCACCCAAGAATGTTTTTTGTGGCAGATCTGGCTGCCTCTGGAAATTGGCAGTTACTGGAAGAGATCAGAGACCATATGGGGGGAGACAGAGAGAGGAGGGAGCAGTGACAGCTGAGGGAACTGAGGAGGATGGTTTCTCTTTCTGGTGGGGCAGGAGCCACAAACATGAGGTGACAGGACATTAACAAGCCACACAGTCCTGAACCTTCAGCTTGGAGGATGCATTAACACATCTGCTCATGTTGGGATGAGCTCATTTGCAGTGAGGTGTTTAAACAGTTCTGACCTTTTTGCTGTTGGCATGCCCACAGTTGAGTAGTAAAAGCAGGTCTGGTGATGTTTGAGATGGGAGGATGTGCTCTGTATGCCTCTTGTGGGTTGACCATTTGTTGTTGAGGATTGTACTGTGAACTAGATGGAGGAGCCTTTAGCATTTTATGAAAACCTGACCCAGCTTAGCTAGTTTTGGGACTAGAATCTTGCTCTTTTGAAGCTGTGCATTGAGTATGTTCTAATGTCAAACAGCACATGAGGCCGGGGGCTCTGGTCATTCACTACTTTCAAGGAATCCTAAGCTTGTCATGTCATCAACTTTTCCTTCCCTGTCCAGTTTTTTACCTTGATTTAGTAATTTAAGTTGCCTGATTCCCTTTGCTTGGCTTTCTTTGTGCTGGGCTTTCTGTGGATGTAGATTGTTCATGCAATTCCCTTTTTTCCTGTCATGTGCTAAGTGTGTTTTATTTAAAAATAGTGCTGGGCTGCTCAGAACCCCCCAGCTCTGGCAGCAAAGCTGGAACACAGTGCCTGGATTCATTCCTTGTGCTCATCAGTGCCTGTCCACTGCTCAGAGTGACCCAGAGGAGGAATGTGATCCATGTATTTTGGAACCTCTCCTGGCTCAGCACTGAGCAGCCACTCACCAGTGTGCAGGAGCTGGCTTAAACATTCCCATGGCTCAAAGCCCAGCCTCCATGGACCTGCAGACTGGGAGGGAGCTGATCCTGGGAAGTGCTAGAGACCTGATTACTGTGCTTGAAACACCCAGCTTGTCCTGTGGTGGGATGTGCTGCTGCATTTCTGTCAAAGCTTTTGGGCAAGGCAAGAGGGATTTTTTAATTTAGTTATTACCATGTTATCCCAATGCTTCCAACTAAGCTGCATCCCAAAGTGTCCACAGACTCTTCTGTTCAGTCTGCACCCATCAAATGATGTGGGAAAACCAGCAGGGCTAATTTGGATATGATCTCATGTCCTCAGTGGGTGTAGCACGCTGTTGCCTGTCCCATGCCTCTGAAGCCTGGTCTTTCCTGGTGTTTGGCAGCTGTGGCTGCAGACAGCAATGCCTGGCTCTGGTTTTTGACAGTCTTGGTCATCTTCAGCAGCAAAACATCTCTAGAGCTGCTCTTGTTCCCGGTTCTGATGTACAGGGGAAGGTTGATGGAAGCTCTGCCCAGTGAAAGGTGGATTTCTTTGTGCCTGAGCAGCTCTGTGTGGGGGGAGCAAGGCAGGAGAGCCTGGCCTGTGGGAGGTGCTGAAACTGCTCCCAGTAGTGACCGTGTCACCTTGCTCTAAAGAGCCAGGATAACAAAGCACCTCTGAATGTGCTCAGCACTCCCATTCCAGGTGGAGGAGCCCTCGGCTAAGGCTCCAGGCATGCCAGTGTGTCCAAGCAGAGCTTGGAAGTCACCTCCTGGGAGAATAAAAGCCTGGAGGTATATCTGAGTTGCAGGAAGGCTGTCCCCATTAAATACAGAACCTCAGAAAAGTTTTCTCATCCTTGCAGCATCAGGGAAGCCTCCCTCCCTCTCCTACAGGCAGCTGGAATGGAGTTTCATCCCCACAGTTCCTGCTTCCTTCCATTCCGTGGCTCTTTGGGTAGGCTTGGAGCAAAAACCTGCAGATCTCAGTTGTTGGGGTTTGGCAAACGTGGTTTGCTACAGGGAATGCACAGGGACAAGAGCATTGAGGGTGTCTGCAAGGTTAAAAGCAGGACAAATCCTGCTGTGCAGCTCTCAGGAGGCATGGAGACCAAGCCCTGTGTGAGTGACTGCACCTGGAGGCTCTGGGAGGGATCCCTGCAGCCAGTCCTCGCTGCCCCTCCCTCACCTGGAAGTGTGTGTGACTAGATCCATGCTAACACTGTCTGTACTCTTGTATTGTGTTGCAATTTGATCACCATTAAATAATTTCCTTAAACTCTCTGGCTTGATTGCTTTTTTTTTTTTTTTTTTTTNTTTTTTTGTTTTTCAATTTGATCCCCATTAAAAAATTTCCTTAAACCCTCTGGCTTTATTGCTTTTTTTTTTTTTTTTTTTTTGCTTTACCTGTGCCTTTTGCCCATTTGTTTTGGCTCACATTGCTTCCTTTCCTCTTGTGGCTTTGTGGCTGCTCTGTCCCTTCTCCCTGATGCTCCAGTCTTGCACTGTCCCTCTCTCAACTATCTCCACTCACCTTCAGCTTGTTTTTTAGCTTCCTGCAAAGCCTGGCTTGCTCTGACCACAGGCAGTGCTTTCTGGGTGACCTGGAGTGGCCTTGGGGTTTGTCTGTGTTCATGCAGAAATCCCTATGCTCTCACCAAGCCGAACACTGTACCCTTCCTTTTAGGAAGCTGGGACTTGATAGAAAGTTTGTTGGTGCTCTGATTTCATCGTGAGCTGTTTGCAGCACCCCCCAGTCCTTGATCCAGTGGGCTCACCTGAGAAAATCTGGGATCAGCTCTGGAGCCAGAGCACGAGGCACTGGGATGCTGGGGGAGGCTGGAGCTGTTGGTTCCCACAGCTCATGGCTTTCTCGTCCCTGGATTTGGCACCCACAGGTTCTATTTTATTGTGTTTCTGCCTCTGTGTCCACCCCCCTCCTTCCCTGTGTGAGAAGATTTCGTTTTTATTGTTGTCTAGTCAGGTGAAACCACCTCGGGGTGAGTGGGAGCTGGGTGCATTTACTATTCTTGTCCTTTCATGAGCAAATCTGTTTGTTGCTCAACTTTAAATATTTCTTTGAGTTGAAAGAGCAGGTTGTTGGGGTGTAGATAAAAATGGCATTTTGAATAAGAAGTGAATTGGTGTCCTGAAGCCACAACCACCATACCCCAAACTTTTCTCTTTCTGGTATCTGTTGTCCCTGTGTCCAGCTGGAGCTGTGTGGTCCTGCCCTCGCCCAGCCCCAGCCGCTGGAGGTGGCTTGGGAGACACATCCTGCTCTGCTGCTGGCCATGGAGGAGGCATCTGAGCTGGCCAGGCTGGCCTTGGGCCACCCTAGCTGGCAGCAAGTGCCAGTGGCAGTGTTCTGAAGGGGGGAGCGTTATTCCTTGTTCTGATGGAGCACAGGGAGCCACGGAGTGATTGCCGCTGAGCTTTCTGCCTGCCTTAAGCAAAACTGGTGGTTAGTGCCTAAACCCTCTCCTTGCTCCCCCCCCAGGTGCCCGAGGCAGTTGTGCTGTTTGGGAGGTTTGATTCCCCCTGCCTCGTGGCTATTCTTGGGTCAGTGTTTAGCAAGTTTTATTGACACAACCTCCCCTGCAGCTTGGGATGGTGATTCTTTTCCTGCCCCCTGACCTGGAGCTCCCTGAGTCGCTGCTGTCTGGGGCTCTCTGGGAGGTCTGTGCGTGGCCAGTTCAGCACGGGGAGCAGGGACTCTGCAGGGCATCGGGCAGACAGAGTCGTTTGGGTTGGAGCACCCCGTAAGAACGAGTCAACAGTTCCCCCTGCGCTGCCAAGGCCACCACTAAGCCATGTCCCAAAGTGCCACAGAGATTTTTTTTAACACCTCCAGGGATGGTGACTCCACCACAGCCCTGGGCAGTGTGTGCCAATGCCTGACCATCCTTCCAGTGAAGATTTTTTCCTCTAATACCCAACCTAATCTTCCCCTGATGCAACTTGAGGCTGTTTCTTCTTGTCCTGTCACTTGTTACTTGGGAGAAGAGGCTGACCCCCACATGGTTCAAACCTCCTGCCAGGGAGTTGCAGAGAGCAGAGGAGTAACTTGGTGTCACCAGAGCTTTCACCAGAGCTTTCACCAGAGCTTCCAGGAAAGGATTGTCGTTATAACTGACCCTTGGCTGTCACCTGCACAGCTGCAGGAAGGATGTCCCAACATTTCTGATCCCCTGATTAACCCTGTGCACAGCTTCCCTGATTTGTCCCCTCTTTTTTATCCCCGTTGCTTGACACCGTGTGGGATAAGAGCTCTGATTTTCACGAAAACAAGCAGAATGGAGCAGTTGGTGAGGATGTGTGAGCAGGGTGATGTGGGACAGTGAGGTGACAGCAGTTCCTGGATGTTCTGTGTCCAAGCAGGTGCATGTGGGGACTCACCTGCAGAGATAAAGGTGTGTGTGAGATAAAGCCCAGCCGTGGCACCTTGGGCCAGGTGAGCTTCAGCTGTGTGCTGATCCTGTTGAGACAGAGATGGGATTGACCCTGCTGGATTTACCACTTCCCTAAAGCCCCGTGGGAGTTTTCTCCTGTTGTGACCCTAAGTACCAACATAAAGCACTCAGTGTTCCAGCCTGCAATGCTTTCTTGGAAAACACTGATGGAAAAGCTGTAGGAACTTCTCCAGATCCATGCTGGACGCTTCATGGGAGGATGGGATTTTGCCATGTAGGTTTTATTGGGTTTGTTATGGGGTAACTGTTCAAATCAGAGAATCATGTAGGTTGGAAAAGACCTCAGAGATCACCGAGTCCAAGCGCTGCAGTCTGAGCTGACACAGGACAGGTAAGCACAGACTCTCTGTATTTAAATGCTAAAATCTCCCCTTATGTCAAATCCTGCCTAACTTCACTCAAAAATGCCGTGTTGGCCTCTGCAAGGCACCCACCAGGAAAGCCCAAGTCCTTGGCCAGAGGCTTTTTGGAAAGGGGCGATGATAGCCCCAGCCCCGCCCAGGGAGGAGCAGATGGGGCAGAGCTGGGAGCACCTCCCAGAGCAGTGCCTGGAGCCCGTGCTAGGGGAATTACACGGGATCAGCCTCAGGGAAGTGTCGGTGAGCCCCTTCTGGAGCGAAACTGAAGGGGCTTTGCAGTGGGATTGAGCCTCCCCTGCTCTGAGTCCTCGAATGCATCCTGTGCCCTGCGGGGTGGCTTGCAGCACATCCCCATGAACTGAATGAAAATTCCTACTCTTCAGCCCATTCCTGCTGTCTTCTGCCTTTTTCTCCTGGCAAAGTTGTCTCTCTGCCAGGCCATGTCTGTCCTAGCCCTCGCCTGAGCTGCACTGGCAGCATTTGAGCGCTGAATCCTCTTGGTTAAACCCTTGGCTGTGTAGCCACTGTAGACTACGGGGTGTTTGTGGGTTTGGGGTTTTTTTTCCTAGCTCTGCCTTCCAGCCTGTGCCATTCCCTTTGGTTACAGGGTGTTGTTTTGTTTTGTTTTTTGTTTGTTT
>WEZZ01021086.1:52913-67402 GCA_013400585.1 Chloropsis cyanopogon
GTGCCATTGGGCTGGCAGTGGTGGCAGTGGCAGCAATGGCAGTGGCAGCGGTGGCAGCGGTGCCGTTGGGCCGGCAGGGTGGTTGCCGATGTTCCCGAGGTTCCCGAGGTTCCCGATGTTCCCGAGGTTCCCGTTCCCGCAGGATCCGCTGGCGCTGTGCCGCACAGCGAGGGGGGCAGAGCCTCTTCGTGCACCTGCCCAGAGCATCTGCTCGGGAGGAAATCTCCATGGCAACTCCGCGCTTCCTCCAGCCCCTTCCTCAGGGGACGGGGCGCTCTGCCTCTGCCTGCCCCCGCACAGCTGGGGTGTCCCCGTGGTGGGACGGGCCGCTGGAGCCCCGGGAGCTGGGCTCTGGGAAGGACGGCTTTGCTGGGAGCTGCTGAGCCCTCCCCGTGGGGCTCCAGGCCTCAGAGTGACCTCCAGCGATGGCAAGTGAGAGCTGGGACTCACCAAATTTAGGAGGTGGCTCCCCACTTTGCTCCCAGCTTCAGAGAAGGCAGGTGGTTTTCCATCTTCATGTCACGTCCCATCAGGACACACGGAACCTTCCTGCACTCTAGACCTTTGCCCTTTCCAAAGTGGGGAGGGGGGAATTTTGGGGGAGGTGAAACGAGGTCCCATGGGACCAGGGCTCCTGAGCATGGAGCCAGTGCTGAGCCTGGGCACGGGGTGCAAGCTGCCCACTGTCCATCTGGGCATCCTTCCCTGGGTGGGGGGTGCCTACCGCCATCCCGAGCCCCAGCACCTCCCCTCTCCTGGTGCAGGTGCAGGGGAGGGGACAGAGCTGCTTTCCTGGGCACTGCCTGCCTGCTGTCCCTCCGCTGAGCTGTGGCAGCCCCAGCCCGGGAGCCCTGCACACCCACCTCCTGCTCTGCCCCTGCTCCAGGGCTCTCCTGGGTCTGCACGCCATGGAAGAGGCCAAGGAGGTGGTGGAGAAGATCTTCAGTGAGACTGGAGAGGGAAAGGAGGGGAATGCAACTGGAAGCAGCACTTGTGAGGGCTGTGGAGGCTCCCCACATCCTCTGGCCCTGCCATTGACATGGGCACTGTTGGGTTTTTAAGGGCTGGAGTGACTCAGTGCCTGCAAAGCCCTCCTGGTTCAGGAGTGTCTGGGATGCTGGGGTATAATCCCACCTCTCCAAAGGCCACCAGTCCCTCCAGACTCCTGCAAGCCCTGCCTCCCAGCCTGGCTGGTGGTACCTTCTCTCCTCCTTCCCTCTGAGCTCCAGAGGGCTCTTGCTCCATTCCTGGCCTCACTGAGCTCCTTCCAAAATCAGGGCATTCAGGCAAGCCCTCAGCTACTGGAAACCCACAGTCTGCACTTTTAAAAGGGGAAAGCAAACTGCTGTGCCAAGAAATGGAATGAGGGGAGCCCAGCCCTCACTCTGCTTGAGGGTAGGAGCATCCCAACTGCAGACAGATCCCTCAGCTGCAGCAGGAGACCCAAAAATGTCATTTCTGCAGCCAGACCCCACACCCAGAGGCAGCCTCTGACCCAGAGGGTTTCCAGAGGGAGGATACGGAGTGGGACAACCCGAGGAATGGTCTCTCTGCTATATAAAGGTGGGAGACTGAGGCACGGGATGATTTAGGGACTCAGTCAAGCCATGTGTGACAGGATGCAGATGGCCCAAATCCCAGGCTCTTCTCTGAATTGCTGCTGAATTCTCCCAGAGGCAAAAAATAGCAATTTTTGATTGCCTGTGAAGCACCCGTTGAGGATGCTGAGCCCTCAGGAAGGAGGGAGCCATTAGTGGAAAGGATCCCAGGGCACCGACTGGAGTGTGGGGAGATGGCCCAGGCTGGGGGGACAGGGGACAGAGGTGATGAAAGGACAAGAGGGAACAGTTATCCTGGAAAAGATGAGAGCTTTAGAATGAATATGAGGCAGAAATTCCTCCCTGTGAGGGTGAGGAGGCCGTGGCACAGGCTGCCCAGGTGGGTGCCCCATCCTGGAAGCAGCCAAGGCCAGGTTGGATGGGAGCAAAACCAACACGAACTTGTTCTAGTGGAAGGTTCCTTGCCTGGGGAACTGGATGACTTTTAAAGTCTCTTCCTACCCAAACCATTCTGTAGTTCAAGGATGTCCTCCTCAGGACCACGCTGGAGATGGATATTTGGGATGATCCAAGAGCTGGAGTGAGATCTCTGTGGAGCACCTGTGTCCCTCCCCAGCCTGGCCCTGGAGTGTGCAGTGGCCAAAGCAGCAGCAAAGCACTGCTCCTGGGAGGAGGACCTGGCTGCCCTGGGAGCCAAAATGCAGCCTCACAGCCAAGGCATTGCTTGAAGGAACCTGGCTTCACCTCTGGGCAGTGATTGTCCCTCGCTGGGGCCTTGCGGGTGGGCTCAGGCTGGTTCCTGGGGACCAGGTGTGACTTCTCCTGGATGCCTGTGGGACACATGCACTCAGCCTGGCTTTCTCCCTACCCCAGCTCATGTGCCAGGTGGTGAAAGAGTTTGGCCTTTGGTGCTTGTTGAGAACTGGCCATGTGTGAAGATAAAACAGAGGGAATGTCACGTCCCGGCACTGCCGTCTCCAGGAGCGGCCCAGGGGGCTGGGACATGTTGGAGGTCAGCGCGAGGAGCTCTGATGGGCTGAGCTTGTCAACTTCACCCCCTCAGACATCATCTGTGTGGTTTGTGCAGAGCAAAAGGATCCCAGGGCTGTCTGAACCCCAGACCCCCTTTTGGCGGATTGTGTCCTCCTGCCCCGCTGTGCCTGGACACCAGTGGAGGTCCCCAGCAGGTACTGGACTTTTCAGGTGGGTCTGAATTGGGGTAGAAGTGGTCTTGAAAGCGAGAGGTTCCATGAGCTGCCCCACAGTGCCCACCCAGTCGTGTGGCACTGGCACCCACGGGCTGTTCCCCCTTGAGCTGTGACAGGGCTGCGGGCTGGGAGAAGCTTGGATGCCTGGGACCTGGGCAGAGGCTGGACAAAATGTGCTCATCACCCTGATTTGGACCGGAATCTGCTATTTCAGTCTCTGTGACCTAATGCTCTGTAGGTGCCTTTGGAAATAGCCGGAGGGCGGCTGCAGGGGCTGGGTTTCAGCAGCAATCCCGAACTTGAGCTGTGATGGAGCAGCACCACAGCCCCACAAACCAGGGCAGCTCAGCAGAGACACCCGAGGAACTGAATCTGCTGAATGTGGAGCGAGGGAAAGCGTTTGATCTGGAGAATGCCACAGCTCCAGGTCATTGCAGAACATGAGAACAGGAAAAGGTGGCAGAGTCCAAAGGGACGATGCTGAAGTCATCAGCGGTAAAAATGGCACCAAAATCAGCCTTTTCCTGTGAAATAATTTGTCTGGAATTAAATTGTTTTTCCTGATGGCAGCCAGCCCCTTTAGGGGTTAACTGCAGCCCTGCTGAGAGAACTGTAAAAGGTGTTTCCGAAATATTTCCACTGCCCTGTTGGTTTTATGGCCAGGAAAGGCAGGGCAGGCCCGCCTGGGCAGCGGGGCGCTGCCGAAACCCAGCTGCTGGATGGCCCTGCAGATGGAAACCAGGTTTGGGAAAGCAAGCAGGGATCCCAGGCTGGACATCAGGAAAGTCACCCAATGGTGCAGATGGATGTGGGGAGGGACCCCCATTGATCCACCCCCACAGCCATGGGGATGGTGAGAGTCTTCCCTGGCCTGGGGGACAGAGTCGATGGGGTCACTTTCACACTGGGCTATGGAGGCTCTGGAGAGCCTGTGGGGGGATTGGGTTTTGGGGATTGGGGAGCCACATTCAGTCAGCCTAATCCCCCATTCTTGGCCAGTGCTGGTGGCTGGGACCTCTGCAGGTCTCAAACACAGGAGAGGATGGAGAGGCACCTCACCCTCGGGGGCACAGTGGGAAGGGACACACAGGCTTGCAGGTCTGAAGGCCACGATGATGCCTGGGTGTTCCATGTGCCCCGGGGGATTTGACTTCATCCATGTGCCCTTGCATCAGGCTTGGACACAGGGAATCATGGAATCACTTAGGCTGGAAAAGCCCTCTGAGATCACTGAGTCCAACCATTAACCCAGCACTGCCAAGGCCACCACTAACCTGTGTCCCCAAGTGCCACATCCACGTGGCTTTTGAACATTTCCAGGATTAGTGATTCTACCACTGCCCTAGGCAGCCTGTTCCAATGCCTGACCACCCCTTCTGTGAAGAATTTTTCCTTAATACCCAATATAAACTGCCCCCAGCACAACTTGAGGCCATTTCCTCTCATCTCATTGCCAGCTGCCAGGGAGCGGAGCCTGACCCCACCTGGCTGCACCCTGCTGTCAGGGACTTGTGGAGAGGGAGAAGGTCCCTGCTGAGCCTCCTTTTCTCCAGGCTGAGCCTCCCAGTTCCTTCAGCTGCTCCTCATCTTGTGCTCCAGACCTTTCCCCAGCTCCATTCCCCTCTCTGGATATGCTCCAGCCCCTCCGTGTCTTTCTTGTCATGAATGGCCCTGAATCAGAACTGAACCAGAGGGACACAGAGGGTGCTGGTCATTGGTGTGCTGGACACCCCAAAACTCATCCCAGAAAGCCCATTGCATGGAGTGTGGCCAGCAGCAAGCTTTGCTTTTGCCCTTGATGAGCATCTCAGAGGTTCCCTCCTGCCTGATCCCTCCTTTCAGACACCCCCAGCACTCGTGCTCACACCGTGTCTGCTGCCTCTGGCTCCCCTGTGCAAGTCCTGGCTCCCCTCATCCCTGTGCTTCCAGGCCAGGTTTCCAAGTGCTTTATGCTTAAGCTCAGGCCCAAAAATTTGTGTCCAGGATGCAGTAAAGAAGCAGCAGCCAAGTCTGATTTGGGCAAAAAGCAGATTGAATTCCTGATCTGTGCTGACAGGACATGAAATGGGAAAGTGGCCACGAAGTCACCTCTCCAGAGCATCCCTGTGTATTTGGGGGGGATCCTGGGCAGCCCACCTGGGTTGGTGGCTGAGTGGGTTCTGATCACCTCTGTAGCTGGGAAGGGGCATCCCATGGTGAAGGATAAGCGAAGGAAAGATGTTTTCTGCTGGGGTCTCTGTGGCCGTGTGTCAGGGCTGGGCCCGGCTCACAGCTGTGTGCAAGGGCGGCTGCCGGGAGCCAGCACTCAGTGGCCAGGCTGGCCTGGCTGAATTGAGGGGAATTTCCATTTTCACTCTGTGCCTTTTCTCGCTCTCAGAAGTAATGAAATGCAGGAGCCAGCATTAATGCACCATTAAAACTGCAAATTTCAGCACGCAGCCATCAGGAAATGCAAATACTCGGGTCTACTGTCAGCGCCACCTCTGCCGTGACAGCGGAGGAAGGGGCTGGCACGTGGCTGACCTTTGCTACTTGGAAAAATCTCCAGTGATGCTCAGCTCCTGGCTCTTGTCTCCCTCCCTGAACTCCTCATCCTCTCCCATCTATGGCTGGGCTGACGTCCCTGCCAGCTCTGAGGGGCACAAGGGGAAGGGGAGGCACAGGGGGAATTTGGGCTCGGCTCTGCCTGTCCATGGAGGGTCTCATGCTCCTGCCCGAGGTTTGGGGTGCTCCCAGGGAGCTCAGGTTGGGGAGTACAACGGGGGGAGACAAACTGTGCTGGGGCTGCTTTGTCTGTGCAGGGATGTGCCTGTCCCCAGGCTGCCGAGGGTGACAGCCTGAGGAAGAGGAAGCAAGAGGCTGCAGGAGCCCTTGCTGCAGCTGGCGAGCACTGCCTGTTCCACCTCACAATTGTGCTGTGCGTCGCTGGCAGGGACCTGCTTTTCCATAAATTTGGGTGGAAGGGAGAGCTTGGCAGAGCCCCGGGCTGCAGGGAAGGATTTACAGCTGCTCTGGCTGCTCTGTGTTCTCCTTGCAGGGCTGGGGCTCCTGCAGAAATGCCCTGAGGGAGGAGGAGGAGATGGAGGAGGGAACCCGTGCTGGCATCCATCCAGGGAGCAGGGTCCCAGCCAGTGCTGGATCAGGGGAGCTGGAGGAGGCGGGATGAACAGGACATCCTCGGCTCACCCACGGATCTGTGGCAATCCTGGGGCTGGGAAAGCTGAGGCAGGGGCAATGGGGGGACCCCCATGCTGGGCTGGAGCTGGGTGATTCTGTACAGCATGGCACAGCTAGACTCAGGTTGCCAGCAGTGGGGAATTGGTGGGGAGACACCTTGCCCACCTCTGGAAAGGTGGTGACATCTCCCAGTTCCAGCCTGGCCAAGTGCTGTGAGCCTCTGAAGCATCTCAGTCTCTGGGGAACTTTGGGGCACTTGGAGAACCTCATCCTGTGGAGCATCCCAGAGCACCTGGAGCGCCTCATCCCTTGGGGTCACCTCCTCTCCTGGAGCACCTCAAGGCTCCTAGGACACCTTCTTCCACAGAGCACCTCATCCCTGGAGTCCCTCAGGCAAGGCCGCTGCCAGTCCCAGTGTTGAGCACCGTCCTCCTTGAGCAGGTTTGCTGGCCAGTAGCATCTGCCCAGCACTGGCCATTGACTCCTGCCTGGCTGGCAGCCTGGCAGGGGCTCCTGGGCAGTCCCTTCAGCTCGGGCACTGCACATCCGTGTCTCCCTCCTGGAAGACGTCGAGCCCAAGAAGCATCTGGGCTGGGTCACGAGGATGAAAACATGCTCTGATAGCTCCAGTTTGCTCTGGGTTATCCGAGGTGATGAGCTGTGCTGCCCCAGAGTGCTGGGAAAAGGCCATTTTCCCTCTTCCCGCTGAAGTTTGAGTTTTCCAGGCAGCCTTAAGCAGCGCTGGAGCTTTCCCAGAGATGCCTCGTGGCTCTTCATTCTTCCCATCTCTCCTGCCTGCTCCCCTTAACTCAAAACAAGAGGAGGGAGATGCATCCCAAGCATCCCTCCTCTCTCCTTTGCAACGAGCACAAAATAGGTACCGGCCCCGTTTCCAGATGGAAACGTGAGGCCTGAGGATGGATAAAGAGTTTTGTAAGGCTTCGGAGCAAGGTGTGGACAGCGCTGAGAATAGCATCGCGAAATCTCAACTGCCAAGCCCTTAGCCTAACCAGAAGGTTATTCTTCTTCCCTTATGCTCATACATATCCATTAGGATGAGACCATATGTGTGAGATGTAGATGAATTTCTTTCCTCTTGACAAGTCCAGTTGGTCTTCCTAGGTAAGGAGATGGTGGTCTGTTCCCATCCAACTCCAGGCTGGCTCTTTGCCGTGATTTCTTCGCTCGTGTTTGCCCCGGAAGAAATGGAGCTGCACGTTAGAGCTTCAGGCCTAACTCTGCTCCACACAGCAGTTCTTTCCATGCCAGACATCCCTGGGGGGCTGGGGAAGTATCCCCAGAGTGTGGGGAGTGCAGGGAAGCTTTCAGCCAAGGAGAGCAAGCCGGTGGGCTAGGGCAGGGGGAAGGGCTGCTGGCCCGGCCCCAGCCAGGTCCCAGAGGGCTGCCTGGGGAAGAGGTGGCTTCTCTGATGGCAGGAGCAGTGGGTGAGTGCAGCCCTGTGCTCCTGCTCTTCAGGGTCCCAGAAGACCTCGATGGGACCCTTGCACACCTCAGCTCGCCCAAGAACTGTGTGCTGCCCTTGCAGCTGAACTGTGGTCTTGAAGATAAAGTGAGGAGAGAGATCTTGGAGGTTTTAGGTGGTTACAGATGGGATGTGAGACACATCCTGTTGTTGCTCAGCTCCAAAGCTTCCAATCAGGAGGAAGAGTGGCCTGGACAGAACTGGTCCTTTTGAGATGTCACAATCCATGAGAGGCTTCAGCTCAGAGCAGGGCTGGCGTGGTGGATGGTGCGTAGGTGACAGCTCCTTACACCCACAGAGCCAGGTCTGTCAGCCCTGCCATGGTGCCCATCACGTGCTGCTGTTGATGTCTGCTACGGGCAGAGGGGAAGGGGCGGGCTCTGGGCGCTGCTCCAGCCTCTGAGAGTCAGGGGGTGATTCCTTCTCAGGGTGGTGGAGCTGGGCAAAGGAGCCCAGCCTGACCAGAGAAGGCAGCCTTTGAGAGTCACAGAATCACAGAATCATGCAAGCTGGAAAAGCCCTCTAAGGACACCCACTCCTACCATTGACCCCACCCCACTGTGTTTACCATGTCCCCAAGTGCCACATCCACCTGTCCTTTAACACTCCCAGGGATGGCAACTCCACCGCTCCCCTGGGCAGCCTGTTCCAGTGCCAAAGTCCTTTCTGCAAGACAAGGTCAGCATGGCTCACCTCCACAATGTCTTGGTCAAGGCTCAGCTACAGCGGTGTTGGTGGGAAGAGGGGATGTGGAATGGAGGGAAACGCCTCCAGGTGGGATCTCACAGGACAGGGACCAACCAGTCCTTCTTCTCAGAGGCCTCATCACCATGGGAGGGCACAGGGTGTCACCTCCTCCTCCTCCTCCTGTGCCCACAGCTCTGCTGGCTGCTGCAGCCAGATTTTACACCACACATTGCAGGCTTCTCATGGCCCTCCATAAAACACAGACGTGCTCAGGTGGCTCCCACCATCGTCCTCAGGATCCCAAATCCCTGCTGCCTGCTGAGGCTGTGCATGCAACCCCTGGGTGCAGCGTGGGGGTGGGGTGCTGGGCAGGAGGCAATGACCTGGCTGCACAGTGGCCAGGAGGAGGCCAGCACGGTTTTCACCATCATTTCTCCAGGGCTCCTGACTCAAGTGTGCCCAAATTAGCTCTTGCCATTAGTGACTTTGATATTTCCAGTGGAAATCATGTAACTGGCACGTCTGTTTTTAAAATCAGGGTTGCTGTGACCTTTCTGTCTCGTTTGTGTGGACAGGCAGGAGAGGTTTGGAAAGCCCCATCTGGCTCTGCTGTCCTAGTGGTGAGGGCTCATGAGGAGGGACCACATTGGGCAGGTGTCCTCCCATCCCAGCTGATGGATCCTGACCCACCAGGGGCTGGGGGTGGATTTGAGATGACACCGCAGGGCTGGACAGGGGATGAAATGTGGAAGAACATGGGTGGAGCGGGAATAATTCCCCCCTGGAACCTGGCTTGCTCTGCATTTCAGCTCCCATCTGAAGGGCAGCACTCTCTGCTCTGAGAATGGCTGTTTTCACGACACTGGTGTCTTCCCAGAGCCAAAAGTCTGCAGGCACTGGGAAAACCCCGGTGTTGATGTGCCCAGGACCAGTGTCCCCTGCCTGGCCATGCACCACAGCACTTGCCTGTCCGTCTGTCCTCGGTACGGCCTGGGCAGGACTTCCGTGACCCGCAGCAGCCACGGGAAGGGAAGGGAAGGGATGGAATGGGATGGGATGGGATGGGATGGGGGTGTGCCGCCGTGCCCCAGCCCCGCGGCTGCCCGCCCTGCCTGCGCAGGCAGATGGCTTTTGCAGGGCGCTCCGGATGTTGGAGCCGGGCTATTTTGGACCACGTGGGCGTCTGAATTCCAGGCGAATCCCCGGCTCAAAAAAAAAAAAAAAAGAAATTTCCCAACGCCTGCCAGGGTCCCCGGAGGTGGAAACGCTGCAGCTCGAGTGTCCTCGTGGTTCTCCTGCTGCCTGGCACGTAGGCGGGACTCTGGCTGCAGCCCACCCGCCCTGCGGCACAGACCCCCTGTGCCCGCTCTCCCTCCCCCTGGCAAAGGGGGGACTCCGGGACGGCCGTGGTGTCCCTTGGCACGGCGTGAGCAGCTCCTCAGCCCCCCGAAGGGCCGGTCTGGGTGGGGGTCTGGCCGTGCTTCCTTCCTGCAGGCTGGGGGATGCTCGCCCGTCCCCGGGGCTGTGCTCGCCACGCTCCCCCCTCGCTCCGCCGTGCCTGGGTGGGAGCGGGCAGAGCGAAGCCGCCTTCCTGCCCTTCTCCCCGCCGCCGGCGCGGCGTCTGTTTGCTTTGAGGCCCGGGTCCCTCCTGCCAGGACATTCCCGGGCAGCAGCCGGGAATGCACAGGAGCCGGGGGACATCCCGGGCCCCCTCGGCCACAAAGGCCGGTGCCTGCCCCGCAGCCGCGTCCCCCTCCTCGAGCACCCGGGAGGGACAGGAGCCATCCAGCGGCCCCGTGGGCAGCGGGGCTCGTGTCACCCCCGGCCCAGCCCCGGGGGAAGGGGTGGCCGGTCCCCGAGTGGCTGCGGTGTCCCGGTGAGCGGGGCCAGCGCGCCCAGCGCCCGCCACGCGGGAGACAGCTGGGGTTAAAAATTAACACAGCTCGGCTAATTGGCAGCGGGGGCCGGCGGAGGGTACTACGTGCTGCCCGCAGGACCCCCGTCCTGGAGCTCAGGGCTTGTGTAACCAGCAAGGGGGGGACGCCTGTGACACTCCAGCCGGGAACGAGGGGCTGCGGTGTGCCCTGGGCTTGGCTGGGCACAAACAGAGCCCTGTGCTGCTGCAGCAGCCGGCTGAGGGTGATGGTGGGTCACTGTGACCCACTATCCAGGAGGTCGGCACCCAAAAAGCACCAGCTGCTCCAGCTCTGCTCTCCAGCACCAGCAGGGCCGAGGGGTTTGTACAGTCTGCCCCCAGCTTGCCAGAATGGGGGGTGTCTCCCAGCAGAGCCCCTGGAGGAGCTGGGGTCCCCCATCCAGCCCCCTCCCCAAAATCAGGGATGTCACCAAGGTCTGGGGCTCCTGACACAACATCGGGCTGGATTTGGGTCCCCTCTGCCAGGAGACACCCGGCACCCTGCACGGAGGAGGTGACAAGGCAGTGCCAGCTCTGTAACCCACTTGGATGGCAGCGGCTGGGCTGGGGGAATTTGGGCTTGGGAATTTGGGAGGTGTGTTTGTGCTCCGGGGACTGTTGGGACTCGTGTCCCAGTCACGCAGCCTTGGCAGCCCTCCAGCCACTGTCTCCTGGTGTCCCACTGCCACCCTGGGGAGGGGGACATGGACCTGCAGGACCCCCCGTCACTGCTGCAGGGTCAGGCTGCTCTGTAACCCCTCCATGTCCCACCCCCAGTTATTGCTGGCTCTCCTGGAGCAGGGCAGAGCTCCTGGATTTGTTCCCCAGCTGGGGAGGGGGCAGTGCAGACCCCAGTGCCAGAGCCCCGTGCCCAGCATTGGCCAGGGAGGTTTTGGCCCTGGCTCTGGCAGGCAGCGAGCAGGGGCAGCCCTGCTGTTTGGTGACAGGTTCCTGCCCTGTCCCCTTGCCATCTGCCCCCCATCCCTGTGCCCTGTGTCCTCCATCCCTGGCTCCATCATCCTCCTGTCTCTGTCCCTTCATCCCCATCCCATTTCCCCTTCATCCCTGGCCCTGTTCTGCTCATCCTTCAACCTTGTCCCACCTGCCTCCCAACCCTGGCCTCATCATTCTCCGTCCCTGTCCTGTCACCTCCCTTCCTGTCCCATTTGCTTGTTGTCTTCATCCTCATCATCCTCCATCTCTGGCCCACTCACTCTCCACCACTGTCCCCCTTGCCCTCCACCTCTGTCCCCTCCATCCTCATCCTCCTGTTCCCCACAGCCCCCAGCTTGCCACTGGAAAAGGCTCCAGCAGCAGATTGGAGGCTCAGGGACTGTGTCCCTTGTCCCTGTGCTGTGGGGACCTACCTGTCTGGGAGCACTGGGGGACCCTCCTCTGGGTTTGGGGGGCTCGCTGTGGCTGGAGAGCTGGGCACTGGGCACTGGGAATGCTGGGGAGCCTGGGGGTTTGCTGGGGGCACTGGGCTTTGCTGCTCTCGCTGCCACCAAGTCCCAGCTCGGCTTTGTGCCTCAGTTTCCCTTCTCTTTGAGGAATCCAGACCTCAACAAAGGTGATTTGCCCACATGTAAGTTTTCCAAACACTCTGAGAAGTGAAATGCTGCTCTATTTGGGGACCTTCAGCGTGTGGCAAACTCCAGGTGCCACTGCCACAGGCCCTGCCTTGGCAAAGGGGACATCAACACCCTGTGGTTCATGCTGGCATCAGGGGGTTGTGTCAGGTCCTTAAAAACAGCCAAAAAGGGGCAAAGAAAATGCCCTTGGTGAAGCCCACGTGGGTGAGGCGGTGCTGTATGCCGGGCAGTGTCACTGGAGTGGTGCTGGTGGGGTCCTGTCCCTTCCCCTGTGTCACCGGTGCCACCCACATCCCATGTGCCGGGCACGAGGCTCCTCTGCTCCTTTTTTGGGGGGGCTGAGAGCCTGAATTGTGGAGGGAGCACATTGAGAGGGCCAGCAGAGGAGCTGAAAGGGTGCCCAGGAGGACGGCACCGCGCTCCCCCATCGCTGCCACCCGGGAGGGAGATTTTTTGGGAAGCTGGAGCATCGTCACAGCACCCGCGGTTGCAAATCCCAGTGGCTAAATCTGCGAGAGGCGCATAATTAACGAGACGTGGATCAAATACAAACAGCGCATCCGCGCCGCTCGCCCCCCACCCCCCCGCCCCATCGCAGATTTTTCTTGTTTCATTTCGAGGCGGGAGCGGGGTGGGAAGAGATTTCGCATTCCTGTGAAAAAAAAAAAAAAAAATCAACGGCAACACAAACCCAGTTTCATTTTTGTNCCCTTGCCCTCCACCTCTGTCCCCTCCATCCTCATCCTCCTGTTCCCCACAGCCCCCAGCTTGCCACTGGAAAAGGCTCCAGCAGCAGATTGGAGGCTCAGGGACTGTGTCCCTTGTCCCTGTGCTGTGGGGACCTACCTGTCTGGGAGCACTGGGGGACCCTCCTCTGGGTTTGGGGGGCTCGCTGTGGCTGGAGAGCTGGGCACTGGGCACTGGGAATGCTGGGGAGCCTGGGGGTTTGCTGGGGGCACTGGGCTTTGCTGCTCTCGCTGCCACCAAGTCCCAGCTCGGCTTTGTGCCTCAGTTTCCCTTCTCTTTGAGGAATCCAGACCTCAACAAAGGTGATTTGCCCACATGTAAGTTTTCCAAACACTCTGAGAAGTGAAATGCTGCTCTATTTGGGGACCTTCAGCGTGTGGCAAACTCCAGGTGCCACTGCCACAGGCCCTGCCTTGGCAAAGGGGACATCAACACCCTGTGGTTCATGCTGGCATCAGGGGGTTGTGTCAGGTCCTTAAAAACAGCCAAAAAGGGGCAAAGAAAATGCCCTTGGTGAAGCCCACGTGGGTGAGGCGGTGCTGTATGCCAGGCAGTGTCACTGGAGTGGTGCTGGTGGGGTCCTGTCCCTTCCCCTGTGTCACCGGTGCCACCCACATCCCATGTGCCGGGCACGAGGCTCCTCTGCTCCTTTTTTGGGGGGGCTGAGAGCCTGAATTGTGGAGGGAGCACATTGAGAGGGCCAGCAGAGGAGCTGAAAGGGTGCCCAGGAGGACGGCACCGCGCTCCCCCATCGCTGCCACCCGGGAGGGAGATTTTTTGGGAAGCTGGAGCATCGTCACAGCACCCGCGGTTGCAAATCCCAGTGGCTAAATCTGCGAGAGGCGCATAATTAACGAGACGTGGATCAAATACAAACAGCGCATCCGCGCCGCTCGCCCCCCACCCCCCCGCCCCATCGCAGATTTTTCTTGTTTCATTTCGAGGCGGGAGCGGGGTGGGAAGAGATTTCGCATTCCTGTGAAAAAAAAAAAAAAATCAACGGCAACACAAACCCAGTTTCATTTTTGTCAGGGTTTCTGCTTTCGAGAGGGCTTGGGTATTTTGCTGGCAACTGAAAAGGCTGCAGGAATTGGGGGTGGTGGGTTTTTTTTGGGCTGTTTGTCCCTGGAAAGCTGCTCTCGGCTGAGGAGTGGGGATTTAAGGATTTTTTTTTTTTTTAAACTTCCAATATTTCAGTGCCCACAACTCCAAGGGGAGGAAAAAAAAAAAAAACACAACCCCAAACCCAACAACAACTCTCCCCCTCAGCAGCAAAAAATTCTGGCAAAAAGTTGAGCAGGAAACTTCTGGGCCGAGAGTGTTATCCCCCCCCGCCGCGGGGCCAAACCTCGGGATTTGTCCCCTCCCTCCGGCTGACTTATCGGACCATCGATTATTTGCTGTTTATTCAGGGGGATTTCAGCGATGTCCCGCTGGGAGACCGTGAGGTCCCTCCCGGTGGCGGCAGCAAGCCTGGGGCTCCGGGGCTCTGGGGTTGGGGCTCCTCCCGGGAGCGATCCCTCCTGTGCGCCGGGGCGCGGGGGTGGGGGAGCTCCGCACCCCTCAGTCCCCTCCGCGGCCACCTGCGGGGGACCCTCCCTTCTGGGACCTTCTGCCGCTGCACCCCGCGGGGGGACAGAGAGCTGGGGACACTCTGTGGGCAGAGAGCTGGGGACACTCTGCGGACACTCTGTGGGCAGAGAGCTGGGGACACTGTGGGCAGAGAGCTGGGGACACTCTGCGGACAGCCCCCGGAAGGGAGAGCAGAGGGACTGGCACCCCAGAGGGGATCCGGAGGGATGGGGACCCGCAGGGGACAGCCCGCCCTGGGGACAAGGCAGGGGGACATCCCCCGGGGGAATGGACAGAGGGACGTGCACCCCACAGAGGGACAGACGGATGAGGGACATTCTGGGGATGTGGGTGCACGTGAGGGTGTCACCCCCCGGGGAACAGCGTGGCAGGTTGGGTGACACCCCAGAGAGAGGACGGTGACGTCCCACGGGGGATCGGTGGGGATTAGGGGGGCACACGAAGGTGGGTGGGACATGGATGGGGGGACATCGTGCTGGCACCCAGGGGTGCGGCTAGGCAGGGGGGGCACGGGGCGGTGAAACCTGT
>WEZZ01021086.1:86050-96549 GCA_013400585.1 Chloropsis cyanopogon
CGATGGGGTGAGGAGGGGAGCGGGATCCAGAGTGGGGCACAAGCGTGGGGCACAGGTTGCAGGTGCGGGCAGGGAGGTGTGGGTGCCAGGCTGGTGGCACGGCCCGGGGGGAGTGGATCTGCTGTGGGCCTGGGGAGGACACACATCCTTAAGGAGGGCAGGAGGAGGCGTGTGGGATTTGGGATGGGGAGCGAGCAGGCTGAGCGTTCGGCGCCGTCAGGGACGGGGCTGGCGGNGGGGGAGCTGCTCTGGTCCCAGCAGCTCCATAAGCCCATTAAGAGCTCAGGGAGCCTTACACCTCGGGGGGCTGCAGCAGGGACTTGCACTGTTTCAGCTTAAACCCCCTGAGCTGAAGCGGGGGCGCTGCTGTTGGGGACATGAGGATGCCCATGGCCATCCTCTGGAGACACCCATCCTGAATCCCCAGCGTGGGTGCTGGCTGCTTCCCCTGGGATGGTGAGGGCTGCAGCCCTGGCACCAGGATTTGGCTTTGTTGTGTTGTTAAAAGGCATCATCAGGGTGGAAAAGTACATTTTTTGTCTGAAAAATCCTCAGAGGAGGATGTTCCCCCTCCGGGTGCTGTCGTTCAGCATCACGGTGTGCAGGAGAAAAGTACAGGGAGGGCAGGTAGGTCCAGCTGGGATGGGGATGGGGAAGCCACACTGGTCGAGGGGAGCCTGGTCAGGAATTGCTTGGGAATTTTTCTGCCTTAACCTAGATATGCCTTATGTCAAAAGTGTCAGGAGCTATGATAGTAGGAAACCTCCTTCTCCCCCCGCAGACAGGTCTTTGTGGAGCTCATGGGATGAAAGCAGTGTTCTTCGTCAGAACACTGAGGGTGATCTCGTGGATAGTCCCTAAAATTCCAGTGGCTCATTCCAGACACAAGAATAAGTTTCTTTTTGTTGAATCCACCACCACCAAATCTATATCTGCTTGTGCTCCAGCTTGTTGGGGGATGGATTCTGTGGCACTCCCTTGCCCAGCTCATCCCACAGCCCCTGCTCATCCCCCAGCCTTCCTTGGGCTCATCCTTCATGGATCATGCTGCTGAGGGCAAGGTGCAGAACCCTCTGGCAAGGGGAAGAGGGAGGAGGATGGGATGGAGGAGGCTGGGGAAGCAGCAAGTCGAGGAGGATGTTCATCATGGGAGCTGAGAGAGGGCAGTGGGAACCCATTTGGTTGGGAGCCCTGTGCTCTGGAGCTTCCCTGCCGTGCCAGGAGCTTGCCAGTGCTGTGGGAAGACCCATCTGGAGATGGGGATATGGGTGCTGGGTTTCAGAAGGGATGAAAACCCTGATGGGATCAAACCCTTCCCTGCTGAGGGAAGATGGTTCTCGTGCAGGGGGCTCACCAATCCGGCAGGCAGGTCCTGGGAGTCCTGAACTCTGGAGAAGGGCTGGACCACCACGTGGCAGTCACCAACTACATCCAACTCGCTCCTTGTCATTCCAGCCTGCCACCTGGGAAGTGAGGGAAGGCAGAAACGTTGACATGTAGCTGTAGTTTTAGTGTAGCCCCTCAGAGCTGGGGGCCAGGAGGGAGCAGTGAGCCCAGCCAGAGGCTGACAGCCTGCAGTCAGTCCCCTCCAAGCATGTCTCCAGTGGGATAAGCCCTTCCCAGCTCCCACCAAGCAGTGTTTCATGCTCCAGCTTCCCCAGGCTCGGTCTTGTGGCCCTTCCCTGTCTTCCTCTGTTGTGACAGCTGTAGATGGGTTTTTCCATGGCTGCTCTCCTCGAGCTCATAGAGTGAACCTCTCTTTCTTATTGTGAGTCCTGGAGCTGAGGGTCCTCCATCCTGACCCGTGCTGTGGCTGGTGGTGGTGATGGTGACCCCTTCCTCCTTCCTAGGACTCCAGCTCTGCTTTCCAAATGTTCTGGGGTTGGTTCTTTAGGATCTGCCAGCTTCCCCCACCACATTTGGGCTTTTTAAAAATTGCCATAGAGTCAGAAAATCGTTTGGGCTGGAAGAGACTATCTCATTCCACCCCCTGCCATGGTCAGGGACACCTTCCACTAGCCCAGGTTGCTCCAAGCCTTGTCTAACCTGGCCTTGAGCACTTCCAGGGATGGGGCAGCCACAGCTGCTCTGGGCACCCTGTGCCACCTTCAAAGAGAATTTCCCCTTAATATCCTGCCCTCTGTCAGTTTAAAACCCTCGTGCCTTGTCCTGTCACAACAGGCCATGGAGAGAAGTCTCTGTGCACTGATCTTCCATCCCCCTTCATCCATGGGAAGGCCACAGTGGGGTCTCATGGCTGAGCAGGACGCCCAGGACAATCTGATTGTTCCATAGCAATCCCAGTGTTTTCTGCAGTCAGACTGGTATCTGATCAAATACAGAAGCTTGGTACAACACCTCCCTGCCCTGCCACCCCACCGTGGGCCTGACAGTTTTCTGGGAACTGTTTTCCTGGAACAGTTTTCCCAATAACTCTTGCCAGCAGGTTGCCCAGCAGTGCTGTTTCCTCTATTGCCATGCACGGGGAAGGAAGATGCCTTTCATTTTGGGCTGATTCCTGAAGAAGCGTCAGGAACCAAAAAAGATATCCAAGAGGAATCCCTGAAGGAGAGCTTGGCTTGGGTCAGCCCACAGGTGTCCCCTGGCCTCAGGTGTTTGCTCACCTGAGGGCACGCTGCATGTTGGGTGCAGGTCTCCCCAGCCATGCTCCTGGTTGAAGGCAGACCTTGTGTCTGAGGACATCTGGTCACCACTGGCACCAGTGTTGCAGTGTCCCCACCATCAGCCAGGACACCCTCGGGCTCCCTGGTCCCCGAGATGTGGTACAGTCCCTGCCTGTGGCTCCGCTCTCCTGGAGGATGAGGTGCTGGCTGCTCCCTGGGATCCAGCAGGTGCAGAAGGGAGGAGCACCATCTTCCTCTTGATCCCAGGGTGCTCCAATTTGCCTGTTTGGGCGCTGCATTAACTTGGTCTCCTCCACTGCCCTTGCCCTTGAGTGTGCAGATGGCCTGGGAGATCAGGGTCCTGTGCTATGACCATGCAACATGGAAAAGCTCAAGGAAGGGAAAAAGACAGTGAGGGCTGCAGGAGACCTGAGGACCAGTGAAACCAGCGCCTGAGGTGTTCCCTAGGGTGAACCAAAATGGTGGAGCACCTGCCAAGCATCCCAGTCCTGGAGGTGTTGGCAGCAAATGTCCTCATCCTCTGGCACCCCATGTCCTGGGCAGCACCCTCCCCTCTGCCAGGCTCCAGCTCTGTCCTCCTGCTCAGCACCTTCCAGCCTGCTTGCCTGTGCTGCCTGGAGCTTTCCTGGGCTCTCTGGTTCCATCCCCAGTGCCTCCAGCAGGATCTGGCCTGCAGCGGGGGTCAGTCACCTGTGATCTCTCGGGGAGCAGGAAGCTCTCAGGGTGCACAGCAGCGAGCTCAGCTTGTGTCTGAGCTAGAGAGCAACAGGGTTTGCGCTGTGTTATTCTGGATCTAAAAGGAAAAAAAAAAAGGGATTGCTCTTTCCCAGTTCCTGCATTTCCTGAGAGCAGCCTAGCTCCTAGCTTATCTTCAGACAGCCTCAGGGGTATTCCCTTGGAGTTTGGGAGTTTAATCAGGCATTGCTGGGGCATGTGAACTCTGCGGCGAGTCGCCGTTCCCAGGGAGGGGAGCGCCTCTCGCAGATATTTGGGTTGGCGTGCCTGGGCTGGGGGCTGGGCTGGCTGGGAACGCGCTGCTGCTTTTCCTGGGGATGCCACTGGGAATGGCTGGGGGTGACGACCTGCCTGCTGGGAGGACTGCGGGCAGGCAGCCGTGGGCAGGGTGGGCTCCCCTGGACATCCCCACGGCAGGGCTGCCTGGGCTTTGCTCTGCTCCCCTGGACCTTTCATCCTCTCCAGCCCTGCCTCTGCCACCTGCCTCTTTTCCTTTCAAACCCATGGATTTTCTTTGTAGCATCTTAGGTGAGAGCTTCTGATTATGACCTGGCGCCCTTCTTCTGGCCCCTCTGGCCATAACCTGGCCCTGCTGCTCATTTTATTGTGGGTGATTTTGAACTGGGAAGAGAATCAGAATTCCAGTGGAAGTGCCCGATGCCGGGTCTGCTTCACCGGTGGAATCGAGGGCTTTGTTGCTGGCTCTTTTGCAGGCAGTATTTCTTTTTTTGGGGGCTGGATATATTTCTGGCAAGTAAAATGACGGATGCTCTGTTTCGTTTCCAGTGGCAGCGTTTCAGATTCCTTGCTCCAGGGCAGGAGCCGAGCGAACTCCGATTCCAGAGCAGCTCTGGTACCTTGGCAGCTTAAAGGCCACGGGGTTTGCTTGAATGACAAGCGGTGCTGAGCGTGGGGAAAGCTCGGGAGAGGCAGTTTTGTGCTCGTGCCTTCCATCTCTTGTAGGAGCAAGATCCCACGGAGCGGGGAGGCATCTTTATCCTGTCTTCCTGCTCTGCAGGCAAACTGGGAGGTGGTGGAAAGACATGGAGAAGGATGGCAAGCCCTGCCTTGAGGGGATACTCCTGCATCACTGCTGGGGAGGTGGGGAGAGGCAAAGTCTTGAGGCATTTCTGTGTCTTCTCCCTGAGAACATCCTCTTGGATGCTCTTACCCCAGCTCTGCCTCCCCCTGTACCTGTCTCAGCAGGATAGAATCATGGAATGGTTTGGGTTGGAATGGACCTTAAAGCTCATCTCATTCCAACCCTCTGCCATGGTGGGGACACCTTCCACTATCCGGGGTTTCTCCAAACCCCATCCAACCTGGTCTTGGGCACTTCCAGGGATGGGGCAGCCACAGCTTCTCTGGTTGACCTGTTCCAGTGTCTCACTAGTGCCTCTGCAGTGATCCAGGTGCAGATCTCGAGCTGGCTGAGCTGCACCCTGCAATGTTGGTGAGCTCCAAGCTACCAGGGAGGGCAGGACCTGCCAGCAGGGCTGGCCTGTTGTTGGGATGCTGCAGTGCTGAGGGTGAGGTGTGAGGGATGGGAGTCCACAGCCCTGGGGGTCAGGGCAGGTTGGGGATCTGTCTTCCTGAAGCTACCCAGCTTTTTTTGGCTTGTCTACATGGACCTGACACACGTGTGGATCTGTGGGCAGGGTTTGCCCATTCCTCAGAGAACTCCCCTGCACTTGGTTTTGGTGACAGAGAGAACCTTGACTGCTGCCTGCCTCCCAAAACCTGTACCCCTAAACCTCTCAAGCCTCTCTGGCCCACTGGGCTTACTGGAAGCAACTCCCCTGGGGACGGGATGGTGCCAGCCCTGTCACTGTGGTGAGTTTTGGCTGTGCTCAGCAAGGCTGTGGGACTGGGAAGAGACCAACTTGGACTCCCTGAGGGCTGTGGGGTACCTCACTGCCCTATCCCAAAGCTGAGCTGGTCTTCCCCCCACCAAACCCTGGCCAAGCAGCCTTCCTCCCCTTTCTCTTCTTCCTCCTATTTCCCTCCTGCCAGCGAGGCCAAGCAAAACGTGGTGCTGACCAAAAATAACAACCGCCGGCAGATCCAGACAATGGATAAACCCCCGGTGAGGGCGAGGGCGACCCGAATCCTCCCAGAGGAAGACGGGATTATTCGCCGTCCTCTCAGACATCTGTCAAGAGCTGCCGTCTGCGGACCCGCTTTCCGACAAGGCCGGCGGCTTTCCGATGGGGCCGTCGCCTTCCTGCTGGGAAAAGTGGTCCTCCCAAAGCGGTTGCCTTCAGGAGCAGGGATTGTGGGCATTTGGGATCTCATCCCTGAGCACCGTAAGGTTCCCAGCGCCCATTAATGGCCAAACTCAAATGCACTGAGCTGGCTCCGGCGCTCTCAAGTGGTGACAGTGACACAGGTGCTGGCATGGGTGCACCGGCCCATCCCAGTGCCAGCTCTCCTGGGATCTGGAGCAGCCTCTGGGTTTGTGCTCTGCCACCATGGAGCTGCCTGGTGGGATGTGGAGGGATGAGGTTTTGAGAGAGCTGGGAGCACTGGGGGACTTCTTCAGGCTGGAGCTGTTCTTGAAGATGGCACTGATGGATTTGGGCACTGCTGGAGGTGGCACTAATGGATTTAGGCACAGTTGGGAGTGACACTTGGAGGTGGCATGAATAGATTTGGGCACCATCAGAGGTGGCACTTGGAGGTGGCACATATAGATTGGAACACCATTGAAGGTGGCACTGTTGGCTTTGGGGCTCTTTGCCATCCGGTGTTCCCATGTGACTGTGCCCTACAACTTTTCCCCTTGTTTTTAATTAACTTCCCTTCACACTACCCATGCCAAGGGTCTCTCCGTGACCTGGTTGTCGGTCAGACCCCAAGTAATTGACGCTGTAATCGCCCCATCTGTTAACAGAGAGATTCATACATCTTAGCTTGGCCTAGGCAGGCGTGTGAGGGTCTCCCAGGGGCAAAGCCATCTTCAGCCCCCCAGCTCTTTGGAGGTGCTGCCGGGATGCCCGTTGTTGTTGGCATCTGCCACTGGGCAGTGTCTGCCCCAGCCCACCTGTCCCCCATGCCCTGGGGTCGTTCTGCCTGGTCCCCTGAACCTCACAGCCCTGAATCACCTTGGGGACCGCACTTGGTGGACAGAACACAATACACTAGCTGGGCCAAAGAGTCCCTCCAGGAAGGTCTGGAGGGGGTTTGCAGAGGACAGGGGGTGTTGTGCTGGGCTGGGATTGATGGCGCATTGCCGGGGCGATGCCAAGCCGGGGGGAGTGGGCGAGCGGCAGAGCCGTGCCACGGCGCGTGAATGTCAGATGCTGCTTGGCTGCGAGCTGGGCTCGTGCGAGAGCAGATCTGTTCAATCCCATTTGGAGAGGGGGGAGAGGCGGGGGGGGCTCTTCCCCAGGCTCAATCTGGTAGGTTTTAGTTACAGTCGTTTTAGGATTTGGGCAGCGAATTGGTGCAGCTTTGGCACAGGGGGGGATGGATGAGCACCGAGGCTGCCAAGCCTCTCTCATCCCCCGGAACTGGGGAAGGGGGGGACCACGCAGGTGGGTGCAGCCCCCGGGCTGAGCAGTGTGGCCGTCACCCGGCTCTCTGGGCAGCAGCTGGGCGAGTGGAGGAGGGGAGGAGGTGCCTGGCGTTGTCCGCAGGGCACCCGCAGCCCTGCAATGCTCGGGTGGACGCTTCAAATCGCGTTATCTCCATAACCGCCCGGCTCTGGCCGCTCCGAGTGGCAGCGGAGATAAGTGGATTTCTAGGGAGCGCCTGGTCGTCTGACATTTAAGACTCCTTAATCCGTAACCACCACCCCGCGGAGGCAGGACGCAGCCACATTTCCCAGCTGGGGCAGCCCCGGGCACAGGTCGGTCCCTGCGGTGGTGGCTCCAGCTGTGCCAGGGCCACAGGGTGAGGTTCAAGGATGTGCCCGGAGGCAGCGGTATCCCTGGGCACTTCCTTGTCCTCTCCACGATGATAAGCTCCTTGGAAGTCCAGGGCACATTGGTGATGGGCTCTGGGGTGTCGCCTGAGTCAGGCATCCGGGTGTGGCTGTGCTGGCAGATTGGGAAACCTGCAGCAGCTGTGGGGCTACATGGAAAAAATACCCAGCACCAGTGGGAAAAAATGTGCCCTTGCTGGGTCCCTGGTGGAGGGAGCCCACCTGGGGAGGTGGCATCACCTCCTGCCTGCTCCGCAGGATGTGGCATGGCTTCACCACGCTGTCCCTGAGGATGTGCCTGTCAGAACACATCCTGGCCCACCCTGTGTACGTGTCCAGAGTTGCTCCTGGGGGACATCACCGGGGCTGCCTGCAAAAAGGAGACGGGTGAAAGCCACTCTGTGCACCATGATGATTTGCCATCTGCTTCCAGGGCAAACTCCAGATGCTGGATTTAATCTTCCATAGCCTTTTTAATTCAGGAGTTGGCTTCTTAACATCCCTCAGTGCCACCTCGGCAGCAGAGACGAGCAGAGTGGCTGCCACAACTGGCCCTTCCAAGGATGTTTTGGAGCACAAGAGATGAACTATGTCCGTGTGAGTTGCCCATCTGGCAATGTGTCATACCTCGACCTGTCATACCTCTGGCTCTTTAACCCACCTGAGCCTGAGAATTCACAGCACTGCCCAAACCTCCCCCAGGCCTGGGTGTCCTCTCTTGATGTCTGGAGAAAAGGTGGTGGGTGATGGTAACTTCCATGGTACGTCCAGGAGCAGATCTTCTGGCTGGACCAGTTTTTAGGAGGATGAATGCAGAGAGCAGAGCTTGGGGGCTGTTGGGTTGACAGAGACAATTGCTTGCAAATAACAGGCTTGTCTTTGCCTCAGGCACCTGGTTATCAGGCCCCATGGATGGGTGTCCTGTAGGGGTAATCAGCCTTGGGAGATCATGGATTGATTTCTCTCTTGGTTCCCCTGCTGCTGGACATCTGGCTGGTGAGGCTGTGATAAGACATCACCGCCTGTTTCAGCTGACCTGTGTCACCTGGTGGAGGGAGCAGCAGGTTTGACTGTGCTGTGGAAATGGGCACTTGGTAGCTGAATCAGCTGTTGTGGGGTCAGAGCTGCTGTGAACCTTGTTCTGGTGGGGCTTGTTCTCCTGAGCCTTTGACCTGGGTTGCTGCTGGACCTTCTGGCTTGTGACAGTGCTACAGGGCCGTGGTGCTGTTCTACCCACTGGGTGTCTCATCCCAGCACGTGTTTCAGACACCAGGATGCCTCCAGGGTGTCTGTCTCCCCATGCATTGCCTCCACCACCTATGGCCCCGTGCTCCTGGCCATCTCAGGGTCCTGTGCACTGTTGGCCCGAGCAGCTGCGGAGCACAGGGACCACCTCCAGCCCCTCTTTGGAGCTGCAAGGGGAAGGTGCCTCCGGCTGCAGCCTCCCTTGACCCACATCTTCCCTGGGATGCCTTCAAGAGAGGCACGTGCTGGTGGTGGGTGCTCTACTTTGGTCAGTCCGTGGCACGGCTGAGCGCGTCCATCCGTCTGTCTGTCCATCCTTCAGCAGGAGTGATGGTGGTGGGGAGGAGGTGGGGGCCATGCTGGGCGGGCGGCCACGCGGCGAGGGGGAGGAAGTGGGGACAAAAACACGGCAGAGGGGACAATTGCAGCCTTTCTCCAGGCTGAAAAGACGCCGGGGTCCCTTCCGTCCTCGTCCTCCGTCTGCTGCGGGTGGACAAAGCCACCGCCCCCAGTGCCCACCCAGCGCCCAGGGATTAGAAAAAAGGCGAATTTTGATTTTTCTCCTTTTGTTTCCGGAGCCCGGGAGCAGCTCGGCTTCAGCTTTGCTGCTTTCTTCTCCCTTCACGCCGTGTCTGTGCACGGCTGACCAACCGGCGGCTTTTCTGGGAGGAGGGTGATTTATTTAAAATTAAAGGAAAGCAGAAGTTCTTTCTTGAAGACGAGACTTTTTAGGTCGGCGGGAGCTGATGGCTTTCCAGCCATGCAGCGAAAACACAGGGGAGCCAGCTGGAATTTGCAGCTTGTCATTTTTTAGGAAAAGCGAAGCTCCTCTCCTGGTCTCCTCTGACAGTGAATGGTGCCTGCAACTGGGGGGACTCTCAGCCAGTCTCCCTGGCTGGCAGGGGTTTTTCCGGACCACCAGAGATGATCCTTTTGCAACCTTTATTTATTTTGGCATTGTCAGGACTATTGCAGAGCGGTCCCCTGTGTGCTGGGGTGTGAGGAGCCCTGGGGCAGAGTGAAGGAGGTGAGGGGTGGTGTGGTGCTGAGAACTGGGGGAAGACCCTGGTAGAGGAGGGGTATCCCATTTTTTCCCCACCAGGGTCGTGGGAGAGCTCAGCTGCCTTGCCCCATCTGAGCATTCCAGGCTGGTGGGAGGCAGGTCTTCAGGGTGACCCATGGAAATCATGGAATCACAGGATGGTTTGGGTTTGAAGTGTCCTTAAAGATCATCTCATTGCACCCCCTGCCGTGGGCAGGGACATGTTCCACTAGAGCAGGTTACTCCAAACCCTGGACTAACTGGGTAACCCTCCAGTCTGGCCTACAACATTTCCAGGGGTGGGGTAGCCACAGCTTCTCAGGACAACATGTTCCACGCATGCCATCCCTCACCCTGGGACCCCCTGGCCTTTGGACCCTGGAGCTGGCAGGGGGGTGGTTCCAGGGGAGGAACAATGTCCTGCAAAGGCTTGGGAACCCCTGGTTGTGGGTTGGGGCCTCCCGACCTTGGCGGTGTCCCCGTGAACCCTGGCGTCCCTCCAGGCTGTTAAGCTGCCCCGTGCAAAGACCCGGGCGAGGGAGCCCATCACGTGCCCCTTAATGCCGCGGCCGGGACTAAGCACCTTCTGACAGGGACCCAGATGACGCTGCCCGGCGCCTTCCCCAAGGGATGGGGGCCGGAAAAGGGGCAGAAACGGGACGGGGGGGCCCTCACCGCCTTTACTCGGGTCAATCATAAAGAAGGGATTAAGATCATTAATTCCTCCCCCCGCTGCAATTAACGACGGGGCCGGGCGGCGGCTGGCGAGGAGCAGCGATATCCGCTGTGCTGGGTGGTCCCACGGTGTCGGGGTGGGGGATCCCCCCTGCCATGTGCCCTACCCCCCGGCAGCCCGGCCTGGGGTGCCGGGCGAGGACGGCGTGGGGCAGACCCGTCCCAGCTGGCA
>WEZZ01021086.1:99465-136228 GCA_013400585.1 Chloropsis cyanopogon
AATTTTGGGGTTGGTTTGGTTGTTGTGCTCCGGGCACCATGTCAAATTCGGGCTCCCATCAAGACACTGGGAACAAGCCAGAGACGGAAAAAAATAACCAAGATGACTCTCAACCCCCTGTCAACTCCGAGAGGAGGAACAAAAGTGGAATAATAAGTGAACCTTTGAACAAAAGTCTTAAGAAGTCCCGTCCACTCTCCCACTATTCCACCTTTGGTAGCAGCAGCTCGGTAAGCGAACATTCAGAGAAAGGCAACCCCTTAGTGAATGGCAACGATGCGATTTTGGATAAAAGTCATTCTACCTCAAAGCACAAAAACATCTCTAGTATGCTGAGCAAATTAGACCGGATGTCGGAGCTCTCCTCAGAAGGACAGACCGCCCTCCAACAGTTTGCTCAGTCGACAGAAATGCTCAAAAGAGTGGTACAGGAGCATCTTCCTCTAACAAGCGAGCACGGGACTGGTATCTCTGACATGGAGGCAGTCTCAGCTGCAGAGACAATGAACGGCCCTTCTGATTTTCCTTACCTGGGGGCTTTTCCCATCAACCCAGGCCTTTTCATTATGACCCCTGCCGGCGTGTTTCTGGCAGAGAGCGCGCTCCATATGGCTGGCTTGGCAGAGTATCCCATGCAGAATGAGTTGGCATCTGCCATCAATTCGGGGAAAAAGAAACGGAAAAGATGCGGCATGTGCCCGCCCTGCCGAAGACGGATAAACTGCGAGCAGTGCAGCAGTTGTAGGAATCGCAAAACTGGCCACCAGATTTGCAAATTCCGAAAATGTGAAGAACTCAAAAAGAAGCCTTCTGCAGCACTGGAGGTAACCGGCCCCTCTCAGGCACCCTAACCCCTCCTCGGGCTGCGCTCCTGGGTTTGGATCTTGCCCTAGATAATAAAACACCTGGTACTTCTTACTTTTTTTTATTTTTCCCTTTTCCATTAACAGCTCTCACCCTGAGATGTGTGCTCTGCCCAGTGCCCCCAGTCTCCACCCCCTGCTGTGTACTGGGGTTGATTGATGTGGGGAGGAGGGCTGGGGTCTCTCCCAGGGCACGCTGGACTTTGCTCTCCCCTTTGCAAGCACAGGCAGCAGCGGGGCTCTGCTGGGGTTTTGGTGACAGCGTCCCCTGTCCTCAGCAGATGGCAGCTCCCTGGGCTGGGGAGCAACATCTAACCCCAGAGGAGGGGGATGACTTTTTGGGGCAGACCTTGGGATAATTGGTGATGATGAAACCTGTGGCCACAGTGCAGCCAAAGCCCAACCCCTCAGCTCACTCCGCTCTGAGCAGGAGCACAGCCATCCCTGGTTTTGGGAGCAAACTGCTGCAGTGTGCACTGGGCAGCATCCCCAGTGGAGTGGCTGTGCCGGGTCTCCCTGGGCCAGCATCCCCCTGGGGTGGTCAGGATGAGCCCATAAGGCAGCAGCCGGATTTCCCGTGGCAGCAGTGCCGCAGTCCCCGCTGGCAGTGCTCCTGTTTCAGCACCCAGCAGAGCCAGGAACATCCCTGCCCCTGCTGGGGATGCCCAGGTGCCCTGGTGTGAGCCAGGTGCTCAGGCTGTCACTGCCCACCATGGCCTGCTTGAGGATGTCCTTGGCTTTGGAGGAGAGCCATTAGGTTGGGGTGCCACCTTGCCAAATCACTGGGGAGGTGTGACATTCATGTGGGGACTACAGGGAAAGTCACCAAAGTCTGGTGATTTGGGCTCTGGTGTGGGCCTGAAACTCACTAGGGGCTGTGGGCAGCTGCTGGTGGCGTGGCATGGCTGGGGGCTGGGTGCCAGCAGGGCAGGGCTGTCTCATGGACACGCTGCTCTGGCAGAGCCTCGCTCTCCCTGCCCACCCAGGTGTTGTGCTGAAGCCAGGTTTGATTTTTCCCTGAGCTGACCCCACTGTCAGCCACGCCAGTGGGCTTCCTCCTTCTGCTGAGCAAATCCCCATGGAGAGACAGATAGGCTAAAAAGGCACCTGGACATCAGCTGGATCGTGCATCCTGGCACAAGGGCTTTGCCCATCCTCTGGTGGTCTCAATGCAACCAAAGCCTGCCGCTCCCTTAGCCACGTTCTACGTTTTTCAATTAGCATCAGCTCTGAATGAATACTGAAGGGGAAAAAAAAATCTATTTGGGCGGTGGGGATGAGGAGAGGGGGACTGTGTCTTTCAAAAACTGCTGTATTGCTAAATTATATTCTTGTTCTAATTTGCTGAGTCAGTGATCTGGAAAAAGGGAGAAAGGGAAAAAAAAAAGTTCATTTCTTCCAAAGAGTCCTAAAGCGGGTCAATAGACTCAGAGCTCGCAGCAGCCGGAGGAGTCGCTCCCTTCTCCCAGGGCTGGTCTGGGGGTGATAAATAGCACCAGGAACCCCTGGAACGGTCACCCCTGTGATGGGTTTCTCCATCTCATGACTGGCTGGGAAATTGAGGCCACTGAAATAGGGTTCTGCATCTGGTAGAGCTGGGCCCTACCAGAGGTGAGCCCCATCCCCCTGGACATGACCATAGGTGTGTTGAGGCTCAAGAGAGATGCCACTGTGCTGGTGGGATGGAGACCTGGGCAGGTGTGGGTCACTCCAGGGCACTACCATCCCCTTTTCATGACAGACCACCCCCTCTCTCAGAACATCCACTTGCACCACGTGTTGACCTTGGTAGGGCTGGACAAGGTTGTGGCTGGGACAGGGACACCATGACCCCCGCTGATGTCCCAGGTCACCTGGGCCAAAGCTGGGCTGTTAAATCTAACCTGTCAACCAGCCTTGCTCATACATTGGCCAACTGTAGGGCAGCCACCAGCGCCTGTGCTGTGCTGGAGACCTGTCTGGAGAGGGCCAGGATGCGGAGTTCCATGGGCTGCTGGTCCTGGTGGCGTGCCATCACACCCTGTACTTGACACTGGGACAGAAGGAGCCCTTCAGTGGCCCTTCATGTGGGGCGGAATCATTCACAAGGCTTTGTGAAGCATTGTCCCTGTCTGTGGGGGGCAGTGCCATTGCCCCCCAGAGGAAGGACAGTGACTCTGTCCTGCCACCCCAGAGCATCCAGAGGAATGTCCTTGGAGAGCCCAGACAGGGGCCGCAGCTACGATTAAATGTTGATCTAAAATCTAGCAGTAAAAAAAAATAGAATTAAACCTTTATGGTGGTGTTAAAAAACGGGCTAAATCCCTCAGCTGCTGTTAAGCTTTATCTGCACATCTACAGAGCCCGAAGAACCGGTCGCCGCTGGTGTCCCGCTGTGGTGGGTCTGCCTGGGGCTCTGAGACCGGCGAGGTCGGGTGTTGGGAGCAGGCAGCAGCACGTCCCTGCACTGACCAGGCTCCTCTGGGCTCTGCCAGCCCCAGCAACCCTGGCTGATGCTGTGGGGGCTGCTGGCCAGCCCTGCACAGGTCACCCTGGGCTTGTCTGCAGAGCTGTAGGTCACATGAAGGCCATGAATAGTTGGGATTTGACTCATCAGAGAGGTTCTCCATCCAGAGAAGCTGTGCTGAAGAGCTCTGGTGCCCCAGATAGAGCCAGTGAGGGTCACTGTCACCCTCATGTCAGCCTCACAGAGAGACTGGCCATGGAGGACAAGGGGTGAGTGTTTTAAACTGAAAGAGGATAGATTTAGGTTGGACATAAGGTAGAAATGATTATGATGAAGGTGGTGAGGCCCTGGCTCAGGGTGCCCAGAGCAGCTGTGGCTGCCTTATCCCTGGAAATGTCCGAGGCCAGGTTGGATGGGGCCTGGAGCAGCCTGGTCTGGTGGAAGGTGTCCCTGCCCATGGCAGGGGGTGGAATGGGATGATCTTTAAGGTCTCCTCTAAACCATCCTGTGAGTCTGTGGTTGTGGGGATGAGGGGGATCTCTCCTGGGCGTCCACATTAGAGCTGGTTGTCCATCTTCCTTTAATAATAAAGGAGCAGAGGTATTTATCAGACATCTCCTTCCAGACCCATGAGGAGCCCCCTCTCTCTCCTCTCCTCTGGGAGGATGGATCTGGGTAGGTGGCCCTTGCTGGAGAGTTCACCCTGCCCTGCCTGCTCTGCATTCAGTGCCTCAAGTGGGATCCATGGTGGTCAGTGTGGAGTGCCCAGCCCTGTGCACCGCTGGGCACAGGCACTCGTGCCTTCCCAGATGTCTGATTATGTGTCGTAGACACCTTGGGGAAGGGGTGATGCCTGCAGGTCAGTTTGCTCCCCAACATGGGCTGGGAGCAGGAGCAGGTGAGATCTGTCAGCAGCCTGGTGGGCACCATCAGCTCCCGCCCATTCTGGCCCTTCACAGCCCTGCCCTTGCCCAAGCCCCGTGTTTGGGTTGTGCCTGTGGAAGGGGACATCCTCCTGCAGGGATGGGGTGATGCTGCTCAGGTTTTTCATTGAGGCTTGGTAGGTGTCTTGATCCAAGAGAAGGACCTAGTGAGATTTGCCTGACTCCTGCATGGAATTAGGGACCAAAATGTGTCTGGTTTGACTCTTAGGTTGCTACATGAGGTGTCCCAGCCCTGCACATGGGCTCAGTATTGTGCCCCTGCCTGCCCCGTGGCAGCCAGTCTGCTGGGCCACGCCTGTCACTGCAACATGGGGCCTCTTTCCCATCGGTGTCCCTTGCTTGTTTGGAGATGTGGGACCTGAAGGGTCCTCTCAGGTGATTGCGTGGTGATCCTGTGGCGATTGTGTGGTGATCCTGTGGTGATTGTGGGGTGATCCTGTGGTGATTGTGTGTCTGGCTGGCACGGCTCAGCCTTCCTTGGGGGCTGTTGGCATTGAGAGATGTTGTGGTCTTTGCATGTTCTCGTGAACATTGCGCAGGCTTTCCACCTCATCCAGATGGGAAATGTCCCTGGTTCTCCTTCCAGAGGACCACAGTGCTACTGGGATATGTCCCCACACCATCCTTCCTGGCTTCTAAGAGACCTTGTCTGTTGTTGGCCCCTTTGTTGGCCGTGGGGCTGAGCCTGGTGAGACTCACCCCTCTTCCCTGTTCTTTGCTGAGGTACCTGGTGCTGCCTGGGGCTGCTCTCTTGGGGTCACGGTTGTTCCTTGAGGCTGAGCATGTCCCATGTCCTGAGCAGCTCCTGCTCTGGTGTCCCCAGGCCCATCCAGCTCCTACTCCCTGCCCCAGTTTCCATCCAAACGTGCTCCTAAACCCATCTGGTGGCTGGGCTCCTGTCCTCTGGGTGTCCGTCTGTCCGTCCATGGCAGGGACTGTTGGGTTTGGCACTGAGGGGACTGTGCCATGCTGTGCTAGGCCATGCTGGCTGCCCAGGGCCCGGCCACTGTGCTCACCGCTGGCCAGAGGGGCGGCCGGGGGCTGTGCCATTGTGCCAGCTGCAGCACGGGGACATGGGGACACGGGGATGTGGGCACAATGGCCGAGCTGCTGTGCTGGTGCCCGGCCAGGGAGGGGTCTGGCAGCAGGGGGACCCCGGTGTCCCTCCTGCTGGCATCGTGGGTTGGAAATCTTGGGATGTAGAGCAGCATCAAAGGCTGCTGAGCCTGGGCTGGGTCTGTCCCAAGGCTGGGGACCGGGGTGCTGGGTGGGGGTGAGGGGTGGGCGCTCAGCCCTGGTGCTGCACACCTGTGCTGTACCCGACCTAACGCCTTGTCCCTTCTTCTTCTGTCCCCCTCCCTGTCTCTCTTCCTTTCCAGAAGGTGATGCTTCCTACAGGAGCCGCGTTCAGATGGTTCCAGTAGGAACGGGAATCCCAAAGCTCTGTCATCCAAGTGCAATGTCACTGCTTGCTTGTGTTGTCTCAGGCAAGGGATTTTTGGCTGAAATGAATGGATGCACCTGTGTCTCTTTAGAACCAAAAATATTTTCTCGCAAATCTCATTCCTGTTTTTATAATTTTTTTTCTTTTTTTTCCTTTTTTTTTTTTTTTGCGTTCGTTTTAACATCTTCGAGTCCTAGTCAGACATTTAACTGCTTTTCAAATAAAAAACAAAAAAATAATTAAAAGAAAAAAACAATGGATCTGTAAAGTACCAAGACTTAATAGACAGAGTATGGACAATCAGTTTCTTTCTGTGTTTTGGTGTTGATGTTGTTTATGTGTGAAAGATGCAGTACTTGTGTAGGGAATGTAAATTTACAGTAACCTTTTAAAATCTAGTTACTAATAAGCACTACTGTAATTTAGCACAGTTGTTTAATTGCACCCTCATTTATACTTTTTATTTGATTCTTTCCCATCATACAATAGAGTGGATAGTTTCTAGAATGCCTCAACTTCATGTTTATAAATGAGAATATGTTTAAAGCGATGTAGTATCCCTTCTCCTCGCCATTCACCTCTGGAAGTTTAACCCACAAGAGGGTCGGTATAAAAGGTGGAAGAAAACAATTGTACACAACTGGCGGAATTCAAAAAAAGGAAAAAAAAGTAAAAAAAGGCAAAAAAAAAAGTCGTTGTTAGTTTATTAATATAGAACAAGAAACGCCGCGTACAGAAAATCCTCCTAATTGCAACGGTTTACTCCTAGAAGTAATTTTTGTAAACTTACAGAAGTTAAAATCAAAATAAAACAAATATTGCAGGACCTGTGCTGAAGCAGTTACGCAAAGTGATATTTCTCTTCTGTTCACCCCCCGTCTCTCCAGCTCTCTCTCCATCATTAAATTGAAATGCTGTTTGTAATGTTTTAGCGATCCAGGCTGTTTTTGTGAATAAAATGAATGCATGTTTTGTGTCATGATTTCCAGCTTGGTTATTTCTCTCCCACCCCTCTGTCCAGCCCTCCAGGCCCCCCAGCAGGGGTGGTGGCCCACGTGCCGTGGTCCTGCTGGCTGTGGGGACCTCGCCAGTGACGATGCTGGAGCGTGGTGGGACGGTGTGATGAGCTGAGCTGGAGTCGCCCTGGCTGCTAAATCCCCACGGTTAATCCTGGCAGTGGCTGGGCTAAGCCAGCCTCGGCTTCTCCTGGGGAGATTTTCTTGAGCTGCCTGGAGTTTCACCCAGCAGTGCCAACACCGTTTGTTTTGGTGAAATATTATTAATGTGCCACGGAGAACCACCGCGTTGCTGGGACAAGTCTAAAATGAGCTCCCAAAGGTGAGTGGGCTCTGGGATGGCTTTCCAGCCTGGCCTCATGTTGGTACTGGATCAGCAGGAGCTGTCGGGGATGTTGAATGGGCTCAGCCATGGACAAGCCATGGGGTTGCTGCCAGTGCTCGGGGTGCTGTGTTGGGAATCATGCCAGGCAGGTGGGCTGGGAACCTCCTACCAGTCCCCTGGAGGTTCTCCAGGGCCACCCCAGCCTGGCAAGAGGAAGATCCGGCTGGAGCCGGCAGTGCTGGCTCTGCCTTGCTGGGAGGAGGTAGCGAGAGCCTTTGTCCCCAGCTCCAGCCAGCGTTTGGGCCAGCATCTGTCGGCCAGATGTGCACCCGGAGGAGGGGGGTGACGGCGGTGCGTGGGCTCTGTCCCTGCCCGGCAGCGACCTGCTGGGATGGAGCAGAAAGTCCTTGGGGAAAGCTGCCCCAAATGCCCTCTCCAGCAGCATTCCCCCCAGCTGCTCCTGCAGCTCCAGGTGGTTTGGAGCCCAGGCACCCCAGTCACGGCAGTGCCTGAACCCTGGGCTGTGTGTGGGAGCGACTGCAGAACGTGGTGACAGCGATGGAGCTGGGCCAGTGTGGTGAGTGACACAGCTCAAGGCTGCAGGGACAGACAGACAGACCCTGGTCGTGCCCCAGCAGGGCTCTGCTCTGACCAGGGTGGCACTGGCAAGGGGCTGCTGGGAGCTGGTTCCCAATCCATTGCTCACACAGCCGACAGCACTCAGCAGGAATGTGGTGGGGGTGTTCTGGGAAAACGGAGTCTGGCTGGTTTCTTTACGACTGTGGCTAGGGGCTGGGGCTGTGTGAAGGCACAGTCCTGGCACCTGGAGGGAGCCAGCCCCCACCCCATGCTGGGAGAGTGGCCTGGGGAGCAGCACACAGAGCCCCCCCAGCCCTCATCCCCTGGGGAGCTGCAAGGGGGGTGCTGCTTCATCCCACCCACAGCTGGGGCTGGGGACTGCTGGGAATGTCACCCTGGTCTGGCTGTGTCACCCACAACAGGGCTGTGCCCGAGGCTGCTGCTGGCACGGAGCAATGCTTGGGGAAATGCCATCACGGCACAGCAAACCCCACTGTGCCACGCTGGCAGGGCCCTGGCAGGGACCATGGGCGTGAGCAGAGGAGATGGGCAGTGNTTTACAGTAACCTTTTAAAATCTAGTTACTAATAAGCACTACTGTAATTTAGCACAGTTGTTTAATTGCACCCTCATTTATACTTTTTATTTGATTCTTTCCCATCATACAATAGAGTGGATAGTTTCTAGAATGCCTCAACTTCATGTTTATAAATGAGAATATGTTTAAAGCGATGTAGTATCCCTTCTCCTCGCCATTCACCTCTGGAAGTTTAACCCACAAGAGGGTCGGTATAAAAGGTGGAAGAAAACAATTGTACACAACTGGCGGAATTCAAAAAAAGGAAAAAAAAGTAAAAAAAGGCAAAAAAAAAAGTCGTTGTTAGTTTATTAATATAGAACAAGAAACGCCGCGTACAGAAAATCCTCCTAATTGCAACGGTTTACTCCTAGAAGTAATTTTTGTAAACTTACAGAAGTTAAAATCAAAATAAAACAAATATTGCAGGACCTGTGCTGAAGCAGTTACGCAAAGTGATATTTCTCTTCTGTTCACCCCCCGTCTCTCCAGCTCTCTCTCCATCATTAAATTGAAATGCTGTTTGTAATGTTTTAGCGATCCAGGCTGTTTTTGTGAATAAAATGAATGCATGTTTTGTGTCATGATTTCCAGCTTGGTTATTTCTCTCCCACCCCTCTGTCCAGCCCTCCAGGCCCCCCAGCAGGGGTGGTGGCCCACGTGCCGTGGTCCTGCTGGCTGTGGGGACCTCGCCAGTGACGATGCTGGAGCGTGGTGGGACGGTGTGATGAGCTGAGCTGGAGTCGCCCTGGCTGCTAAATCCCCACGGTTAATCCTGGCAGTGGCTGGGCTAAGCCAGCCTCGGCTTCTCCTGGGGAGATTTTCTTGAGCTGCCTGGAGTTTCACCCAGCAGTGCCAACACCGTTTGTTTTGGTGAAATATTATTAATGTGCCACGGAGAACCACCGCGTTGCTGGGACAAGTCTAAAATGAGCTCCCAAAGGTGAGTGGGCTCTGGGATGGCTTTCCAGCCTGGCCTCATGTTGGTACTGGATCAGCAGGAGCTGTCGGGGATGTTGAATGGGCTCAGCCATGGACAAGCCATGGGGTTGCTGCCAGTGCTCGGGGTGCTGTGTTGGGAATCATGCCAGGCAGGTGGGCTGGGAACCTCCTACCAGTCCCCTGGAGGTTCTCCAGGGCCACCCCAGCCTGGCAAGAGGAAGATCCGGCTGGAGCCGGCAGTGCTGGCTCTGCCTTGCTGGGAGGAGGTAGCGAGAGCCTTTGTCCCCAGCTCCAGCCAGCGTTTGGGCCAGCATCTGTCGGCCAGATGTGCACCCGGAGGAGGGGGGTGACGGCGGTGCGTGGGCTCTGTCCCTGCCCGGCAGCGACCTGCTGGGATGGAGCAGAAAGTCCTTGGGGAAAGCTGCCCCAAATGCCCTCTCCAGCAGCATTCCCCCCAGCTGCTCCTGCAGCTCCAGGTGGTTTGGAGCCCAGGCACCCCAGTCACGGCAGTGCCTGAACCCTGGGCTGTGTGTGGGAGCGACTGCAGAACGTGGTGACAGCGATGGAGCTGGGCCAGTGTGGTGAGTGACACAGCTCAAGGCTGCAGGGACAGACAGACAGACCCTGGTCGTGCCCCAGCAGGGCTCTGCTCTGACCAGGGTGGCACTGGCAAGGGGCTTCCCAATCCATTGCTCACACAGCCGACAGCACTCAGC
Source organism: Chloropsis cyanopogon (assembly GCA_013400585.1). Classification (NCBI taxonomy): domain Eukaryota; kingdom Metazoa; phylum Chordata; class Aves; order Passeriformes; family Irenidae; genus Chloropsis; species Chloropsis cyanopogon. The sequence goes on from WEZZ01021086.1 coordinate 109,318, forward strand.
AGGAATGTGGTGGGGGTGTTCTGGGAAAACGGAGTCTGGCTGGTTTCTTTACGACTGTGGCTAGGGGCTGGGGCTGTGTGAAGGCACAGTCCTGGCACCTGGAGGGAGCCAGCCCCCACCCCATGCTGGGAGAGTGGCCTGGGGAGCAGCACACAGAGCCCCCCCAGCCCTCATCCCCTGGGGAGCTGCAAGGGGGGTGCTGCTTCATCCCACCCACAGCTGGGGCTGGGGACTGCTGGGAATGTCACCCTGGTCTGGCTGTGTCACCCACAACAGGGCTGTGCCCGGGGCTGCTGCTGGCACGGAGCAATGCTTGGGGAAATGCCATCACGGCACAGCAAACCCCACTGTGCCACGCTGGCAGGGCCCTGGCAGGGACCACGGGCGTAAGCAGAGGAGATGGGCAGTGGCAGGGAAGGAGAGTGCTAGCAGGGACATGGAGCTGCCAGGGAGGACACGGACACCAGCAGGGGACAAAGGGAGCAGGGGCTTCCCCATGCAGGTGAACAGGTTAGGGAGAAAAGGATCAGATGTGGGATTCAAACCCTGCCTGTGAGTGGGACGGGGTGGTGGGAGGTGGGATGTGGGGTGCTGGGTGCCCTCCACCCCACTTCCAGCTCAGCCCCGTGCTGGGCTGCATCCCTGCCTCCCAGGTGAGTGTGTGGGAGGGTGGCCCTGTGCTGGCATGGAGCCTTGCCTAAGCCTGGAGCCTTGCCTAACGAGCAGGACCTCAGGCATCCCCCGAGGGTGAACCCATCCCCTCCTCCATGCTCGCCCTCTGTCAGGCACAGCCGCTCTGCTGGGCCGTCCCCACAGCTGCTGCTGGGGAAGTGGCACCCAGGGCTGCTGTCCCCAGGGTGCCCGCTGGCAGCCAGGTGACACAGGGCACACGGGATGATGATAACGAGCTCGGCACGGCGCTGAGGGACAATCCTGGGCGCTACAACAAGGGCTGGCCTCGAGTCTCTCTTAATTAACATCCTCATTAAACAGAGTTAGCAGAAGGGCAACCAAACCTGCCTGTGGCCCTAGGGCGTGCTGTCACAGAGGGCACAGCCGTGTCCCCATCCCTGCTTGGCCTTGGTGGCGTGGGAAGGTGCCAGCAAGCGATGCCAGGTGAGGCCAGACCCTGGTGCAGGGCTGATCCAACAGTGATGTTTTCCATGTGGAGTGGCCTGGCTTGGAGAGGATGGATTCTGGGGTGAGCTGCAGCAGCAGATGGAACCCTCCCAGCGGTGCCAGAGACATGTCCCGTCCCATCACAGGGGCACCCCAGCACTTTGTGGGGTGCGGGGCTGGGCCGCGGGGTGCCACCATTCCGTGTCCCCTGTGCCGGGTCTCAGCCGGGCGCGGTGGGCTGGTGGCCGCCTCGTCCCGCCGTCCCCCGGGCTGCAATTAGCAGGCTGACCCCGGGCTGACCTGCCCCCCCGGCGTGGGGACGGGGCAGGATGCAGGAAGCGCCGAACAAAATGTGCTTCAGCTGAGCCGGATGGCGGGTTCGCGGCGAGCGCCGCCGGCCAGGCGTGACCTGCCGGCCGGCATCCCGCTCCCGCTGCGGGCCCGCGGCTGCCGGGACACCGGGGGCACGGGAGTGCCGGGGGAGCTGCAGCCCCTCGGTGCTGCGGGGGGAACCTCCGTGAGCACCGAGTGCTGGTTGCTGGGAGGAGACCCACTTCACACCAGCACTCCAGTGGGAGGTTGGGATGGTGGGATCTGCTCAGCTTTCCTTGGTAGGGGCGCATCGCAGCTCAGGGGGCTGTGGGGGCAGGCCAGCCCTGGTGCCAGGGGTTAGAGCCATCCAGCATCTCCAGCGTGGCTGGGCCACCGGGGGTGCATCCCAGCATGTCCTGGGCTGAGCTGACACCGGCTTGGTTGGGGTTTTGGCAGCCCCACAGCAGCTGGATGGGACCGATGCCGGTGTCCTGGGGGTCCCCAGGCATGGGCAGCTTGGAGAATGCTCGCTGTCACACATCTGGCTTGGCTCAGGCTGGAGCCTGGGGCTGCTGGGACAGCTCGGTTGGGACCATTAATTGAAATAAGCCTCCCAAGTTTTCCTCCCCGCAGCTGGCCAGGTGACCTTCCCTGTGTCACACACATCATGGCAGCTTTCCAGGCCAATTTCCAGCCTTGGCTGAAGTTCTTCCAAAAAGTTGTTGAGTTTTCAAATTCAGGCTAAGGATGCCTCATCTCCACTCATTCTCCACTGGAAGTGAGCTCTGTGTTGGCTTCTTCCCCACAAACATTGCATGCTGGGCTGTGGGACAGGGGAGGAGGGTCCCACAAGGTCTGTGGGATGCTGTCTTGTCTCTGCAGCAGAGCCAGACTGAAAAGGGCTTTTCTCAGGGAAGAGGAGCCATGGGAGATCCTTTATCCATGATAAAGATTTGACATCTGCATCACTTCACCTCTGGGAATTCCAGTATTCCTGAGCCACCACCACACACTGAGATCTCCCCATGCCTGAGCTGGGGCANGGGGCTCCCCAGCACTTTGTGGGGTGCGGGGCTGGGCCGCGGGGTGCCACCATTCCGTGTCCCCTGTGCCGGGTCTCAGCCGGGCGCGGTGGGCTGGTGGCCGCCTCGTCCCGCCGTCCCCCGGGCTGCAATTAGCAGGCTGACCCCGGGCTGACCTGCCCCCCCGGCGTGGGGACGGGGCAGGATGCAGGAAGCGCCGAACAAAATGTGCTTCAGCTGAGCCGGATGGCGGGTTCGCGGCGAGCGCCGCCGGCCAGGCGTGACCTGCCGGCCGGCATCCCGCTCCCGCTGCGGGCCCGCGGCTGCCGGGACACCGGGGGCACGGGAGTGCCGGGGGAGCTGCAGCCCCTCGGTGCTGCGGGGGGAACCTCCGTGAGCACCGAGTGCTGGTTGCTGGGAGGAGACCCACTTCACACCAGCACTCCAGTGGGAGGTTGGGATGGTGGGATCTGCTCAGCTTTCCTTGGTAGGGGCGCATCGCAGCTCAGGGGGCTGTGGGGGCAGGCCAGCCCTGGTGCCAGGGGTTAGAGCCATCCAGCATCTCCAGCGTGGCTGGGCCACCGGGGGTGCATCCCAGCATGTCCTGGGCTGAGCTGACACCGGCTTGGTTGGGGTTTTGGCAGCCCCACAGCAGCTGGATGGGACCGATGCCGGTGTCCTGGGGGTCCCCAGGCATGGGCAGCTTGGAGAATGCTCGCTGTCACACATCTGGCTTGGCTCAGGCTGGAGCCTGGGGCTGCTGGGACAGCTCGGTTGGGACCATTAATTGAAATAAGCTTCCCAAGTTTTCCTCCCCGCAGCTGGCCAGGTGACCTTCCCTGTGTCACACACATCATGGCAGCTTTCCAGGCCAATTTCCAGCCTTGGCTGAAGTTCTTCCAAAAAGTTGTTGAGTTTTCAAATTCAGGCTAAGGATGCCTCATCTCCACTCATTCTCCACTGGAAGTGAGCTCTGTGTTGGCTTCTTCCCCACAAACATTGCATGCTGGGCTGTGGGACAGGGGAGGAGGGTCCCACAAGGTCTGTGGGATGCTGTCTTGTCTCTGCAGCAGAGCCAGACTGAAAAGGGCTTTTCTCAGGGAAGAGGAGCCATGGGAGATCCTTTATCCATGATAAAGATTTGACATCTGCATCACTTCACCTCTGGGAATTCCAGGATTCCTGAGCCACCACCACACACTGAGATCTCCCCATGCCTGAGCTGGGGCAGGAGGATGTTTACCCAGCAGCATCTTTGGAAAGGATTCCGTAGGTGGAAGCTGATACCCATTCCTGCATCCCACCAGCCCACCCTGGGCTGAGCTGTGTCCCCAGCAAGGCAAAGCTGCAGCTCCAGCTGGCCAGGGGCCCTGGCTGGGCGCCCTGCTGCGGCTCTGCAGGAGGCTGGGGATGTCACTGCAGCCATCACAGGGTGGTTTCTGCACAGAAACCGCCTGAGGTCCTCCTGCCCTGGGGACCGGAGCACCACCAGGCCTGGCACCCTGCTGCACCTCCATGGTGCTGCCTCCATGGAGAAGTTGTCTTGGTTTGGGGTCTCAGGTCCCCTCTCCCCACCCCACAGAGTGGGTGACTGCTGGGGGTGTGCTGGCTGTGCTTGTGCGAAGGAGAACACCTCTGCCATCGCCAGCTCCTCCAGCCCCAGCAGAGAACCACAACACCCAGCTGCCCAGGGCTATGGCCAGCAAGGACCTCCTAGCCTGGGTGAGCCGTGGAATTCCCCTTTTTGATCACAATCAATGCCTGATTATTCCTTGATGAGCACTCCGGTGCTCCCAACCCGCGCTGCTCTCCCGGCTCGCTGCAAAGCCGCGCCAAGCCACGGCAGCAGCTCCTGCCTAATCGCGGCCTGGCTGCTGTGCCAAGGCCGGTTTCAACACTGCGTCAAGATGTTTTAAGGCCAGAGCAGTCAGGATTTGTGAGAAATAGGTCGGCCTGTGACAGCAGAAGGAGGCTGCTCAGTGCAAGACGCGGTGTTAGTGGGCAGGGGAGCAGCGGCTGCCGCGGCGGGAGCCTTCAGCCCTTGGGTGACAATGGGCGGACGACAGCGGCTGAGCAGGGGCTTAGAGGAGGTGACAGGTACCACCTGAGTGCAGCAGAGGTGACAAGTACCACCTGAGTGCAGCAGAGCTGACAGGTACCACCAGTCCGAGCTGGGGTTTGCAGCCTGCAGCCAGCCTCGCTTTTGGCCAGCCATTGGTGCTGACAGCAATTGTGAATTGTGTCTCCCCCCACCAAACTGCTGGGAGTGGACGCAGTACTGGTAGAGGTGTCTAGATGGTACCACGGGCAGTGGGGACACAGGAGCAGGCTGCCCTGTCCTTGTCCCCTCAGCCAGTCCTGCAGCCCCCCTTGCACCTCTGACCCAGGGCTGGAGGATGAGATGCCTGTGGGGAAGGAAGGATGCCTTGCCCTCTCCTGCCTTGCCTCTGAGCCCCCTGGGCTGGCTTCTCCTGCAGCTGGCTTCTCCTGGACCCCTCTCCCTGAGCCCGAGCAAGCCTGGGGCAGGCCTGTCAGGGATGGAGGAGCTGCTGGTCTGTGTCTTGTTGGCAAACCCATGAGCCAGCGGGTGATTAGGGCTGGTTCTACTAAACCCAGGATGGGTGCAGGAACAGGGCAAGCATGGATGAGACCTCCCAAATCATTAAAATGGTCCATCTGGTCCCACCTGCTTTCTGGCTTTGCCTGTTCTCCTACTCCTGGTTGCAGAGGAATGGTGACCGTGGTGCTCCACCAGGCCACCTCCTGCCATGAGGATTCCCTGTGGACAAGAAAACAACAGCAGGACAACCTTCCCCTCTCATCCCTGCAACCTCATTGCCCTCTCAACAGCAACATCTTCCCCGGGCAGAGCCCTAGGTGACCCTGAGTTTCTCCATCTCCTCACCCACCCTTGCCACTAAGGTGTCACTCTCTTGTCTTGGGTGGCTTGGGAGTGGGCAGGGGGTGATGCCAGTGCCCACCTGCCTTCTGTCCTGGCAGGCTGGGACTGCAGCAGGGTCAGCCAAGCCCACCCCCGGGAGCCAAGGGCCTCCATCAGCGCATCCCTCCTGACCTTTGCAGTCAGGAATTTCTGCATTTTACCTCCGGCGCTGGCCCGGTGCTTTCTGAAGCTCCACCTGCTGTGGGCAGCCACACCTCCAGCAGCGGTACAGCCGTGACCCTGCCCACCTCCAGCAGAGTTCATTTTCCAGCTCTGGGACTGCCCTAGGCAGGAGACTGATGCCCGTGAAGATCTTGCAGGTCCTGCACCTTTCCCTGGCAGGGCTGGACCCGGCAGTGAGCAGGAGTGCTTGGCACAGCTCAGCACCTCCCAGCTGTGCCTGTCACCCTCTGGGTGCTCAGGTGGCATCACTACCACTGGCATCCTTCCACCTTGCCGTTGTGGGCACAGGTCTGCTACTGCCAGGTGACCTGAGCACCAGCCAGGCGGGAGAAGCTCCCCCAGCCAGACTCCCTGAGCAGGAGACGCCTTTCTCCTCTCTCCAGGTTTTCTTTGGTGCTGCTAACCTGAAGCAGGTGGGGCAAAACCAGCCTGGGGCAGATCCCACTTGTGTGCTCCCCACTCCCTGCAGTGAGGGACGGGGTGCAGGCTCACACTGAGCCCCAGCTCCTGCCTCTCTGCTGGCCTGGGGGGGTCCCACCAGCAGCACGCATCGCTGCCTTGCCTGAGTCCTGACATTTCTCCATCGAGACAGCCTCAGGGGGAGGTACAAATTGGCTTTGGTGCAAGTGTGTGTGTGTGATGGGGGCTCCCTGCCCCCCCAGCTCCAGCCCGTGGAGTGCCTGAGCTGGCTGGTGGCCCTGTCACCTCTGCCGGAGCAGGGTTTGGCCGTGGTGCCTTCCAGAAGAAGCAGGAGCGTGGCAGAGGGTGAGGTTGCAGGGCAGCTGAGGAGGCAGAGCCACTCCGGGGAGCTTGGGGCCGAGCTGGGGGAAGGGGCCAGGGCAGGGCAAGACATGAGGGGATGGGGAGTGCACAGGGAAAGAGAGAACACTCTTCCTTTAGGCAGAGGAACGAGAGAAAAGGGCAGAAGAGGCAGGAAATGGGGGTGGGAAAGGGACACAGGGAGATGGGAATCCTTGGAGAAAACACAATCTGTGGGGTGGGGGGAATGGTGGAGGTCTGGGTGCTCCCACAACCTCCCAGTCCCCCATGAGATGGACCATCAGGGACCCACATTTAAGCCCCAAGTGGCAAGATGGGCAGCGAGTCAGAGCTGGAAGAGTGAGCAGTGCCAAGGGCTGGGAGATGCCCACAGGCACCCCAGCGATGGGTGCTGGCCTGCTCACACCCGGGGGACACTCTGCACCCCGGGCCACCTCCCCAGCACAGTGCAGAGCTGCCACCACTGTCCCCAGAGCCCCATTTTCTCCCGTCTCCAGCCACAGTGGCCGCTTATCCACCCGGATTCCGAGCTGTGTGCGCAGCCCCGCGCTCACCCCTCGGCTGGACACGGGCAGGAGGAGGAATGCGACCAGGCAGGTTTGTGCAAACACAGGCACTGCGTGGTCCCCCTCGGTCTTTAGTCTGGTAAGCAAAATCAGCATCTAATCCAGATCAAACAGGACTTTAGCTCCTGTCAAAGGACTGATCCCCTATTCTGCCCAGGCTGTGGTATTTAAAGGGACACGGCCAGGTTAAGTATAGCTGGAAACAAAGGGTTTGTGAAAATCATCATAATAAAAATAACAACAACAAAAGCTGGGAAAGATTAGTGGGAAGAGAGACTATAATGAAATATAACTGCCAAAGAAAACTGTGGTTAATGGAGACATCTCCCTAGAGCATTTGAAAGCCCAGGTAGTGGAGGAGGAAAGAGATAAGTGAAACCACTCAGAAAGCAGCAGCAAAACAAACCAGGCTGTTCTTGGATCAGGGCAAGATCTCTCCTCTCCTCTCCTCTCCTCTCCTCTCCCGGGATCTCCCCATGCAGGAGCAGGCTGCAATAANTGCAGGCTCCTGTCGTCTCCTCTCCTCTCCTCTCCTCTCCTCTCCCGGGATATCCCCATGCAGGAGCAGGATGCAATAACGGGGATTTGGTTTATTTGGCACCCAGGCTGTGACGGGAGCACTCCCAGGCTGCTCGGGGTGCTGGGGAGTGGTGCCAGGGGGCACAGCCCCCCGGAGCTCCAGGATGCCTCCCCAGCCTGGCACAGCCCTGTGCCACAGCCCCAGAGAGGATTTAGCCACCCGACTTCTCCTGACCTTAATAACTGGCGCTGACTTAACGGAGTCTGTGGCTAAATCCCGCGTGAGGCTGGAAGTGTAGGAGTCGGTGTCACAAGTAATTTATTCCATGCATCTCTCAGCCTCCTAAACTTGGGGAAGCCAGTTCTTAACACAGATCCCCGTGCTGCCACAGCCCTGGTCGAGCAGATCTGCAGCAGATCTTTCTTTCTCCTCTTGCCTCTTTCTCTCTCAGCTGCTGGCTTGCCCAGGCTGGAGAGCAAAGCCCTGCTCAGGTGCCTCTCCCAGCCCAGGAACAGGCAAAGCCTCTGCTGCCCACAGAACCTTGGAGCATCCTTCAAGCCATGGACAAGTCCCAGGCCAGCCACCTCCAAAGTGGGGCAAGGTGCCCCCAAAACCATGGCTGGAATAGGTACAGCCAGTCCCTACAGGCAAGGTCTGGCTCACACGTGGATGCTGCATCCTGGGGAACTCAGACTTGCTCCGTGGATGTTGTCAGTCCAACGTGGCCCTTCTGCCTCATCCCAAATCCCTGCTCTGGTGTGTTGAGGGTGGAAAACCAGAGGCAACTCTCCAGCTGGGATCTGTGGGGCCGGAGCTGGTTGAGAGTGGAGGAGTTATGCCCATGGAAAGGGAGGCCCAGGCAGTCCTGCTCCACTGGACATAGTGTGCAGAAGCCTTTTCTGAGGTTTCTGGCCCTTCTCAGAGCCAAAGAGCTGGAGGCTGGTGGGGCCCCACTGACCACAGCCCGCAGGCAGGAGTGTCCAGCCCTGGCACCCCCTCACTGCTGGGGGTGCAGCCCCTGTCTCAGAGCTGGTGATTTCTCACATCCACATCCCTTGCTCTGCTCTCCATCCTGACCAAAGCCAGCGGCCTGGACCTTCCCCAGGCATGACCACATGTGGGCTGCTCCCTCTCCTTCAGCATCTGCTCAGACACTGCCAGCAGCCTCTGCTGTGCCCTGGGCATGCCAAGGGCTGCGGGCTGTGGCACAGGCAGGCAGGAGAGCTGTGGGCAAGCAAAGGGGGGCAGGCAGGCACCAGCAGGAGGGCTGGGGCTGGAGGGAGGGTTCTTCAGCTGGGCTGGCCTCGTCCCTGCTGCCTGCAGCTCGGGATGGATCTCTGTGGCTGGGGAGTTCAAGCTGGGTTACAGCCACTGCCACAGCCTGAACATCACATTCATATTCTAGTCACAGTTTTTGGGCATCTTTGCTTTTCTTGGCAGTGTCAGAGCTCCAGGACAGCAGGGAAAAGAGGGAAATGGACCTCACTTGCCATGTCTCTGCTGCTGCAGCTGTCTTGGAGGAGTGTGCTGGTTGTCCTGAGTCGTGTCTGCTCCAAGCAGAGCTGAGCTGACACCCAGCACAACCTGGGCTGGTGCATTTGCTGCCTGGGAGCCTTTTTGTTCCTCCCGCAGTCAGGTCACAGCCTGTCCCGTCTGGGTGAGGCAGGTCCTGTGGGCACAGGCAGGGGTGGACGTGCCTTTGCTGCCCAGCACAGGCGGTTGCCAGCTCAGCAGCAGCTGCAGGAAGCTGGGGACCTGCCCGGGGGCTTTCCCTCTGCAGCCCTCTTGAAGGGCAGGCACAGGGCTGGCACCTTGCCCAGGTGCTCCTGGGCGGGTGCCACCCAGGGCATGTGGGACAGTTTGGGGATAGGGCTCAGAAAGCACAGCCACGGTGGGACACGAGCACTCCTGAGTCTGTCAGCCTTGTCCTGGTCCTTCTTCAGGGTCCTGTGGATTTCTTCGGCCCCAGTGACATTGCTTGCTTTCACTGGGTGTGCCCTGCCTCCTCCTCAGCTGCCTCTGGAGCTCTGCTGGGAAATGAAAGCCTTCTGATGGTGTGAGGTCCTGGAGGAAGCCGTTCTGTCTGCAGCATCCCTGGCATCACCACCTCTCTTTGCCCCCGGGGGGATCCAGGAGGATGTACCCACATGGGCGAGGTGTGAGGCAGGTGAGTTCACACTGGAGTTTGAACTGTCCTGCAGGTGCAGCTTGCAAACATGGCAGAGAGAGATTAGGGCAAAAAAAAAAAAAAAAAGGAAAAAAAACCAGAAAGAAGAGAAAACACAAACATTCCACCTCCATCTTGCAAAGTCCTCGGGTCACATCACCAGGGCTGGGAGCAGCTCACCCCTACAGACCCTGGCTGGGTCCTTTCCCTGGGCACCAGCTGCTGGGCACAGTGGTGCTCCACCTTGTCCATCCTCGTGGCTGCCCTCTGCTCCCTGGAACATCCCAGTTTTCCAGAGGCTGAGCAAATTCTGTGGCATTTCCAGGCTGCAAACTACTCTGCAAACAACCATTCCCAGAGGCTGGTAATTCTCCCAAATGCACGTGCAGCTCCTTGGGAAATGGAGCAAGGCCCAGCACAGCCATCTCATTCCTGATTCCAGGCAAGGCTGTGGGAAAGCTTCATGGTCCTGCTTGGTGGGCAAAGCTCTCTTCTCAGAAATGAGTTTTTGCTTAAATTTTGGAGAGAAAAATGTAGTCTGACTCAGCCACAAAGCATGGAAAATTTCAAGCAGGCACTTGATGTGTGGCAAAAAGTATCCTTGGGCTGGGAGCATGAGTGGGATTGTATTGTTTGGGCTGCTAAATCAAAAACCCAAGGGGAAGAAATAACTTTGGGTCAACCCAAAATGAACTGTTCTAGATATTCTTTCTGAAACAAAAAAGTGTTGCTTCGAACAGCAGGAGGCCCTTGATTTTATCCACTACTGATATAAATGACATTACTAGAGGGCAAGGGAAAAGTCACAAAGTTCCTCTAATACCAGAGAAATCAAAAATAAACACTGCTCTTCCCAAAGTAACAGATGCTCCTTGTCCTTTCAGACGGAGCCCAAATTCCCAAATCATGGAATGACGAAATATCCTGACCTGGAAGGAATCCATCAGAGTCATTGGCCATGCACGGGATATCCCAACAATCCCATCATTTGTCTGAGGGCACTGACCAAGCACACCTTGAACTCTGTCAGCCTTGTGGCCGTGACCACTTCCTTGGGAAACCTGCTCAGTGCCTGAACACCCTTTGGGACAAGAGCCTTTTCCAAATATCCAACCCAACTCCCCCCTGACACAGCTCCAGCCATCCCCCCAGGCCCTGCTGCTGGTCACCAGAGAGAAATAATCAGAGCCCCTCTGAAAGCAGAGATTTTGGTGATGAGCTATTAGTGTGAACAATTCCAGCCTGCTTGGGAAGTTGTGCATGGATCCATGTGGGGATCTGCCCTTCCTACACCAACACCCAGGGGATGTGGAGTGCTGAGCAACCTCTACTGTGTGTGCTGCTACCAGGCTGCTGGGCTGGGCATGGCCACGGCCCTCTGACCAGGACAGGGGCTGGCAGTTCCCTCTGCTGGCTTTGCCCACGGATCCAGCTCTGGAGGATGGGATGGATGGGATGGATGGGATGGATGGGATGTGCAGCGCTGGCTGCGGCAGGGAAGGACACAAGACCCTCACTGGGAGACTGTCAGGGTATTCAGTTCACGATTTTCCTGCCTGTGCTACCTGGAATGTGTCTCTCCACCATGACAAGGCTGCAGCAGAGACACCTCATGCCTCTACATGCCCTGTGCTTCTGCTCCTTATCAAGGCAACCTGCAAGAAGGCAAGCAACTGGAGCAAGTCACCCCTTCAGGAGGCCACAAACCCCCCCACTCCTCCTGGAGCAGGCTTTCCAGCCCAAATTCTGTGCCTGTTTTGAGAGGCTGTGGTTCTGGGCTCCCATGGAGCTCTCACCCAGGCAGGATCTGGCTCACTGGGGAGAAAATTCTGCCCTCCACCTCCCAGTCCTCCTGGCTCAGCCTCACAGCTTGCCAGCGGGGTTTGGCCAGCGAGACACATCAGTCCTTTCCGATGCCTCCTCTCCCCTTTCCTTCGGCAGGACCGAAGCACCAGAGCCCCTCGGGCCGTCCTGCAGGTTGGGACAGCCTCTCGCCCCATCCCTGTTCGGGGGAGCTGCCCTGCTTTGTGCTCTGCTTCCTCGGCACCGCTTATGCAAGAGCCTTTGGAAGCAAGACAAAATTACAGCGGGAAGAAATCATCGCAGGGCTCTGGTGGGAAAAGATATTATCCTGCGTTGCCAGCGAGACTGGCCGTCGGCAGGTAGGGCCCGGAGGAGCGCTGCGCGGCAGGATGATCGCTGATAAGATGCCGGGTCCTGCTCCGATGGCCTCGGGAGAGGGAAGCGCTGTGCTGTGAAGCTATGGAAACGGGCAGGCTGGGTGCGGAGCGGTAATTGGGCCACTCGCATCACCGCAGGTACGCCGGCTCTTTGTGTGCACCGCGCCGGAAAGAGCGCGGCTGCGGGAGCGGCCATGGAAAAGTTGCTCCCTTGGAAGCGCCGGCTCTGCCGGCAGCTGCCCCCGGCCGTGCCCCCCTCCCCGGCCCCCCGCTCTGCCTTTGAGTCACCTCGGCGGCGTGACGGCTGCATCCGCCCCGCGCGAAGGTCACGCTTAAAAGCATTGGACATGGCTGGGCGCGGAGGTGGGAGCGGCGCTGCACAAGTCGCATCGCGTTTGAAGGAGTTGCGGCCAGGGCAAACCTCCCCAACGTGCCCTTCGAGGAAGGGGGCTCCCACCGCCTTTCATTATTTGCCAAGAAACGTAAGCCCAGAGGTCCGTGAAATTGTCAGGATGTGTGAAATCAGGCACCGCCGGGCAGCTCTCCTGCGCGACCATTTTAAATATTTAACACGTTGATTATACAACATTTGTATTGAAACGCTGGTGTGGGCCCAGACCCGGGGTTTGGGGAGGGGCGGGGGGGGGGATTTGGGATTTGGCCCCCCTGCCCTGGGCTCCTGGCAGCCGCCGCAGCGCCGGCGGGAGGGGGCGGCGGGGGGAGCGGGAGGCTGTGCGGGAGGCACTCAGGCGGCGAGGCGCTCCTGCTCGGGAGCCTCCGAGTGACAAACGCGCTCAGGAGCAGGAATTCATTCCTGTAAATATGTTTGCATTATTTATTTTAAGCATTTTTATAAATCATAATAGGAGAGACATCTGCTGTTAAAACTGCAAACTGCATTCATGCCTAGGGCAAGGCGGGAAGAGGCTTTTCCCCGGGAAAGCTTGGGAAAGTTTGGGGAGCACCGCAGATTTTGGGGGGTGGGGACAGGGACATTGTCCCTGTGCGGGGACATTTTCTTGGTGGGAGTTAAATATACCCGTTCCTTCCCGGGGGCTTTATTTAAGTCCTTCCGCCTCCTCCACCCCTCTGGCTTTTGACACCTTTTTTATATGGGCTTTATCATGAGGATGGCATCTCCCTCTCGCCTTCCTGACGGCCAGAGAAGCTGGGAATAAAGCACCCCACTCGTCTGCAGGGATAGGCGGGCACACGCGGGTAGCGGTGGGTCCGGAGGGGAGCCCAGCACCTCTCCGTGACGGCACGGCACAAAAAATAAAAATCCCTCTCCCCAGCCAGGTGGCATCTGCAGGTCCCTGGAGCCGAGAGCTTCTGGAGACGGCGGCGGCTGGTTCTGGGTGAGGGGAGGAAGCTCCGGGTGACTCTGACTCACCGCTCCGCAAGATTAATTGCCGGGCGTTGCAGGAGGTTTATCACTGCCACCCGCGCTCGCCGCGGCTGCGGCTCCTTCTGCCCGGGAAGCGGGGCGAGGAGGGGCTGCCGGCACCCGGGCTGTGTCCCTGCCAGGGGAGGCCATGGTGGATATCTGCCCTCCGCACGCCCCGGGAGCAGCCCCGAGTGTCAGCTCAGGCGCCCCAGGGTGCAGGGGTGCCGCGGCTGTTTCCTGAACGGGTCACGCTGTCCTCTGCCTCTTCCCTGCCCCTCAGGGCAGCTGTGCTTGAGCTGGGCTCTCGCTGCCACGCTTGGCTCCCGTTTTGGAGCCGTTCTACCTTGCAGAGAGGTCCCACCATGGGGAACTGGTGGCAAACCCACTCGCTCTCCAAGGCCCATGCAGACTTCCCCTCCATCCTGATGTCCTCAGCCATCCTGTCCCGCAGCACTGACAAGCTCAGCAACTGTGATGAACTAAATCTTTTGCATAATCAATAATTAATGTCTGGGGTTTCCAAGCAGCTAATTAATCTCCTGGCGAATCGTGAAAAAAATGTTTAGGAGAAATGTAGGAGTTTTCAAGCCAGGTGAGCAGAAGTTCACGCTCAGCCCAGGCTCTCGTGTTAACCCACATCCATCCCTGAGAGCTTCCTGCTCCGAGTGATGCTGCTCATGGCCAGAGTGTGGACAATATTGATCATGAATATTTGCCTAATGAGATCATATCTGCTTTCCAGCATATGCAGTGGGTGACCTCAAAAGGCCTGGTGTCCTTTGGGTGAGCTCCCGACGAGCCTGATTCTCCATCTGAGTCTTGCAGCTCTGGGGATGACCTGCACTGGGCTGTGTGGAGGGGTCAGGTCAGTCCCAGCAATGCTGGGAGCACTGGAGGCAGGGAACAGACCTTTGCTGGGCCACAGCAGAGCCTCCCAGCCCAGTGCTCCCACCCAAAAGCTGGGAAATACAGCACATAAACAATTCAGGTTCCAGCCTTAGGCAAAGATTTGAGACGATTACTCTGGTCACTGGTTGCAGATTTGGGGAGTATCACAGGCTTCATCCACTCCATTCCCCAATAAATTCTGATTTGGGAAACCTCTGCTGGGTCCAGAGGTTCACCTTCTAGAGTTTCACCTCTAGAAGCTTCAGCAGGAGTTGTACTCAGGTCTGGCAGCCCTGGGCAAGGGCTTTGACCCAATGTCAGGCAGCCTGAAGGGTTGAGCAGTCCTCAAAGCAGCGATTTCTCTCTGCAGCTTTTGGGGATCCTGTGTGGTCCTCTCCTGCTGGAGACCTGTGAGCTCTGGTAGATCAGTCCCAAGGCAGATCTGCAGCCACGGCTCCTCGCTGGTGACCAGGGACAGAGCTTTGTCCCATCAGGACCCTGACAAATGTGCCTGGGCACTGGTCAGGTCCAGGCTTGCTGCAGTCCATTTCTGTGTGAGCAGGCCATGGATTCGTTCTCCCCAGCTCTGGCTCTTCAGCTCGTCCCAGAATAGCCAAGTCAGTGACTCGTGGCTCATTTTGAACGATTGCCAAGCAGCTGCAGCTGTCCTTGACTTTATCTCTGCTCCAGTGTGGCTTTGCCCAGCTCCACAAGTTCACACTAGGAGACTCCACTCCCCCTTCCCAGAATAGAAGACATCCAGGGCCCAGTGTCAGCAAGTTTAGCAGCTGTGGGAAGTGTCATCCTCTGAGCAATCAGTAATTAGCCCGGTTGAAAGGCCAGAGTCCTTGTGGCTAATGAGCAGCTCGAGATGAGACCTACAATCTCCTGACCCTCTTTAAGTCTCGCTGGTGGCTTCCAAAGGCTTCCTGGATTGCTCTCACCTTTATCCCAGCTCCCAGTGGCCATCTGTCATGGGAGCTGGTCCTCTCCAGCAGCCCCAGAGCTCATGGTCACTCCTGCCTGGTCACCTCTGGTGATGTCCTGTTCCTCCCCACAGCACCTGCCCTCCACACTGCTCTTGGCCATCTGTTCCCATCACACCTTCTGTGTCCCTGCTCACTGCCAGTCTCCAGCCTGCCTGTCCTCAGCTGCCATGTCTGGAACTGCTGTCTCTGTGACCAGGGCTGGCCTTGGTCAGAGCTGGCTGAGGGGACACTGCAGGGACACTGCTGGAGGCAGAGGGAAGGTGGTTGGTGCTGGTTGGTGGTGGTTGATGCTGGTGATACCCAGATCTGCTCCTGATGGATGGAGCTACCTCCTGTGCCTCCAGCCCCTCTTAATCTTGCCGTCAGCCTGGTGAAAGATACAGCTCACCTGCTGGAGAGCTCACCTTGACCTTGTGAGCGCTGATTTTTGGGTTTGGCTCGTGCTGAGGGTCTGTGAAATCAGCACAGGGCAGAAGATTGAGCCAGGGGAAGAGGCTGATCAGGCAGCAATTGCTTCTCTGTGCGGATACTTCATGCATTCAGCCACTGGTTCCTCCGGAGCAGCATGGAAAATGAAGGCACCGTGGGATTAAGGGATTTACCTGAGACCTCTGGAGCCTCCTTTTCCCTTGTTTTACCTATTAAGTATTCCTGCTTCCCTGCCTTGCAGACAGAGGCTTCTTTTCCTTCAGAGGTGTTCCAGGCTGGGAATATTCACAGCACTGTGTTATCTGGTGTCAGCAAAGAAATGGGAACATCTTGGACTGAAGTCAGTTGATTTATTGTTCCTGATTCTTAGAGCAGCCCAGAGTGTGATGGGATGGGATCTCCTCATTTGCCATCACTTTTAGTGGGATTTGAGTGAACAGGGTCACAGGAGTTTGGGGTAGTTCTCTTTTTTTTTTGTAATCTTATTTTTTTCTTTTCTTTCTCTCTTTTTTTTTTTTTTNTTTTTTTTTTTTTTTTTTTTTTTTTTTTTTTTTTTTTTTTTTTCTTTTCTTTCTGAAGATAGTTTCTCTCCTTTCCAGGGTGATGAGAACAGCAGTGGGAGATTTATCCTTGAGAAGGGAAGGATTCAGAGGGATCTAAAGCAGCTGTGCAGTACCTGTGGGGAGGTGTTTGAGAAGGCAGCCAGACTCCTCGGAGCAGTGTGTGGTGAGAGGAAGAGAGACAACGACTATGAGGTAAGTTAGGAGAAGCTCAGACTGGTGATAAAGACACACCTTTTTCCATGAAGGCAGCCAAGCATCAGCAGCTTGCCCAGGAAAGCTGTACTGTCTCCATCCTCTGAGGTTTTCAAGCCCTGCTGGACAGTGAGACCTCAAGCTGACCTCGCTTGGAGCAGAAAGTTGAACTAGAGACCTCCTGAGGTCCCCTGTGGCCTGGGAAATTCTGCCACTTAATGTTGAGGTCGACCTTCCTGGACTGCTTTACCTCCTCACACAATGAACTCCAAAGCAGTTTTGGGTTCCTGAAGGCTGGAAGGAGGTGGCTGAGCCATGTTTAAGGTGGCTGAACCGTGTCTAAGGCCATGGATCACCATGCACTAGCTTCATAGAATCACATAATAAAGTCCTGGAATGGTTGGGGTTGGAAGGGACCTTGAAGCTCTTCTCATTCCAACCCCCTGCCATGGGCAGGGACATCCTCCACTAGACCAGGCTGCTCAGAGCTCCCCCTGCTCTGCACTAGGACGTGGGATTTGATAGAGCCCACACCCCATCCATGGCACGTCCTGGGCACGTGTCCCATCCCAGGCTCGTCCCAGGTATCAGAGAGAAGCAGAGGGAGAATCACAAGGTCTGGCAGCTGCCCAGCTGTACCTGAGCCAGGGGGAGCCAGCGGGATGCCCAGAGATGCTCTCCTGCCATGCCCTGCTCTGCTGCAGCCAGCCTGGAGCAGTGGGGACCTCGGGGGACCAGAGGAGGCTGCGGGGTTGAGTCAGTGCCTGTGAGCTCAGACTCGTAAAAAGCTGCGGACCACAGTGGCTGACGAGCAGCACAGGCACAGTTCCTCCCGCCGTGTTTGCTGTGACCTCCTTGCCAGGCAGCTTTTGGCGCTGAGGTTCCCATCCTCTCCAGATCTGCTGGCTGTGGCAAAACGAAACTGGCTCTGCTCAAGCTCCCCAGCTCCACACGCACTTCCCTGCAGAGGAGATGGGGAGGGCTAAAATTGCAGTGTGCTGGTTGTTCCTGTCAGCAAGGCAAACCTCACCTGGGGGATGCTCCAACCCTTCTGCTTGTGCAGCTCCCCCTCCTACCCAGCCCAGCTCCCCCCTCCCAGCCCAGCTCCCCTTCGGGATGCCGCTGCTTTGAGTGGGGAGTGCCGGTTCTTTAGCAACTCGACGTCCAGAAAAACCTGCAGTCACAAAACTAAATATAGCCCAAGAGAGGCCATGAATATGGTGACGCAGTCTGGAAGTGGTTCCTGGCTGCTCTCCAGCAGCTGGGAGCAAGGCATGTGGCTTTGGCTTTTTAGGGGCAGTGGTGTGCAGGGGAGGTGGGGCCAGGGCTGGGCAGCACGGTGGGCTCCAGCGGGGGCTCCATGCTCCTGTGGCCCCAAGCACAGGCTGGTGGGGTGAGGCAGCAGGAATGGTGCCACTCGGGGTGTCTGGGGCTGGGAAGGAGTTCCAGTGGTACAGAGACCTGGTCCAGGATTCACTCAGCTGGAATTCCCTGGAAGATGGGACTTGGAGAAGTCCTGATGTGGAGACTTGTGACATTTCCCACTGTGGTTCAGGACCTCCTTTAGCCCTTAAAGAACAGTGCTGGCAGTCCTGTGAGGGTCACAGGCAAGGCTGTGGTCTCATGCCCTGGTTTCCTCCAGCCTGAGGACTGTGGGGTCTCCTGGGCTGCGAGACCTCATCAGAAGGGATGCACAAACCATCACCAGCACTCGTGGCTCCATCAGGGCCAGACCAGGAGGAGCAGAACCCAGCAAGGAGCCAGGTAACCCCAGCCCCCACCCTACACACTGCAGGGAAGGCAGCTGGCAAGGGGCTGGAGACCTCGGGCTGGACACCACGCTCAGCCAGGGTCTGCCTCCTGCACAGGGACGTAAAGCTGGCTCTGGCTGGGAGCTGGAATGGGGTCACTGGGGACTGACACCTCACTGAGTGCCAAACTTGTGCTGAAACACGGTGGGGGCCAGGCTTGGCCACCTCTGCCTCACTGGCAGCTGCTGGGAGCATCCCCAGGCCGGACCACAGCACTGTGTGTCCTTCCTCTCATCCCTGTGGCAACAAGAGCCCTCCAAAGAGGAAACAAGGTGCAGGGAGGGACATCTCCAATCTGCCTCCAAACTGGCCCTCAGAACCTCCCTGCTGCAGGGACTGGGCCCCGTGTGGGATGGGATCTCTGTGCCTGTAGCTCTGGAATGGCTCTTCCTCCTCGCTCAGCCAGGTCCCGCTGCCCCTGAGCGCAGGAAGCTCCCAGGGCTGGTCCTGGCATGGACAGGGTGGTCTGCTGGCCAGTGGGAACTGCAGGGCTCTAGCCAGGACATGCTGTGGCCCTGCTCATGACCCAGAGGCACACTCAGTGCCTGGCTGCTGAGTGGGAACCTCAGGAACCACTTCCAGGATGAATTGTAGGTCAGGTTGACAGGATTCTGCCCAGCCAGCCTTTTGGGGTGTGCCTGAGGGTGCTCAGACCCTGTCAGACCCTCAGTGTGCACTCCAAAGAGGGAACCCTGCCCTTGACCCTTGCTGCAATGTGTCTCATGGAGGGGATCCTGCAGAGAGCCAGCTCCTGTGCCAAGGGGAAGGCAGGAGACTGGCACAGCCTGTCCTCACACCCAGAGTGGGCTGGGAGCTGCAGGCATCACCCCACCCTGCCTGGGGGTACAACCTTGTCTGCAGTTGCTTTCCTTGGACAATCCTTGCACGATAACAGCTTGGTTTTAACTCTGGAACCTACTGATGGCAACCAGAATCAGCTTCTGGTCTGCCCCACTATTTCTCTGAATGATTCTCATACCAAGAAATCCTCGGCAAGGCTGGGGAGGACAGCAGGAAACATGTGCTGGTGTCCTGGGTGGTTCATTGTGAGGACAACCCTGGAAAGCAAGGCGTGAGGCTGGGTTTAATGCACCCCACAGAGCTTGCCACAGCCCATGCCCTGACTGCAGGAACAGGCATGGTCCTCCTCACTGATGTTGGGATGTTTATGGTCAACATTTTGGGGAAAAAGCATGGGAGAGTTGGGGTGCACCCGGCTGTGGTGACAGAACTGCTCACCCTGTCCCAAACTCTGCCCCAGGGTGCCCTCCCTGCTCTGATGGATTTGGGTTTACCCCTTCCCTGCCCGTGCTGAGAGGCAGAGCCAGCCTCCTGTACATCCAAATATTAATCTGTGGGTTTCAGAGAGCTGAAGGAGCAGAGAGAGCCACAGCGGGAGCGCTGGGAAGCAGACGGTGCTGCTGCGTGGAAATCCATGCCCAAATGCTCCATATCATATCATACAGCATATGTCTAGAGACAGGCCAACAAATTCAGACCCAAAAATGTGTATAATTGCCAGGCAGGACTTTGAGACTGAAAGAGCTTCAAAGAAAGCACAATTCCTGTGTGTTGAGAGCAGCGTGGTGGCTCCTGGGAGCTCAGTTCCGTGGGACAGACCCTCCCCTTGCACGTTACTTTAGTCCTGGCAGAGCCTGAAGGTCAAACCTGCCTCACTCACTTGCACCACTTCAGTATTTGCTGGTTTGGCTCAAAACCAGAGCTTGCTGGTCTCAGCACAATACACAGGATAAGAGAATCATGGAATATCCTGAGCTGGGAGGAACCCATAAGGACTATTGAGTCCATCCCCTGGCTCTGCACAGGACAGCCCATGAATCACACCATGATTCTCATATATTTCCATCTAATTTTCCATATAGCTCTTTTTGCCTTTTCCTACTCTCTCCGCAGCTTAGTTTTCCCAATCAGTGCTGAGAAACTGCCCTGGAACAGTGGAAAATGCTGTGGCCATCAGATTTTACCGTGGTCAATGGCACGTGGCCTGGAGCTTGAAGGGAGTCCCCCCAGTGACAGTGACAGATTCCCTGGAGAGCCAGCGCTCTGCCCTCCCTGGCTCCCAGCACAGCTCCTCAGGCAGCAGTGCCACCACCCTCTGCTGTCACACACTCTGGTCCCTGTGTTTGGCACTGCCTTGAGGGCAGCCAAGCCTGCGAGCAGCTTGGGGGTGGCATTTGGTGGCCTGAAGGGCTTCTGTGGGCTCCAGGAGTGACCTGAGTTGTGGTGTGAGCTGCCCAGGGGGTGCTGGGCTCGGTGCTGTCCCTCTGGTGACACAGGCACCCTCACAGGGCTCCTGCCAGCTCCGGGCTTGCACCAGCGGCAGAAGCGATGCCTGGGCACGCCCCAGGCGGGGACTCACCTCCCTCTGAGGGAAGGTCAGTCCCAGTGGGAGGGGGAAACCTCATCCCAGCTTCCCTCCACACCTCCCAGCCCCTTTTCTCTGTGGGATCTCCTCTCACATCCCACCCTAAGCCCTCCTGGCAGTACCACCAGCCACATCCCTGCAGCATCACCTCCCCAGTCCCAGTCTCCCATCCCTCACTCCCAGCACAGCCGGGAGCCTTGGGGCCCTCCCTCACTCTCCTTCTCCTCCAGGAGCCAGGTGAAACCCAGTAGTTTTTAGGATCTGTGTTGGCAGAGAAGAGCGAGCAGATGGTGCCCTAAAATCCCCGCGCCCCGAAGAGCGAGCTAGTGATCATTTGTGAAGCTCTTGAGATCTATTTTTTCCCCAGACCCTGCTGAGCCTGGCGAGGACTGTAATTGCAGCCTGGACTGGCTGGAGAGGGCAATACCCGGATGGGCTCCTCGCCTTTCAGGCTGTAATTGGGCCCTGGCGATACAAAGCACAAAGCTCCTTTCCTTCCTGTTTGCCGGGCTCCCTCCGTGAAACCTTCCCCTGCCTGTGCTGGAAAATATGTAAATACCAGGGCACGGGAGAATTGCTCCCCCGTGCCTGCGTCACGTCTGAAATCCCCATTAAAAATATATGTTCCAAAAAGAGCACCTCTGCACCGAGCCCAAACTCTCCTGGCGGTGGGGGCTGCGTGAAGGGAGCGGATCAAAGGCAGGAGGGCCGGCGCGGCTGTCCCAGCTAAATTAGCAGCAGGGCTGGGGGTTTGGAGCTCCGCGGGATCAATAGGACTATCTGGAAACGCCTGGCAGTCACGCAGGAGGCTGGGATTCAGCAGCGGGGTCTGCAGTGCTGTGCTGCGGCTCGGCTGGCTGTGCCAAGCCCGGGGAGGGATGCGGGGAGCCGAGGAAGGGGGATGAGCGGAGGGGGAAGGGGCTGCGGGGCCGCGGGCTCATGCGGCAATAAGCGGGTTTAATGAAGAGCCTGGAGGACGTCCATCTCCCCAGCAGCAGCGGGATGGGGCTCTGGTGGCATCCCCTCCCTGCCCCTTCTGTGGGGTCCTGTCCCAGTTCGGGGTGCAGTGTGGCCGGTGGGGAGAGCAGCGAGTCCGCACACATCCTCCTGGCTCCTCCTCTGCCTCACGGCCGCGGGGCCTGGGAAGATAATTACACTTGAATTTTGTTGCGAAATCTCCCCTTCAGCGAGGCAGGGGACAATAATTTGTCCCAGAGACCCCATGTGATGAAGGAGCTTTTCTGGGCGACCTGACAGGGCTTGGAGGGTCTGGGAGGTGAGGGCTGGTGATGCCTCTGGTCCTGGTCTCCTCCAGGAACACCCCTGGGGATGTGCCTGGGGCTGGGGGAGCCACGGGGCTCTCAGGCTGGGCACTGGGATCTCTCACAGCTCCAGCCGGTGAGAAAGGGCAACCCACAGAGACATTTTCTTCTTCTTCAAAGGAATTCAGTGTTTGGCTGGAGCGTTCAAAGGAGATTTAAAAAGAGAAGATAAAAAAGAAAGTTAAAAGCTACCCAGTGAGGGGTGGAAGCGGGAACGTGGGGAGAGATCAGGGGCAGCGCCGGCAGCAAAGCAAGGCAGGACACCGAGAGAAGATGAGGAGAGCCTTCATCCCACAGCTGCCCAGCCAGGGCACCGATTCCCATCCTCCAGCATCTGCATCTGTCGTGGCCATCTGCAAGCCGGGTCTTGGCATTTCCAGAGCCCTGGAGAGCCCTGACTCCGCGGGAGGAGCGGGGCCGGAGGCAGCGGCGCTGGGGGACCGTGGGGGGAGCAGGGAGCCGAGCCTGCGGGAGCGGCACCGGCAGCGTGGGAAGGGTGGGATGGAGCAGGGACGCAGAGCAAGACACCGGGAGGGAAAATGTTAATCAACCGCAGTGCCTCCCTGAAAGGAGCCAAATGTAAATGAGATAATTAAGCTATTATTTAAAGCCGGGAGACGGTGGGGACAGGCCCGGGGTGGCCGGACTGCATTTTAATCAGCTGCCTGGCTGGGGCTGGGGAGCCCGTGCTGGTGGTGCCCCTGCATCCCTGCCTCTGGTTCCCTGCTCCTGGGTTATGGAACAGCCCCTCTGGGAGCCCCTGTCAACCCCTGTCCCCACTGCCCTGCTGCTGCCATCCCGTGTCCCCAGGTGTCCTGCCAGGTCAGGGGACAAGGGGTTCAAGTGTGGGGGTATATGTGTTACCACCTTTCTGTGGGGTTTTGTTTAGGCCGCAGGAGCCCCTCTGGTGCCTCAGTTTACCTGCTCTCGCTGTTTTGGGTATTAAAAACTTGTAATGAGAATAAGAAGTGCTGGGGAGGATAAATCCACCCAAGGAAAAGCAGAATTTAAATGCCCCAGTGGTGCTGGCCAGACTGGCTTTTGGGAGCCTATTTTAACAGTCTTGTTACCAGGTGACCAGAAGGAGACTAAGCAATGCGCTGTGGCTCAGTTTCCCACCTCTGGAAGCAGCGCTGAGGTCCAGAGATGCTCTCAGCACAGTGGGGAGCTCCAAGGTCACTTGTGAACTGCCGTGAGCCAGCAAATGGGGCAGAACAGAATTTTCTTCCTGCATGTCTTTGTTTTGGTCAGAGATGGAAAAGAAAACTATGTCCAAAGCCATCCACGACAAAGGCGTGAAGTCATTTTGTTCCACGTCATCGGGACCATCCTTGCTGGTGGTGGAAGATCTGACTCCTGGGAGCAAAGACTTCCGAGCAGCAGGGGGAAAACGGGTGGTTGTTCACTCCTTTTCTCATATATCAACTGGGATCTAGGTGGAGCAGGTTAGTAGGGGCCAGGTTCAAAGGAAACCCGAGGGGATGTCTGTTCTATGGAGCATCCTTAAGGAGAACTCCACGCTGCAGGGGGAGCGGGCGCTCCCACTTCGTATGGGAGGTGTGAGAGTTCAAAGACACAAGGAAAAAGCCCATGGAGAGCTCTTAAGGAGAAAGGCAGCATCTCTCCCGCTCAGAGAACTCTGCTCCATGAATGTCTGGAGATCAGGGGAGCCAAGCAAATGTTACACATGCCAACCACACTTGTAATCTCTTCCCTGGCACCCTTGGAAAAGGGGGACCAGGTTAGATGGACACCTCCTGCATCTCCACAACACAGCCCTTATCCTTCAAGAGGCTTTCTTACTGTATGGATAAATGGTAAATTAAAAGCCTGATCCAGAGTGGCTTTCAAGTGCCCTGCTCTTATTTAGGTACCTCATTCCTGCAATTTCCATTCCTTCACAGAGCCGGGCCCTTAAATCCTGAAGACACTTCAGAAAACGCTATCGAGGATCCCATCTTAGATTATTCCAGCCAGTCCACAGACCCCTGAGCATCCTGCCAGTGATGGCAGCTGACCCCTGGCGATGTGTGGGCTGGTCCTGTGCCATGTCCCTCCCGGGGCTGCCAGCGGTGGTGGCAGGATGCTGTGGAAGGGGTTGGTGTTCCCAAAGCACGCTGCTGGGGAGTGCCACGCTGAGCCACCCGAGCGTGAACCCAGCCTCCCACGGCTTTATTTGCCCAAAGCAGCACGGTTTTTTTCCCTTCTCTCCATGCAGGCAGCCAGGCTGCAGCTGCCTCCCCTCTCCTGGGCCTGGGCAGGGACTTCAGGTGCAGTCGGACTGTAAATTCTTGGCACCAGCAGCACTGCGGTGGTGCTGCAGTTTGATTTGTACAGTCAGCTTGTGCAAGGGCAGGTATGGCCTGTGCCGACTGGGGAATGGGTTTGCACCCTTGTCCCTCGATTTGCCTCCCCCCAGCTCTCCGGTGAGGTGAGTGCCACCAGCTCTGCCAGAGGGGTGTGGTCACGGAGTGTGTCCCAGCCTCCGATCGATCACCGGGTGTCTCCAGGGCTCAGATCTCAGTGGCCCTGGGCAAGATCACACAGGTGGAGCTTGGCAGCTGTGCTGGAAGTGCTTTATAGCTCCAAAATAATTTGAGGCATGAAGAAAGCAAATTCCCTGTGATTTATCTAACCAATCCCAGAGTGATGAGGAGGAGTTTGGGGTCACACGTGGCACAGGGGTTGCAATGCCTCGGTCTGAACTGGCCATTGGAGGGTGTGAAAAGAGAATAGAGGAGGTAAAATGTGTGGCTCTTGGGGGTTTATTTGCCATAGGAAACAATTTGCATTTCTCTTTCCTTCTGCCTGCTATTCACAGGCAGGACAAAATTAGCCAAACCACCTTTCTCTGAGCTCTGAGATTTACTGCCCTGTGACTCAACTTCCCCAACTGTGATCTAGGGAGAACAATCCTTTCTTTCCAGTCAGCAGTGTGTGAGGCTTTGTGCACCTCCTCCTTCAGGCAAAGCACTGTCCAGAGCATCCAGATGGGAACAAACTCTGCACCTGTGTGTCTTTAATCCCAATCCCAGGACTGAAAACTGAGTGTTTTGCAAACTGCTGGTGAGTGTGTCATAGGACCATGCAGTTGCACGTGCTGGGGACAGGAGGAGATGCTGATGGCACAGCCCCTCTGAGAGCACAAACACAGCCTGGTGCCCTCATTCCTTGGGGCCAGCAAGGGCCCAAGCAGTGAACTCATGGATTCATTAAAGTTGGAAAAGCCCTCTAGGATCATCAAGTCCAGCCATTCACCCAGCACTGTCATGGCCACCACCAAACCATGTCCCCAGGTGCTCCATCCGTGCATTTTTTGAACACTTTCAGGGATGGTGACTCCACCATTTCCCAGGTCAGCCTGTTCCAGTGCCTGACAACCATTCCAGTGGCTCCCAGGGTACAATGGGATGCTGAAGGACACGTTGCAGATCTCAGGGAAAGCCTGGCAGTGTCTTTGTCTCTCTGGCTGTGCAGGAGCAACCCAGGGTGGGCAACCTGAATTTCTAGAGGTCCCCGTGCAATATCTTGGGGTGACAGAGGTGACTCGTCACCTTATTGTGCCTGTATTGAGCAGAGGAGTGAGGTGACCTCTCCTGAAGCTCAACACCACCCTGGAGAGCTTTTCACATCATCTCCTCTGGGGTGGAAGTGTGGCTGTGAGGTGGCCAGGGCTGAGTGGGACTTGGTGGCATTGCCAGGCTGGATTCATGCCTGGAGGGGCCAAGCTTGGTGCCACAGCCTGCAGTGCTGGCACAGCTTGACAGGCCCCAGCAAAGCTCCTGGCATGAATGGCCCCTGGTCTGGGCAGTGTGCTGGGGGCTGGGGGGGCTTTCACAGCCTGCACAGTGGTTCCAGGCAAATCTGTCTCAGGATGAGACAAAATTAAATAAAAAACCGACTCAGTGCCCCAAGCACGTGTGAAGTTGTTTTCTCAAGGGTTTGTCCGAACGCTGAAGTTCCCATTCTCCCAGCAGGAAGAGGAGAGAAAAAAACCCAGGCACAAAAGCCTTAGGAGCAGTCACTGGCTGGCGTGGGTGGGAAGGGGGCCAGGCTGGGCACTGTGTGCTGGCAGTAATTTTCCACACACGGTGGATTAGGTGAGACTCTCGGTCAGGAGTGAATTCTGGGCTTTTTTCCTTCTTCCCCACCTCCAGAGCCCGGTGTTGGATGGGAGCCCGGGAGAGGCGAGATAAAGGTCTTCTCTATCAGACAGCTGTTGAAAGATCTCAAATGAAGAGGCAGGCATCGCTCAGGAGCCATTCAAGGCAGCAAATGTGAAGGGTAAACTGCATAACAGGTACTGTTTGTTGCCTCGAGAGGCCTTTGAAGATACATCCTCTCCCGGCTGGGCAGCTCCCCTGACCCCCATCTGCCTGGGGCTTTCCAGGGCTCGGTGAGCTGCTGCCCTGGCGGGTTGACTCTGCAGCTGCCTCGCCAGCTAAAGCTGGGAGAGCATCATTTCCCATCCATCAGGAGGTGGGAAAGGGGTAATCATCCACTGGGGTGAGGAAACCTCCAATTCTCCCTTCACCCCTCCTGCGGTCCTCAGGTGGGGATGGGGTAACCATCCATGGGGGTGAGGGAAACTCGGACCCTCCCTCCATCCCTCCCGCAGTCCCCAGGGCTGGTGGCTGCCCTGGGGGATGTGCAGCAGATCCCAGCTCATCTCCCAAGCTCGCTGGCAGCCAGCCCCGACCCTGTCGCGTGTCTCAGGCTGGACACATCCCGGAGCACGCCCGAGTGCCCCTGCCGAGCTGTTCCTGCCCCTCCTGAGCTGTTCCTGCCCCTCCTGCTGTGCCCGGGTCGGGCGCGGGGCATGCACCGTGGTCCTGGCCGGGTGCTGCTGGCACGCCGCGGTGTGTCACGAATCTAATCGGATCTCACGCTCCAGGGAGCGATTCGCTTCACCGCGGGAANGTTTTATCCTACTGCATTCCATCCCATCCCCTCTGTTTCATCCATGCCATCTCATTCCATCTCTTCCCTGCCACACTTCCCTTCTGTTTTATTCTGTCCCATCCAATCCAATTCCCCATTTTATCCCATTCCATTCTATCCCTTCTTTTGTCCTGTCTTCTTTCCTACCATGCCATGCCATGCATTCCATCCCCTTTGTTTTTGCCCTTACCATGCCATGCCATGCCATGCCAT
>WEZZ01021086.1:156370-250485 GCA_013400585.1 Chloropsis cyanopogon
TGGCCAAACCCACAGCCATTCCTGCGGCATCCCTCTCCCCGCGCTCTTCCCGCTCCCTCTAAACTCGCTTTTCCCGAGAACAGCAGGGCGAGGTGAACGCCGAAGATGCCCTGCCCGCACATCCCTGCCGGCAAATGGGAATTCAGGATCTGGGCCACGCTTGGGCTTTCCTCGCTCGGTTCAGCCAAGTGAGAAGTTGGCCATGGTGCTCCTCCCCTCGGCGCGGGGTTCGGAGCAGGGATGGGAGCCCAGGAAGGGGAAGTGCGGATATCCCGCAGCTCCCGCTGCCGCGCCGCCGGCGGCTCCGTCCCGCAGCGCAGCGCCTCGGGGTGCCGGGGCAGCCGCCGCGCTCCCGGCAGCCTCCTGCTTCTGGGGGACGCCGCAGGCACAGTTCCCATCACTTTCCCGTCTCGGAGCAGATTTATGAGCCTCCCCAAAGCTCTCCTGCAGCCCTCCAGGAAGGCTGGGGCTGGGGGCTGGCGGGGGGGGGCTGTTTGCGGGGAATTGTGAATCTACTTTCTTACACGGCTGCGTACCACTGTGCAACGGTAATCCCCTGAGCAGGGTGAAACGGAGGCCTAGCTACCATGACCTCCNGGGGGACGCCGCAGGCACAGTTCCCATCACTTTCCCGTCTCGGAGCAGATTTATGAGCCTCCCCAAAGCTCTCCTGCAGCCCTCCAGGAAGGCTGGGGCTGGGGGCTGGCGGGGGGGGGCTGTTTGCGGGGAATTGTGAATCTACTTTCTTACACGGCTGCGTACCACTGTGCAACGGTAATCCCCTGAGCAGGGTGAAACGGAGGCCTAGCTACCATGACCTCCTCTGTAGGTTTCCATGGATACCATGTACTATAAATAAAAAAAGGAATTTCAAACCAGTTTTCAATCCTGCTTAGTGGGAATAGGAAACCTCTTTTGAATTTAGTTTCCTATCTCACCTTACGGGGGTTATTTTGCAGCCTGTTTGAAACAAATAATTACCCCTTCAGCCAGGAAATTACCACCAATCTTACCTATTTACTTCCAAACACTCGGCTAATTAGCACATTGGGGAGAGCTGCCTATTTGCACGCTGGAGATGGGAGGCTTAGTGTCTTTATTTTGGTGGTGCTGGGAGAAAGGACGCGGGGCCAAGGGTCAGCGAGGGGCGTCAGAGCCCTCCGAAAAAAAAAAAATAATAAAGAGAGCAGGAGAGCTGTAAAACTCGAAACGCCGAGATGCCGTGTGAATTAGCGTGCGAGAAGCCCCGGCAAAAAAGGGAATATTACATCTGCATCCTTTTGCAATGAATCAGAGTCATGCTGCAGATTTTGTCTGGCATACTGGGTCTCTGGAGGATAGAAAATAATTTGGTCGCAGCAGTGGGAGGTGTGTGTGCGTGGAGAAGGGAGTTGCTTTCCAACAGCCTGCTGTGGTGAGAACATGCCTGACACTTCATTCCTTTCCAGTTAATGCAGCGAGGCCGGGAGGAAACTTAACCCTCTAATTGCTAAAGTGTATGGGGGACTTGGGAAAGTCCATGGAAAGCAAACGGGGCTCCCGGGGTTGGTCTCCCCCGGCCCGGCACCGCTGGCAGACAGCTGAGGGATTCGCCCAAATGGCGGGTGGTGGGGGCAGGGGAAATGCTAATTCGAAACAGGCGCTGGCGAGCGGGCCGCAGGACACAGAGGTTGTGTTTGTCAGACCTCTGGGCTGGCAACGGGCCGGCCGAGTCGGGTCCGTCACAATGCTGGGCCTGGGCCAGCTGGACACGTGGTGGCTCCGTGGTGGCTCCGGAGGGGTCTCACGCTCCGGAGTTCCCAAATGGTTCTGCCGACAGCGCTGGCGCTCCGTGATCCCGGCGCTGAAAACCCAAGTGCTTTCCATTTTTATTCCATCACCACACCCGTGTTCTGTACCCCCAGCTCCCCACACGGCTCCTGCTGCTGTGGCCGCCCAGCACAGCCCTCACGGCCTAGTCCTGGCAGGGGTGACCCAAAACTTCCACTGGACAGGGGAGGGAGGGCAGGTGAAGGATCCGTGAGCACGGGCTGGGCAGCCCCATCCATCTGAGCCTGCGGGGGCTGCTCATCCTCTGTCCCTCGGGGATCTCTGGGAGGCTGTTCCCAGCAGGCACAGCTCCCTGTGTGAACCAGCTGCCAGGAGTGCCCTGTCCCTCCACCTCACCCACCCAGCAAGGGTTTCCCACAAAGGACTGGGACTGAGAGAGCCTAAGCTCTCCACAGCTGGAAAGGAGGAGGAAGAGGAGGAGGAGAGATGCACAAAGCACCTGGGGCTCAGCCAGAGCCTCGTGTGCAATACGGGTAAGCTCAGCTCAAAGCTTGTCCACAATGTTTAATAGCAGAGGATGATCATGGGCATCTGACTTGGAGCCTGTTCGCTGCTGCCCTCCTAAAGCTCCTTATTAGCATTTCCAGGACATTGATGTTGTGCTGGGATATACGGGAAGGCACTCATAACTTACAGAGCAGCAATAGATCAGCCTTAGAGAAGGGCCCGTTTAAGCTCCATATCAGAGGCTGGGCTTTTCTGGAGTCAGGTGTCTCGTTCCCATTGAAATTCAACAGGAGTTGGAGTCTGCTCCCAGGGCTTCTCTGAAAGTCCCAGACTTAATTAGTATTTATCTTAATTAGGGGGATGTTACCTGCTCTGGGAACCTCATGCTATCTGCTGCATTCATCCCCACAGCATCCTGGGAAAGGGCTCCCAGCCCTTTTTGCAGTGGGGGACTGAGACACATGGTGGCTGCTGCTGCCAGCCTGCCACTCAGCAGGGAGCAGAAAACACCTTCTGGGGGGCTGAGAGGGTCACAGCACTGCCCCCCTCCCCTTCTGGGTCGTGTTCTCTGCGGAGACCAGGTGAGAACACGCAGGAGACCAGAGGGAGGTCGCTGGATGGGGTGCAGCAGGAGGATGTTGAGCCCCCTTCGCCTGCCTGGGCCTCAGGGAGCATTTTCAGGAGGACCTGGGTGGACACAGAGGTGGCCCAGCCCTGGCGGTGCTCTGGAGCACCGCTGCTCGTTCACCATCTTCAGGCCAGGCCACAAATCGCAGGGTGGAGGATGGGAGGGTGGGGAAAGGGAAAATCTGTTCTTTTTTTAAAAAAAACAACAAAAAAACAAAAAAAAAAACAACAAAACCCCTAAAGTTACCGGCTTGGGAAGAGCTTAGAAACCTGATCTGGTCCGAGCCATAAACAGCCAAGAAGGACAAGCCATGGGGCTTTTTTGGCAAGCAGAATCTCTCCCACACCCTCCTGCAGAGGCGGGGAGAGGCAAACGAGTCCAAACAGCTCCGAGGTCCTCTTGGCATGGACTTTCCAAGGGCAGAGAAGCTGAAATCCGAGCCCCTGCTGCCGGCCCTCGGCCCCCGCTGCTCCGAAGTTACCGGCTTGGGAAGAGCTTAGAAACCTGATCTGGTCCGAGCCATAAACAGCCAAGAAGGACAAGCCATGGGGCTTTTTTGGCAAGCAGAATCTCTCCCACACCCTCCTGCAGAGGCGGGGAGAGGCAAACGAGTCCAAACAGCTCCGAGGTCCTCTTGGCATGGACTTTCCAAGGGCAGAGAAGCTGAAATCCGAGCCCCTGCTGCCGGCCCTCGGCCCCCGCTGCTCCGCCGTGCCGCCGAGGATGGGGTTCCCCACCATGGTATCCCTGTCCTCCCCTCCCGCCTGGCATGAGGGATAGGGCTAGGATTCCCAGCTGGGCTGGCAGCTCCAGGGAAGGGGTTTGGAACAGGAACAAGCCAGCTGTCCCCTGGCAGAGCCATCAAACACGGTGACTCCCCCGTGGTGCTCCAGCGGGTGGATGCGAGGCCTCGGGGGCTGGCGGTGCCGTGCCATGGGGACCTCCAGGGTGCCGTGGGGACCTCCAGGGATGTCCTGGGGATGCTCAGGGGATGCAGATGCAGCATGACCCAGGGATTAGGGCAGTGGGTGCCGACATGAAGAAGGAGAGGATGCACATCTCCCTCCTCCCGCTGGGAGCTGCCTCCAGGCAGAGCTGGGAGCCTGGGCAGGCTGTGCTGGCAGATATCTCCAGAGGATCAGGCTAGCCCACAGGGCTTTGGGCCAAGGGCTTTGTGCAGGAGATGGTGAAAGGCAGCAGGAAGGCTGGCCCACAGAGCATGCTGGGCATGGCACAGGCAGTGCTGGTGTCTGGACAGAGGCAGGAGAAAAGAAACTCCAAGAAGAGCAGGGGTGGGATGAGCCCTCTGCAAACATCCACCAAGAGTGGCACAAGGAGCAGGGACAGCAGGAGGCTGAGAGCTGCCACATCTGCTCCCAAGTGCCAGGGGTCAGCCTGTAGGTGACCTTAGGGACACTTTTGGTGCTCTGGTGGCTGGTGACTCTATCCATGGGTCAGGGAAGATGTCTGAGCTCGGCCTGCCTGCCGTGGTGCTGAGCATTCAGCTGCTCATCAGGAGCTCAGGGAAGGGACAGGAGGGGACATCTGTGTCCCCACTGGACCTGTGGCCAGGTCTTTCTCCAGCTCTCTTCCATGAACTGCATATCCTGGAGAGCAGGAATGGTTTTCTAGGTTTGCTTGTGAACTGTAGGGCTGGAGTTTGAGAAAGGGTTGGGGTGGAAAGGTCTCTGGAAGGGAACAAATGTGGCTTCATGATGTAGAGAAAGGAGGAGTTAGTCACTGGGGGTGCATAGTCCCAAAATGCAAAATATTGCAGAAATTGCTTCATTGACCAATTGGTTCAAGAATTTGAATGGCCATATCTCCCTTCTCCAGTCTGTTTTTTTTCACTCACCCTGGGAGAAAAATGGCAAAAGTTTCATAAGGGAAGGGAAGCTCTCAGGAACTAAGGGTTGATGCTGAATGGCCTGATGAAAATTCCTGGAAATGTTAACATAGCAGAGGTGCAATTAGGAGCCATATCCTCACAAATAACGTGGAAAGCTGTGTAAAGAGCATTCCTTCCAGGTCCTGGGGACACAGCCATACAACAGGTGGCACTGAATTTAATGCTGCCATTAAACAACCTCTTTTATTCAGCCAGGAGAAATGTGGTGGCTGGAAAGATGGACGACTCCACTGTTTCATTCTGCTTCATGCAGAGCTACCATTCCCTCGCTCGATATTTTATGGAAGGCTGGCCGGGCTGAGCCTGTAGGCTTCGAAATCATCGACAATGTGCTAATGTAAAGTTGCCTGAGCTTATGGAAGATTTTGAAGGCCTGGATTCCATGTGTTGAGACTGGCACCATATCAGAGGAACAGCTGAGTATATGGAGCAGGGAAGCTACGTGTAAGTTATCCAGCGAGGAGAGAATCTGCCTGGGGCTGCAATCCCGGGAGCTGCGATGGGGAGGGGAGGCAGCGGTCCCGGCTGTCCTTCCTCACCGTGCAGACAGGCTGGGCTTTGCTCCACAAGAGCAGGATTATCCCGGTGGTGGACACTGTCCTGGGCAGCTTTGTCCTGGTTATTTGCAGGCCAGGCAGGATGCAGAGCTGGGGCTGTGTGGGGCTGGGATGGGATGAGCTGTGGTGGGAAGCAGGATCGTGTGTCTTCCCTCTGCTGTGGGACACTGCTCTGGCTGCCATCACAAGTGCCAGCCTGCAGAAGTGGTTCTGGGGCCACAGGGCGAGGGACAGGATATTTAGAAAATCTAATTTATGCTTGGTAAGCACTTCCTTCTCAAGAAGGTCATCTCTTCTCTAGGGTGGCCAGGAGAGGGAAGCTCCTGCCCAGAGGAGCTGCCTGCCCTGCAGAGGGAAAGACACCGGGCCAATGCCTTCAGCCACCACCTGGAAACCCTTGGAGGCAGTGCTAAAGGGATGACATTTCCTTACTAGTTCCCAAGCTGCTCTGAAAAAGATCTCAGGAATACCCAGGTGTGCAGAGAGGTCCTGCCCCACCACCAGAGATTTCATTCACCCCTGTGGAGCAGAAATAATTGCCCTGCAGCTACCCGGGCTCACTGCCTGCCCCATTGCAGGAGGCACTAAAGCAGGAACAAAACAGACCTGGATGGATCTTGGTGGTGTCTGGAAAGGTTGGAACAACCCAGGGTCCCATCACAGGTGGTGCTGGCTCACCAAGACGGGCAGGGAGCTCACCAGAACGGGCAGGGAGCTCACAAGGACGGGCAAGGAGCTCACCAGGATGGGCAGGGAGCTCACCAGGATGGGCAAGGAGCTCACCAGGATAGGGAGGGAGCTCACCAGGATGGGCAGGGAGCTCACCAGGATGGGCAGGGAGCTCACCAGGACAGGCAGGGAGCTCACCAGGACAGGCAAGGAGCTCACCAGGATGGGCAGGGAGCTCACCAGGACAGGCAAGGAGCTCACCAGGATGGACAAGGAGCTCACCAGGACAGGCAAGGAGCTCACCAGGATAGGGAGGGAGCTCACCAGGATGAGCAGGGAGCTCACCAGGACAGGCAAGGAGCTCACCAGGATGGGCAAGGAGCTCACAAGGACGGGCAGGGAGCTCACCAGGATAGGCAGGGAGCTCACCAGGACGGGCGGGGAGCTCACCAGGACAGGCAAGGAGCTCACCAGGACAGGCAGGGAGCTCACCAGGATGGGCAGGGAGCTCACCAGGATGGGCAAGGAGCTCACCAGGACAGGCAGGGAGCTCACCAGGACAGGCAGGGAGCTCACCAGGCAGGGAGCTCACCGTTTCTGAAGCCAGATATGAAGCAGTGGTGGCTGGAGGGTGCCTGGGAAGGGAGGAGTGAGTCTGCAGGCAGGGGGACAAGCTTTTGTTACAATGAGTTTTGAAATCCTGCAAACACCACCAGCCCACCTGAACTGGTTTTCCTGGGAGCTCTGTAAGGCTCCACAGCATCCTGGCACCATGAACAGCATGACACTGCTGGGGACAAGCTGAAGCCTTTGTCTTTCCTGGGTGAGTGAACAAGCTGAAGACTTTAGGTACAGCCACCAGGATCCTTCCTTCTGGAGCAGGTCACCCCTGGCCACCAAGCCAGGCTGCTCCTTCCCCAGAGCACTTTGGGAATTACTTTTCACACTGGCCCAATGCAATTGGGCTAAAAGAGCTGCCTCCCTCATCTGAGCTCTTTGGGAAGGCTCTTGGGCTGGGGCTTTTGCTGTCCTTAGAAGGGGCCACCAGGATGTGTGAGTGGAAGTGAGAAATGAGATTTCCTGGGAATAATCCTCCTACATGAAACTCAGTGGCATCTGTGGAAAGGCTCGTGTGCACCGAGGCGATCCACGTGAGGGAGCGTAGGGAGATGGCTGGAGTCAGACCCTGTCCTGTTAATTTGCTCAAAATTGTGAGGGTCAGCTTCAGTGGGGTGTCTGGGCTGGTCAGACAGAGAGGCACCATGGGCCTGGATCACACAGCTGAGCTCAGCACGGCACAGGGCAAACCCCCAAACTGAGGCAGAGCCCACCCTGAGCACTCTCTGCACTGGGAGCTCCTGAACTGGCTGACACTTCCCAGGAACTGGGGTATTTTGTGACAACCCAATGGAGACCTCTGCTCGAGAGCCCAGCAGTGACCAGAAGGGTGAATAAAAAGAAGAGACTTCATGGGAGAGACTGCAGAGAAGGATGTCAGGAGGCTCACAGAGGCGTTAGGCGGGCGGGGGGTGTCACCGTGACCTCGCCTGGAGCGCTGTGGGCAGGGCTGCACATCCCACCTCACAAGTGACAGTCACAGGCACGGATCTGGAGGAGGGCTGGGAAAATAGCTCCAAGACTGGCAGACCCTGGGGCTTTTATAAGCACCAGCTTGGGCCCATTTGGCTTACAAAACTCTGGAAGTCCTAACTCCAGCTGGTTGTTTCTGGGGTGCCTGGAGCCAAAGGCTTGCTCCGGGGGTTGGGGAAGTCAGCTGGACTTTGTTTGTCTGAATGTTCTGACCTGCAGTGACATGGGCTGGTTGAAATCTGACAAGAGATGCTCTGAAGTAGGAAACTCCTGCCTGCATCAGACCAGGAAGGTGTTTCCAGCTCCATGCTGTGGGTCAGCATTGTGCTGTCTGTATTTCCTTGGGCATCTGTTAACAAGCCACTGCTAAATAGTGATAATCCTCCTGCTGCAAAAGCCCAGGTCTGAGTGTTTGCTGCAGCAGGATAATGTCCCCAGCTAGGCAGAGTGTTTGGAGTGCAATGGCTCACTTAAATCCACGTGAGATTTGAGGGGTCTTGGCAAAGGAGCAACCTAAATCAAATTAGGAAGACAAGGGGATGTTCCCAGGGGCCACTGCCTCGGAGTGAGCCCACAGGACTTGAAACAATGATGTTTCCTTTGCCATGGAACAGTAGAAACAGGTAATCCAGATTAGTTGCTAAGTGCCTCCAGGAGGTAGGATTAGTAAAAGGGAGAGG
The DNA here is from genome assembly GCA_013400585.1 of Chloropsis cyanopogon. Classification (NCBI taxonomy): domain Eukaryota; kingdom Metazoa; phylum Chordata; class Aves; order Passeriformes; family Irenidae; genus Chloropsis; species Chloropsis cyanopogon. Next base: position 164,681 of record WEZZ01021086.1, read on the forward strand.
CTGCAGCACTCAGCTGGCAGAATCTCACCAGCACAAGAGTATGGCCATAATGGTGCCTTGGCAAGTGTCTGTCTGGTCTTTGAGGGCAAATCACGGGAATGGCCAAGAGAAACTCTCCAAGGGCCACAGAAGCAATGCTCATGTGTATAGGAAGTGTCTGTGAGTCTGCATCACCTTGGCTCTCACTCCAAACACCATGATTAAAGCAGTGAGCTTACTAATTTTGGTGCTGTTTTGGCATAAAGCATTTGCTGCATCAGTAGATGTTTGAATTCACACAGACAACATGAGCAATAAAATGGTATTTCGTACATCAGGTTTGTTTTTGCTTCAGAGAACTGGTCATAAATGGAAATTTCTGCTTGAAGATGTTTGAATTCCCAGTTATGTGGGTCCTACATAAGTCAGAAATTCTGATGAGCTTTCAGAGGCAAAGCTTCAGCCCTTCATGGGTGTAGATTGGTTCTGCACAACAACACTGCTCAGCAGCTCAGGGCACCTGTTTTGACTCCATCCTTGGATTAAATTGGTATCTGACCATGCCTTGTTCCTCTTCTCTCCCTGGGGCTTCTTTCCCATCTGCTCATCTGGAGAGCTCATTGAGACTGGGTGATGCCAGACCCGAAGGAAGCACCAGCTAACCCCTGATCCTGGGGTGAACATGGCACCCACTGTGGAAAACACCCCCTGGACACGGGGAGCAGTGTTAGAGACAACATCTGTGCTATTTTCTCCAAAACCACAAAGCTCTGCAACATTGATCTGCTTGTACTGAAATCATTGTTGCTTTTGAAGTAGCTCTACTGGAGGCAATGTTTGTGCCTCCAGGGCCTCCAAAAACTAGAGGAGGCAGCAAAAAAAATCAATGGGGGTTTGGTGGAGGAGGTTTCTCAGCTGCCTTTCCCTTGCTCTTGGCTGTTGACAGGCGTGTTTGGGGTGCCACATGCCCTGGTGAGGTGTGGGCACTTTGCCTCCATCGCAGGTGGTGAGAAACACCTGCAACACAGGGCTTGGGGAGCAGAAAGAGAGGCCACAAGGTGTGAGGGTCAGTTTTCCCTCTCAGGAAGGAGGTGAAGAGTCTGACTCCCAATTCCATTAGGCAGAATAACCAAAAGGAGTGGGGGGCACTGTAGGTGAGCAGAGTTTGGATGGGAGCTCTGTGTGTGTGGGGGAACTGAGCAAATGGGGGAACCTCAGAATCAGGGGTCTTTGTTTGAAGATGCAGGTGTTTGAGCAACTCACCCACCCAGTGCTGCACAGAGATCAGCCCCCATCCTAATGCCCCTCCTTGTTGGCATCAAGTGGTCAGGGACTGCAAAGTGCTAGTCCAGCCCTTCCCAGAGGGCTGAGCTGCTGCAGGATCCTCTCTGACACGTCCCTTCCCTGCCCCTTCCCCCCAGGCACAGCCGTGGTGGAGCCCCCAGAGCCTGATGGAGAACCAGAGCTGTGCAAACCTGCTCTGTGTCCTTCCCAGCCATGTGCAGACCTGCTCTGTGTCCTTCCCAGCCAGTGTGGTTTGGACTGGGACCTAACCCCAGCCGTCATCTCTGCCTGGGATAAAGGGAGTTTGTTTCTGCCTTAGCTCACTGCAGTATCTCCTGCTGGCAGTCTTTCCAATTAGGGAGCCAAGTGGGAGTCAGGAGAGACCCCAGGGTGGATTTCACACTCACTCTGTATTTATATGTAAACCTGGATGCAGGGCTGAGCTGCTGAGAGTGGGAGCAGGAGCACGGAGGGGGAGAGGCCAGCCCGGGGAGCAGAGGTCTTTGCAGCTCTCATTTGCAGCGTGTGGGGGACAGAGCTGAGAGAGAGGCAAAGTCTGGCTCGTCTCTCCCACTGCTTCAGCTCATGGGCTCTTCCCAGACCCTGCTCGTGTCTCCCAAAATGGCACTTGAGCATCTTTGAATGACAGAGAGGGCAAGTTCTGCCCTGGTGACAGATCTGAGCACCCCTACGTGCCCCACCTGGAGCACGCACAGCCTGGAGGTGCTGGCCTGGCTCAGGTGGGATCTGGGGTCTGGCCCTGCCTGCTCCCACTCTTGTCTTTGGCATTCCAGTGCCCCAGGGCTGAGCCCCGAGTGTCTCTGCTGTACCCCAACATTGATGGTGCTTCTGGCCCCACAGAGGGGCAGCAGAAGCTGCCCAGCAAGGGAAGCAAGGCAGACACGGGCAGAGGAAGATGGCACAGCTGGAGGGCACATGGACCACGGCCATGGGGCAGGGAGCAGGCAAGGCTGGAACACCTTCCCTCCCAGCCTTCCCCATTCTCTGCTCCCTTCCGTTTCCACTGGGTGGGACCCTTTCAAACTGCCAAAAAACACTGGCCTTCCTCTCTATTTAAAAAAAAAAAAATTAATGAAGGCAAACAGATGTGAAGTTAAAACCTGGAGGGTGCAATCCTTCCCTGGCCAAAAAGGATCAAAGCATCGCCCCCGTGGGCAGCCCGTGTGTGATACCCAGCACTCAGGGGGTGTGTGAGTGCCCCCAGAAAGGCAGCTCCACGCTGAACCACTCTGGTCACCAGGGCCTCTTTGCCAGGGCTGTTTTCCAGGTGCTGCTGCTGCGCTTTAAGGTGTGATTATGGCTGCACAAACAGTTCCACTGGCTCAGCTGCTCCCTCCCCTCCTTCCCTTTGTCTGGGAAAAGCAATGTCTCTCCAGGTAGTGTTTGCTGGATGACAACTCCTGGAGATCAAAACGCAGCGTTGGTGGGTTGGTCACTGTAAGGACAGGATTTTGGTCAGCTGGCTGGGTGCTGAGTTAAGCCAGTTGCTTTGTTAAGCTTGGTTTAGCTGGTTTGCTAAGCAAAGCACCTCTTGGGTGGGAACAAGGACATGCAGGCTCAGCACCTGGTTTGCAGCTCCTTGTTTTGCATCAGGGGAGTGTTTGCTACCTGGCCATGCTGTTCCTCACTGCAATAGGGGTAACAGGATTTCTTGGCTTGGCAGGTGTGCAGGAAAGATAAATTCAGCAATATTTGGAGGGTATCACACGACTCCAGCTTTACTGCGAGCCACAGCATTTCTCATCCACACCACTGAACTGCAGCTACCTCTCATGAACAGGCAGAGCAGGAAGAGACACCTGCGGGGTGGCTGAGAAATCCAGGGAAAGATGAGCAGCATAGGGAATGTGAGCAGGGATTGCTCATTCTCCCTCCCAGTTGAGAAGCAGGGGCATGAGGCAAAGGCAGTGAGTTGAAGCAGATGGATGGAAGCAATTTTTCAAGGAACGTGCTGTGGAACTCCTTAATAAAGGGCATTAAAGCATTAGTGTGGATGCAAGATCATGGAAAAGGAACCCATGGAAAAGCAGGCACTCTGCAGACAGCATCTGGATCAGGAAGATCCAGAGAGAGACTGGGAAAGTGCTGTGGGAAGCACTGTGTGTTTTTCTTCTTCTTATATCCCAGGGAAGGGATGTGTAGGAGCGATCCTTCCCCTCCAGCTGCTGCTGGAAACGTGGCCAGGGCAGGACAGGCCTGTGGCAGTGCCACCATTCTCATGCAAGGCAAATTTCAGACCCTGAGGTGCAACACCACCTAGAAAGAAGTGGAATCCCACATGTCACCATCACCCTGGGTCCTGCAGGGTGACACCCACTCCAGGAAGGGCTGCTGGTGTTTACTGGATGGGCAGGTGTGGAATGCAAAGCTGTGGGGTGCAAAATGTGCTTCCAGCCAGGTCTCTGCCTCCATTTTGTGGTCTTGCAGGTCAACAGATCATTTGGGTTGGAAGGGATNGTTGCAGGTCAACAGATCATAGAGCAGATCATTTGGGTTGGAAGGGATCTTAAAAACCATCTCATTTAAACCCCCTACCATGGGCAGGGACACCTTCTACTGTCCCAGGCTGCTCCAAGCCCTGTCCAACCTGGCCTTGGACACTTCCAGGGATGGGGCAGCCACAGCTTCTCTGGGCAAGGGTGACCAAGGGAGGCCCAGGAGCAGCTACTCAGACACAGAAACAGTACTCACATACAGGAGCAGCTACTCAGATATAGGAACAGCTACTCAGACACAGAAACAGTACTCACATACAGGAGCAGCTACTCAGATATAGGAACAGCTACTCAGACACAGAAACAGTACTCACATACAGGAGCAGCTACTCAGATATAGGAACAGCTACTCAGACACAGAAACAGTACTCACATACAGGAGCAGCTACTCAGATATAGGAACAGCTACTCAGACACAGAAACAGTACTCACATACAGGAGCAGCTACTCAGATATAGGAACAGCTACTCAGACACAGAAACAGTACTCAGATGGATCCCTGCCATGTTCAGGGGAAATGGGGCAGCTTTGGGGGTGGACAGCACCCCAATGGGATGTTACCTGGGGTTGTTAGATGAGGTAAATGTGATGTTCAGAATAGGATTCACATACATTTGGGTGCAGACCCGTCCCTTAAATCTTTGTCTGTACCTAAAATGGCCTCAAACCAAGGGGGATCTATGAGCCTGCTGCTGATTGTCAGAGCCAAATCAAAGTCCCAGGGAGTCAGCAGGCATCCAGAAACCACGCTGAGTCAGAAAGCACCTTTGGAGCCAAACCCCAGGACCCGAAAGGAGACGCTGGCTCTCCTGCAGCCCGAAGTGGCCCCCAGCTGGGCCATCCCATCCCTCCCGAGGCCCGGCAGAGGCAGCGGGCTGCCCCCTCAGCGCCCGGCCGCTGCATTATTTAAGGGCCCGGCGCAATTAGCGAGGCTCTGGAGAGCGGCCAGCAGGGACTGCAGGTGTCGGTGCCTCCCGGGGCATGGGCACTGGGAACAGCTGGGCTCCACCTTCCTGGCTTGCAGCTCTCAAGGGCATCCCAAAAATAGGCTGCTGCAGTCACCTTGGCCAGAGACCCTGCTGACACAAATCACCCTGGCAGAGCGGCGGGAGGAAGGAGATGTTGTGATTTGCACGGAGACGAGAGCAGAGCCGACTGAAGGGTGATGATCGTGACAACCTGCCTCTCCACAGCCCCAGTCCGTCTGGAGGGGTAACTCTGGATCATGGATTTAATAATCCTAAACCCACCAGTTTGTCTCATTCCTTCCTGGTAACACCAACTTTCCCCCATCACCCCTGGCCCGACTGGATCCTGTTTTGCTGCCCTGTCTCAGCAGCAGCCAAACCTGTTTTGTCGCACAGCCCCTGGCAGAAGCACGGAGCTGCCAGCAGCAGGTGCTGAATGTTGCTTTCCCACTGTAATTAGCAGGCTGAGCTCCTCTCCTCGGCTCTCTGATCTCTGTTTTCATTGCTCTCTGCAGCTCACGGGAAATGTGATAGGCAGCATCCAGGGTCTTGTGTCAGCAGCAGGCATTGCTAGGCTGAGCACCTTAGCAACAGGGACAGATGAGGGGGAGCACTGCAGGCAGAGACACCTCTGGGTGGGCACCTCACTGGAGGGACACCTCAGTTCCAGCTGCTGCAGAAGTTTCCAGGAGCATTAATGACTCTGGAAGAAAAGGAAGGGTGTTTGGGATGCTCTTGCAAGAACCACTGGCTGTGTCTGTGGCGGCATTTCCCAAGGACCAGCGTGGTGAGGCTGGCTCAGGTGAGCCTCCCTCCTCCACAGCCACTAAAGCTGTCCCACAAGACACTGCATCAGTGTTTTTCTGCAGCAGGCACAGCCTGACTCATCTTTGGGAGGCATCCTCCAAAATGTCACTGCGAACAAACCTGCTTGGTTTCTGTCACTACCTGCCGGGGACTCAGCTGAGGGAGGAGAGAGGCAGGCTGCAGGGCAGGCTTCCAGGCTAGCTGCCATCCCCACTGCTCTCCCAGCATGTCCCCAAATGCCTCCAGGGAGCTGGTTGCCCTCCCAGTGTTGCCTGGCCTCATGCCCTGCTGCTTCCCTGTGTGTGCCCTACGGCTCTCTCGTGTCTGGAAGGGGAATTCTTTAGTTGTGACCAAAATCCACTTGATCTGACCATGCCTAGGGGACTGGTCAGGATGGAAGACACCTTTCTTTGTGCTTCTAGTGGGGGATTTTGAAGCCTTGGACCTTCCAAACACAGAGGCAGAAGATGAGACACATCATTGAAAAAGGCTTTGTTCTCTTGAGAGCTCAAAGCTGTCACCTTCACTGTCCCCATTCACACAGGTCCCACAGCTGACCTTGGGGCTCAGCAGCCAGAAGTGGCCCAGAAGCCACCAGGACACTTGGCAGATGGCTGTTAGAGTGGGACCTTTCCCCATTTTCCCTTGGAAATATCCCTAGCAGGACACCCTTTCCCTGGTCCATCATCACGTCTCTGAGCTCACTGCTACTCAGTAAATACCTTCAAAACTCAGGATGCCATCCATGGGTCAAAACAGCTTGGATTTTCTTCAAAAACAAGTCAGGAGTGCTCTTTTCACAGCTGGAGTCTGTGGTAAACACAATGAATGTTCAGTTCTTATGTGAGCACCACAAAATCCAGAACAGAGGCACCCCCAACCCCTGTCAGGACAGTTTGGAAGAGAAGTGCTGGACACACTGTGCTTCCAAAGGATAACAGGGGTCACTGGACAGAACATTCTGGGACTGGAGCAGCAGCAATGACAGCAGAGAGAGCCTCACTCTCTCCCTGAGAAGAGGGAAGGAGGGACAGGCTGGGTCCAGACGAGGATGGGGAGGATGTTGCAGGAGCCTGGCTTGTGAATCCCCCAGCAGGAGGGACAGGACCCCCAGGAGGCTCAGCAGGACCCCACAGGAACCAGTGGCCCACCTGGCACTCAGTGTTGGGTGGACAGAGCCACTTTGTGGTGCAGGCGTTGCCTTCCTCAGCCTCGCCTTAGGACGTCACATCTGCCCCCAGGCCAGGCCCCCCAGGACTAAACTGTCTCCCCCAACCCAGCTGGGGAGGGGCTGGCTGTGCACACCTGTGTGACACAGGAGGAGCCCACGGGAAGGCTGGACAGGGTGTGGTGGTCTGGGGAGCACGCAGGCATGGCTGGAGAGCTGGGAGGGCTGGGAGAGATGGGAGAGGTGGGAGGGATGGGAGAGCTGGGAGAGATGGGAGAGATGGGAGGGATGGGAGGGCTGGCCAGCCTGCTCCAAACAATTCCCCCTGAGCTGTGCTTAGAGCCCAGGCTGGTGAGCACCTGGCTGTAAGCTGGTCAGGTCCACCTGAGCCAGGGGAGGCGCCAGGCTGGGCTGGAGAGCTGTGAGAGGAGAGGCAGGAGTGGGCTGGGGTTGTGGACACCCCGAGTGGAGCACCTTTCACGGGGCTGTGCTTTGCTGTGCCTCAGTGCAGACTCTGCCTTCATGCACCGGGCACGGGCAGGGAGCAAAGCCCCTCAGATCCCCAGGGAGGCCTCGGGAATATTGCACACATTAGCCCAGCTGGGACCCAGCGAGGCCAGGGAGGGAGGCCCTGCGTGCCTGGGTCTTCACAGCCACCCAGAAATGGTGCTTTGTGTGCAGTGCTCCCTCACAGGCACTCAGCCCTCGTCTGCTGAGATTCTCCGTGGGGGGACGGGCACCAGGAGGAGGAATTTGCTGGGTGTGAGGAAGTGACTTGAGCTGTGGCACAAAAACTCTCTGGGTGGGTGTCATGAGCACACGCTGGGGAGTATCCCGTGGGCCTGAGCTCAGAGCTACATATGCTGCTCCTGTGCCAGCACCAAAGATGGCACCTGGCATCTGCTCAGCTCAGACCCCATTGGTACAAACAGGGGGTAGGTGGAAAGTCCAAGCCCACAGCACAGCCCATAAAGGTCGTGTTTTATTCTGGCTGATCTCCTTCGCTTGCCTCATCTCCTGGAGGAAAATGAAGTGATAAACAGCCAGCAGCACAGTTTTGTCAAAAACAAACCAGGGCAAACAAACAAGGGATAATTCTCTCTCTGGTTGGTGTGGGGAACTCTGCTGACAGGAGAGCGGCTGTGAGGACAGACGTCACTCCAAGGCCTGCGTGGCCAACAGACAGTGGCCAGCTCCGTGATGGGACACATGGCTAGGCTCAGGGTCTTGCTTCCTGGTCAGTGTCCTGGGGACCCTAAACACTTTTTCTACTTCTGCAAGATTCATCTTCCTGCATTTTCCAGGCTCCCATTGAGTGGTCCCCAATCCCAGGCTTTGCTGAGCCTGACTGTGGTCTGTGCCCAGAACAAGAGGCTCTCCCCAGGTGAAGAAAGCTCAAGGACAAAAAGAAGGAACTGGGGACAGTCTGCCTGAGCCCTTGCACAGAGCACAGCAGGCAGGGAAGCAGAGGAGGGAAGCCTGGCAGAGGCAGGGATGGCTGGAGCATTCTGGGCCTTGGAGAGAAGGAAAACAGGTCAGGGAGAGCAGAGAAAGGAGTCCTGGGAGGTGGAGATGTGCAGAGCAATCACACACACTTGATAGTGTGCAGAGAGGAGGGGAAAGGACAGTGCTGGGCTGGGAGGTGGTGGAGGGGTCTGGGAGCCAGTTGCTTCTCGTGTTTTAATTCTTACCTTCCTCCCCCAAGCTCCAGGATCTCCGAGTCTTTTACAGGGCTTTACCATCCCAGAACCTGGCAAACCGAGGCACTGAGAAGTTAAGTGAGGCCACCAGAGAAGATGAGAAGGGATTGTGTTACTCTTTTTTCCCCCTGAAACAAAGCAGAGCTGTCAGTTGACACTTCCCGCGCTGCCCCAGCTCCAGAGGGCTGCTGGGGCCGCTTCCAGCAGGCGGGAGAGAGACGTCAGGGGAGAGACAAGAGCCGTGGGGAGAGGCGTGGGATTCCTGCAGTGCGGGGTCCTGTGCTAAGCCGTGCCTGGAGTCGATGAACTCCCACCCGAGCAGGGAGAGGCTGTTCTGCCGCCCGTGCCTCCCGCCCAGCTCGGAGCCCTGGCAGCCCGGAGGCGTCCAGGGAACCTGGCTCTGGAGGCTGCCTGCTAGGCAAAGGGTTAGGAAATCGGGCTGGCTGCCACCAAAAGTCTGCCCAGCTTTTGGCAAAAGTCTGCCTGAACGATACAGCTCCCTGAAACATTTCAGCTTTGACAAATGTGTGGTTTTTTGTTGTGTATTTTTTTTCTTTAAATGAAAAACCCAACTCTGCTGCATTGAAAACTTGCCTGACTGGTCGGAGGATGGTTCAGCCAGTCCGTAGGGGAGCAGGGCCTTCTCCTGCACACAGGATGCCTATTGTTCTCCGGGCAGAACAAGGGGATGGCTGGCATTAACCACAGGACTGGGCAGGACCGCCCGGCTCATCACAGCTGGAACACCACCTGCATGGGCAGACCCCTGCTCTGTCTGCTTCAGCTGGGTCTGGCCAACCTCCACCCCTGCAGGCTGCAAGAAGGCTTCCCAATCCCTGGAGCAGACCCAGACAGGCAGGAAAAGGCTAAATCTGCCAGCATGACCCATTGGCTGGCACTGCAGCATCGGCAGGACTCTGCTGTCCCTTACCCATCCTTGGGGGAATGGCTGTAAACTGACAGAGGGCAGGGTTAGACGAGATCTTGGGAAGAAATTCTCCCCTGTGAGGCTGGTGATGCTCTGGCACAGACTGCCCAGAGGAGCTGTGGCTGCTCCATCCCTGGAAGTGCTCAAGGCCAGGCTGGATGGGGCTTGGAGCAGCCTGGGAGAGGGGAAGGTGTCCCTGCCATGGCAGAGGGTTGGAACACCATGAGCTTTAGGGTCCCTTCCCACCCAAACCGTTCTGTGATTCTTTGATTCCCGCTCCCCTCTCTCTGTCTCGGCACCGAGGACTGTCCCCGTGCTGTGACACGGAGGGACCCGAGCCCTTTTAGCTGGAGATCCCATCTGGTCTGTAACGGCTCGGGGCACCAAACCCAGCGTGGCAGGAGGGGCTGAGGGAGCTGCCAAGCTGGCCACGTCTGGGGACAAATCCCACAGCCCCAGAGTCCCCAGTGCTGTCACCTCGGCTGCAGCAGGCTCCCCCAGCCCCTGCGCTGTCCTCCGCTGCTTCTCATCTGCTTGTTATTCATGGCAGGGGGCAAGGAGCCTCCCCCCGCCCCCCATTCACTCTGCGGACCATCCCCATAGCCCCAGAAGGTTGAATTTAATGCTGGGGGATTTGCAAGTCAAGAATTCCTGCGCCCACACAATGCGCAGCTGGGCTTTGAAAAGGCGTCAGGATTAAAATGCAACCGCAAACTTGACAAACCGGCGCAAGGGCCGCAGACAATGGGCTGCAGCTCCCTGTTATCATTCACGGCGTGTGAAGGACCAGCTCGGCGGGTTACAAGTCATGCGCTGGAGATGCTGCTGGCCTGGACACCAGCAGGGAGGGCTCCTTTGTGCGGCTCTCGCAGTGGGGAGCAGCCCGAAAGACAGGCTGAGCCGAGAGACATCTCCGCTCGCAGCCGGGGGTAAGGAGGGCAGCGTGACAGGGACCCTCCGCCACCGCCTGCGGGCTCTGAGCTCCTGCCTGGCCGGGATTCAGCCGCCCCGGGGGGCTCCAGATCCACCGGGCTTTGCTGGATGGAAATTAAGGAGCTTTTCTTTGATTCTGGCCTGAAACTGTAACTTGGTTTCTGCAGGAGTAATAAGGCACACGGAGACATGGGGGATTCGGGGCAAACAGGGATGCCAGGACGGGCCAGAGGGTTTCAGATGATGACGGATTAGATACAGGTCAACCGTGTAATAGTGAGGGACAATGCCACCTGGGGCTGGAATAATTAACACTCCGCAGTAAAGCCGGCAAAACAACCGGCTGGATCTCCCCGTGGGCAGCAGCGAGACACCTTCCCCAGCCCCCCGAGCCAGCCCAGGCTGCTGCTGATCCTGGGGCACTCGGGGCATGGCTCTGCGGTGGCCCCGGGGGAGCACAGGGCAAGGGAAGGTCTGGCAGAAGGAGACTCGGGCCTGGCCGGAGCGGTGGGAAGGAGGGAGCCACCCAGGAGGTGATGTGACAAGCATGGGGTCCTTGTGTGACTGTCATGGCTGGGATCAATTATTTTAATGAGCCCATGGACAAAGGTCAGGGAGGAATGTAATGTGGAACGTCAGCCGGGTCCTCAGGCTGGGTACGGACTGGCTCCTGCCATGGCATTCCCATTCCCATTCCAAGGCAGCAGCCAGCCAAACCTCTCCAGGAGGTCTGGAGGACACGGGACTGGGTCTTCACGTGTCCAACACTCTGGTGTAAAACTGGATCAGGTGATCAGCCCCTTGCCAGCTGCTTTCCCAGCATCCTCCTGCCTGCACAGCTTCCCTCTCGCTACCTCGGAACCTGGGGAGCATCAGAGGCTGAGATTAGCAGGAAAGAGGATTTTCCTCTCTGCTTGGGCAAGGATGGGTGTGGGGGTAACCCCTCCCCCCTTCCAACAGATCTAAGGATGGGTGAGCAAACCCCATCCTGGAAGGCTGGGCTGTGCACGAGCGACACCGACCTCCCAGCACCTCCTGAGGAGCACTGTCCATGTGGTGGGCCGGGTCTGAAGGGACCAGAAAAGCCCAGAGCAGTCCTCAACACCAAATGGCACTGTGCCTTTTAGGCTCTGCAGGAGGGTTTGGTTTGGTCTCTCTTCTTCACACAAAAAACTTGGTCCTTCACTCAAAACGTTTCAAAAATAATGCAGAACTGACACTGTTGGAACTTAAGGGAGTTTGCTGGGCAGCAAGAAGCTGTAAAAATATTATTGGATGGAGGATTGACATTTTTCCTATACTGAAGAGGAGTTTTGTAGCCATTTTGAGGCCAGTTTAGACAGCTATGCTAAAGAGCAGAGCACATCTGGTTTTCGAGCTAGCACAGCTACTTCAGAGTCACAGGGAGACTGAGGCTTTACCTGATTTTGCCCAAATCTTACACGCCAGGACATGAGCTTTAGCAAAGTGGCCTTGGCCTGACAGTGAAATCAGAGCTGTGGCGTGGGATCTGTCTTAGCACAGTTCTCTGTGTCACACAAACTGAGCTTTTCAACCACCTAGAGAAAGAGCTCATAAGCAAATTCTTCTTGTACCTGGCCAGCACCAGCAGCTTTTCCCTGGTGGTGACTCTGTGCCCAGCTCTGAACTGCAATTTGAAAAATGACGTTAATGACCAAACGCCACTGCCTGCAGTGGTGCCCTGCAAAAGGGGTTCTTGCCAATCTTGCAATCTCCTCTCTGTCTCATGGAAGCGCTGGTGTCCGACACGGTGCCCACCCTGCAGGCCAGGGGTGCTGGTGTCCCCTGGTGATGGCCACAACAGAGCCAGGCTCACGCCAGCACGACGGGCAGGGGCTGCCCTGCAGTGAGGGAATGCTGAAGGAGAAGGGCAGTAGCTCATGGGGCTGAAGGGGGAAATGATGCCAGGATGCTGGGGAGCAGCTGGGAGAGACTGGACCTGCCTGGAGAGTCCCCACAGCAGGCTGGGCACCCACCCAGGCTCTCTCTGGGGCTGCATTTTTAAATTAAAGCAGCAACAGAGCAGCAAGAGCTATAACTGTAGAAGACCCCTGGCCCTTGCAATGATAGGCAGTGTCTGGCCCCCAGTAGTCAGGTGAAAACTGAAACTTCTATGTGAAAACTGCTGCATCTGCTTCATCCCCCCTGCTCACATGGCCAAGTGGCACCCACTCAACCCTCCCCAAGGGACAAATGCCACCGGGCCACCTTCCTCCGCCCGGCCCCAGCGTGTCTATGCGTTGCACAGCTGCCAGCTTGCCTTCCCTCGGGGTGGGAGGTGTGCCCTGCAGGGAATTTGGGTGGGTGCCCTCTGGCACTCACCCTGGAGCAGGAGCCCTCCTGGGGAAGGTCACTGGGGAGGGGGTCAGCCTATATTAAGGGCAGCCTGCTGGGGAAGGCGTGCCGGGGATCCCCGCGGTGCCCGGCGGGCAGATGCCAGGCAGGAGCTATATTTGGAAGGTGCCATTTGGTCCCTCCCCGGATGCTGCAGCAAGCTGTCCCCAGAGCTGGCCCTGACGCTGCGTGTGCAGCTCCCGAGCACCAGCATCCCCCTCCCCGGCCCCACAGCACACTCTGCTCCTTTTTTCCCCCCTGCTTTTCTTTCCTGCGGGCTGTGAAAAGGTGCAGTCTGCCTGTGACCGTTTCTCCTCCCTCCCTTCCCCCTTCCTGCTGGTCAAAACCGCCATCCTGGAACAGCCCGGCGGATTAGTGAAGGGATACCTTTGAAACCGATGCCAGGAAAGCTCCGTGGATCAGTTAACAGGAGAGTATAAAAAGCTGTGCCTGTGTCCCCCCACGCTCCCCCCATCTCTCTTCCTCCATGTCACTGGCCCTGGCTGCTGGCTCGCCCCTGGCTGGGGGCCTGCGATCCCAAACGTGCTCTCCAGGCTGGCTTGCCTCATTAATTAAAGAAGACAGATTTTTAGCTTCTCTTTCCCTCCCTCCCTCTCTCTCTTCCTTTTTTTTTTTCCTCGGGCTCCTGCTGGGGAAAGTGGAGCCAGTCTTGTGGGGGCAGGAGGAGGAGAGGATGGGCGCCAGGGATTAGAGGAGCTGATGTGCTCTGCTCCCGGGGCCTGGGACATCCCGAGCCTGCCTGGTGCCAGCCCAGGGGACAGTAGGAGAGGGCACTCAGCTCCCACACCCACAGTCCAGGGATTTGCACAGCGTTTGCATCCCCTCCAGGAACATTCCCTCACGGCTGGCTTCCGCCAGCATCCTGCCCGTCCTCAGCACCCCCTCGCCAGCCCTGGCCCTGCAGGACCCTGGCACAGCAGGGACTGTGGGTGCAGCCATGCATGGGGCTGGTGCAGAGAGCAGCGTGAGGGTGTGCAGGGAGTGTGCTACAGCCGTGCTGGGAGTGTGACAGAGCCATGCAGGGAGTGTGACAGAGCCATGCAGGGTGTGGGGTACAGCTGTGCAGTGAGTGTGGTACACCTCTGCAGTGGGTGATGTGTGTGTTCAGCCATTCAGTGAGTGTGCCACAGCTGTGCAGGGTGTGTGTACAGCCATGCAGTGTGTGTGACACACCTCTGCAGTGGGTGATGTGTGTGTTCAGCCATGCAGGGTGTGTGCACAGCCGTGCAGGGTGTGCAGCACACCTCTGCAGTGGGTGATGTGTGTGTACAGCCATGCAGGGTGTGCAGCACACCTCTGCAGTGGGTGATGTGTGTGTTCAGCCGTGCAGGGTGTGTGTACAGCCATGCAGGGTGTGTGACACACCTCTGCAGTGGGTGATGTGTGTGTTCAGCCATGCAGGGTGTGTGCACAGCCGTGCAGGGTGTGCAGCACACCTCTGCAGTGGGTGATGTGTGTGTTCAGCCGTGCAGGGTGAATCCACACGTGGTGCTGCTGCTCCAGGGATGGCTCACACACACCACCAGAGCACTGTTACAGCTCACTCCCCCTGTGCCTGTGTTGGGGTAGCACAGCTCAGAGCCTGTCCCCAGCACAGGCACAACCCTCGACGTGAGCTCAGGCTGGGAGGCAGCCACCCTGGCACACGGTGCACGAGGACAGGAGAGCAAAGTAGGGACAACAGGAGCTCCAGGAGAGACCTGAGGGCTGTGCTGTGCTGGGAGCTGGCCCCTGACTCTTCCTGGCTGTGTTGCTCCTCCCCGAGGAGAAGGCCTAGCTGGTTCTTCTGGCTGAGTCATCCCCAGGTCTATCAGCCAGGCTGCAAAATTAAATTCAAAGCTCGTCTTTTTAACACGAAGATCACTTACATCCAGCTGCACGAGCCGCGGCCCCTTTAGGATTTAATAATAAAATGAATGCCCATGACCTGACTGTTTGCTCACGCCTGGATCCTCCTTGATGGATGAACAGAAATTGCTCCCTGGCTCGGGTCATCCGCAGTAAAAATCGCCAGTCGATTGCGGGGCCCTCCCTCGGCTCCCCTGCGCTCAGGGCTCGCCCGCTTCGTTTGGGACCTGGCTTGGAAGGGATAATCAATAATAATCAGGCTCGACGCTGTGACGGCACCTTTGATCCGCGGATCTCGGAGCACTTTGCAGCGGATAATGAACGGAGCCCCTCTGTGAGGCTGGCAGGAGTGTCTGCATTTTCTGGGGGGGGTCACAGCCCGAGGATGGGCTGACCCCGCTGCTCTCTGGCTCCGTCCTGCTCCACATCCCGCGTGCGGACGGCTCAGCGCTTTAACAGGAGAGCGTTGCGTGAAAAGGGGATGGTGCCAAACCTCTGCGTGGCTCATTCCCTGGTAGCTTGTGGGTCTGCTTCCTTCACGAGACAGCCTGGATTGCCCTGTTGACAAAGATATTTTTGGAGAAGTCGTGCTGGTTTAAGGCTCAGTGCATCAGGGAACAGAGCAGCCCCGGGTGAGGTGTGTTCCCCCAGGGACAAGTGATCTCGGGGCACCCCTGATGGGCTGCAGCACCTCTGTGGCACTGTGCAGGGTCCAGAGCTGGGGCTGAGGCTGGGGAGTGTCACTCCCAAGATAAAACCATTCCCAGGCCTGGGAAAAGACACTGGCAACAAGAAGCAGAGCTGCGAGGTCCTGTGTGCAGCCATCCTGGAGAGCGCTGTCACAGCCTGGGCTCTGTTTGCTTTCAGGGGTGGCTTGCACAGTCTGAGCCCAGTGATGCCAGCCCTGCTGCTGCACACCAGCCACCACAGTCCCATGGCCGTGACCTCTGTGGGCCCCACACTGCCCCCAGGATGGCACCTGGGGTCTGGCAGCAGGGATCACCCGCACAGCGAGGAGTGCAGGGCTGGTGGCACACACCTTGGCTCTGCCTGTGCTGTGTCCCCCACGGGTGGGCAGGGGGGCACAAGGGACCCAGCTCTGGGGATGCCACCCCCATGTCCTCAGCCTGCACCCCCCAGCCAGGGTGACGTTGGAAGGGCTGTGTCCCCAACAGCTGGGCAGTGGGAACAGAGGGCACCCAGCTCTGGGGATGCCACCCTTGTACCCTCAGCCTGCACCCCTCGGCCGAGATCCTGCCCCTAGAACAGCGTGTCCCGCCGTGGCCAGGCAGTGGAGGGCGGGGAGGGGCAGCTTTGGGGTTGTCACCCCCGTGTCCCCAGCCCGCACCCCTCCAGGACAGGCTGCTCTGCCGGTGTCGCAGCGCCACCCCTTGCCTCCCGGGGAAAGTGCCCGCCGGCTTCATCTGCACTCTCCAGCAATTAAGCGACTAATATATTAATTGTTTCTAATCTGCGCATCTCCAAGGTCACCTGTGAGACCGGGAAGGGGAAACAAACCTCCCCAGGCGATCCCTGTCACACAGCCAAGGGATGGGTCTGCAGCTCGGGGACTGCCCTGTGGACCCCCAACCCCAAATCCTCCCTGGGAGCGCGGCCGTGGGGAGCAGCCCCCGCGGGATGGAGGCGGGATGCTGGGTGGGGGATGCTGGAGCTGGCCTCCAGCGGGAAGCGCTCCCCGTGCTGGCGACAGGCTGGAAATCGAGTCAGCGGCTGTCCGTGCGTCCATCCAGCCCGTGCTCCCACCGCCCGCCTCCGCCTCTGCCTTTGTCTCCGGCGCTCAGCCGCGCCTCCAGTCTTCAAAGTGTTAAAACTTTTCAGTGTGTGCTGCAGATCCCTTGCCTGCAGCCTCCTGCCCTGAGTCAAATTAATCATGTACTGGGAAACACAGCAGGCATGTACTAGCCCTGGGCATGGTGTATCACGTACTTTCTGGAATCTGTCACATGGGGAGCTTTCTGTTTTAGGCTCAATTGATCCTTTCTCGGTTTGATACTGTGTTTAATTGTGAGATGGGGCTGTGTGTTTTTGCTTCAGCCGAACTTAAAGGGCCGCTCTTCCCAGCCTTGTTTTCAGATGTCCGCAAGAACAGACCGCCGCTGTCTCCTCACCCAAACAAAAAGTCTTTCTCTCCCCACACACAATATCCCCTCTGTATTGTCCACAACAAAGAGCAGGGCTAAATTAATTTTAGGTCCGGCTCTTTTAATGTGGAGCTGGGAAGGGGAGGTGCTTTTATTGCTGCAGCTGACGGCTCAAACAGGAGAGGCGAGAGGTGGCCTGGGCCACCGGGCACGCCCCGGGTGGCGGGGAGGGGGAGGGGGGATGTCCCGGGCCCCAGGACCCCCCCGAGCCCCTCAGCTGCAGTGCCCGGTGCGAGGTGAGGTGAGCTGGAGCAGAGCCCAGCCACGCTCCTCACTGCAACATCCCCCCAGGTGGGTGAGAGCCTTCCTGGGCTCCCCCTGCACCCCCAAGGAGGGATTTCCACCTGGCCTGCACTGGGAAGAGTGGTCCAAGGAGGCTGGGTGGGACAGAAGGTCCCTGCACTCCAAAAGTGATGTCCCCTGGAGGTTGGCATCTCCCTCTGGCTGGCCAGATAGCCATAGCAGGGCGATTTCTCATTCTGCCTCCACACAAAAGATTCCAAGAGACAAACAAAAAACCAGAGCATCCCTTTGAAACCGGTTTAAAAGGGAAAAAATACATTTTTGCCATGTGCTTTTCCCTCTGAAAAAGGCTTATCTGGAGCAGTCAGTGCTGGCTGCCGTGTGCAGCAGTGTGCAGAGCCACGGGGGGCTGGGACAGGGTCCCCTCAGGGTCTCCTTCCTGCCCTGGTGGGGACAGTCCTCTGGCGTGGCAGTGCCACCCACCTGCACCAGTGGCTTGTGTGGCTCGGCTGCCACAGGGACACGGCAGGAGGAGGGAAGGGCCATGCAGCCACCAGGTCCTGGTGGCATCTCCGGGATGTGGGATGTGCAGAAAGGTGGGAAGGAGTCCTGGGAAATCCTCAAAATTGAGACAAGGCGACCTGAGGAGAGCAGGGTTTGGGGAAGGGAGGTGTCTGGTCAGGGAAATGGGGAGAGGAGGGGATGCTGAGGGGAGCGGAGGATGGGGACAAGGGACAGGCTTGGGAAGGGCTGTGGCAGCACAGGCGTGTTGGGAGGGATGACAGGAGAGGGGAGGGAGGTCGGCTTGTGTGAGCTGGTGTGATTTTCCACAAATTTAGGCAGAGATGTAAGACTGAAAGGGGAGGGAAAGGTGTTGCAGGCAGCTCAACTCTGGATCCTGCCTGTTCTCATCTTCTTCCCCTGCTCAAGCGGGTGGACGGGGCAGGTCCCACTGCCTGGAGGGTGGGCAGGGTCCTGGCCAGGCCACCGTGGCGAGCCAGAGGCCGCGTGCTGCTCTCTGCCCTGCAGCCCCCAGTTCCTCGGTGGATGGGCAGAAACTTGCTCCTGGGTTTATAAATATTCAGCGCCAGCAAAGCCCATTAATGTTGCATTAGGGCTGTGAATCGGAAAGCCCCAAAGCCAGGCAGCTCCTGCTGCAGCTGCAGCGGTCCCGGTGCCGCCCATCCCGCTCCAGCCGGGGCCACCAGGACAACGCACGGCTGCAGAAATGTGCTGTTGAAGGGCACGGCCTCAGCGCTCCCCTGCAGCACACCTGGCACAGGCACCACGGACTGGGGCAGGTGGAAGAAAGCAAGGGCGTGGTGGTGTGGAGCTCTCGTCCCCAATCTCCCACTCCCGGGAAATGCAGCCAACGGAGGTTGAGGGCTGGGTGGTTTTTCTGAGCGGGTGCTGCGAGCCCCCCGGGCTAGAAGATCTCCAGATCTGGCCAGCTTTTTGGGAGAACAATGGGAAGCCCCTTGGCTGCAGAGTCAGGCTGACTGGGTGCCTTGGGCTGCTCCCTCCATCCGGCACCGAGTTGCATCTCCAGGAATAGGCAGGAAGGCGCGTATTAAAACAGAAGCTGGAGAAAGGAGTTACATCTGTGCAAAGCAGCGATCCAAGTGTTACTATCGGGACCAAATTTTCTCACTTCCAGGAGAGCAGCTCTGAATGTGACAGTCTGCAGACTTGGGCATCAGTTCAGCCAGCTTCCTCATCTCACCATATCTCGCAGATCCACCCAGCAGCCGTGTCCCCTCTCCAGCAGCGTGCCAGCGAGCCCGAGGGGATGGGAGGAGCAGGAGCGGGGTGGGAGAGGGGGCACACCGAGGGAAGAGAGGGGGTAAAGCTTTGGGGTGCCACTGAGGAGCGGGCAAGGTGGAGAGAGGGGCTGGGGAGGCCGGGAAGCAGTCAGGGAATCACTGCCGTGGAGGGCGGGATGAAATCCTGGGGGTTCAGCCCAGGGAATCACTGCCATGGAGGGCAGGGTGAAATCCTGGAGGTTCAGCCCAGGGAATCACTGCCATGATGGGAGGGTAGGGTGAAATCCTGGAGGTGCAGCCCAGGGAATCACTGCCATGATGGGAGGGCAGGGTGAGCTCCTGGAGGTTCAGTCCAGGGAATCACTGCCGTGGAGGGCAGGGTGAGCTCCTGGAGGTTCAGCCCAGGGAATCACTGCCATGGAGGGCAGGGTGAAATCCTGGAGGTTCAGTCCAGGGAATCACTGCCATGATGGGAGGGCAGGGTGAAATCCTGGAGGTTCAGCCCAGGGAATCACTGACGTGGAGGGCAGGTTGAAATCCTGGAAGTTCAGCCCAGGGAATCACTGCCGTGATGGGAGGGCAGGGTGAGCTCCTGGAGGTGCAGCCCAGGGAATCACTGCCATGATGGGAGGGCAGGGTGAAATCCTGGAGGGTCAGCCCAGGGAATCACTGACGTGGAGGGCAGGTTGAAATCCTGGAAGTTCAGCCCAGGGAATCACTGCCGTGATGGGAGGGCAGGGTGAGCTCCTGGAGGTGCAGCCCAGGGAATCACTGCCATGATGGGAGGGCAGGGTGAAATCCTGGGGGTTCAGCCCAGGGAATCAGGGCCATGGAGGGCAGGGTGAAATCCTGGGGGTTCAGCCCAGGGAAGCACTGCCATGATGGGAGGGCAGGGTGAAATCCTGGGGGTTCAGCCCAGGGAAGCACTGCCATGATGGGAGGGCAGGGTGAGCTCCTGGAGGTGCAGCCCAGCTCTCGGGAATGGAAGGCCCTTACTGCTCGTGCCCCTGCTGATGTGTGTGGGGTTGGCTTACCGAACCCCCGGGATGGACGGGAGGGAGTGGCCGTGCCAGAGGGCTCCCAGCTCCCGCGGGCTGCTCCGGTGGCGGCTCGGTGTGCTCAGACCGAGGATAAAGTCACCGCTCGCTCCTGGCGCTGTGGTGACACCCTCCTCCCTCTCTCCTTGCTGCTGCTCTGCCAAAACTGTCCCTGCTCCTCCCTCCAGAGCTTGGGAGAGTCACAGGGGAGCACACCCCTGCCTGGCATGCAGAGAGCCGGAGGTCAGGATATATATGCAAAGGATGTCGAGGTCTGGAGGAGAGGAGGGGAGGGCTGAGTCCCTCTGGGCTGGAGCAAGGTTCAGTGGCTCTTCAGGATGCCTGCAAGCTCCCTCCCTGAGGGCTGGGCGGTGCAGGAAGCTGTCTTCGAGCTCCTGGAGGAGAAAAGGACTGAGACAAGAAACTGCTCAAATTAATTTCTCTAGCTCACCTGAAATACAGACCTGAAAAGGGGAGGTGTGTTTCATCAGAGATAAGAAATCCATTTTACATCAACAAATGTTAGAGACAATGAGAAGAAGTCACCTGTCCTGTGTAGTTTAGATAGGGAATCATGACAAGATAGGGAAAGGTCATTTAGAAACGCAGCAAAGAATAGAGGCTTTGCCTGTTGAGAAATAAATTCTGGGAGGAGTATGTTTTCCCAGATTTAGAGATGGATATGAGGACTGGAGCATCTGTGGGTAGGCAGTGGGGTCTTGGTGCTTCCTGGCCAAGGGGGTAACGTCATGTGGATGGAGCTGGACTGCCAATCTTTAGGTAAAACTTAGCAGAAAAATTGCAAGAAACTTGCAAGGAAGAGGAAAGCCCAAAGCTGAGCTGGAGTGGGACTTTGGGGTAAGTCACGCTGCAATCTGCCTTGTTGGCTGCTACCCCAGTCAGAAAAGAAGGGTTTAAAACATCCCGAGGTCCATCCACACCGAATGTGAAAGATTACATTTTGTGACTGGATATAGTGGCACCACTGGTGTGTTCTGTCCCACGCTGAGCTTTGGTGCCTGTCGCTGTTGCACACAGAATGATGAGACGAGACCGCGAGTTCTCAGAAAATCAGAAAGTTATTTCATTAAACAATCCATTCCTTTTTATAGAGTCTTTTGTTAACAGTTACTTGATTGGTTAAATGACATGATGCTTCTCTACTACTATTGGATGAGATAGAGTATATTTTAAAAACACACATGAAGAAATAATAAACTAAAGTGAAAAACAATACCTGTTATTTTGAGAACAAAAAATGTTTACAAAACTTTTATTAATCTCTTCTTGAAAACATGAAATACCTACAAAACTGTTCTTTTTAGAGGAAAAATGTTTTTCCCTAGGAAAACTCAAACTAGTACTAGATTTCTCTGAGATTCACCAAATGTCAATCCCATGGGTTTGCCTCAGCTTTGACCAAAGGGTGCTTCACCTTCCTCCTGCAACTCCTGGTCAAATTCATGGATGGGAGGATGCACATCAGTGGGTGCAGCTGCCTTGAGCTGGGATCCCAGAGTTCACAGCATCACAGGAGAGTTGGATTCCACGGGACTCTTGTGGGGATCTGGAACAGGGCTGGGCTGTGACCTGCACTGGTCAGTGCCTGGGCCAGCCTGAGGCCTGTCCCTGGCAGGGATGCTCCCTGCTTTCCTGTCTCTTGCAACTGGCATTTCATTTATCAGAAATGGCTTTTTGATGAGGGGGTGGAGGGGAGAGGAGAATCACTATTTGGAAGTTATTCTATAGAATCATAGACATATTTAGGTTGGAAAAGACCTCAGCAGTGCCCAGCACAGGGGGACAATCACTGCCCTGGCCCTGCTGGACACACTATTCCTGGTACAGGCCAGGTGCCTCTGACCTTCTTGGCCACTCTGAGGAGCTCACACGGTACCAGTGTGCCACTGCTGACACAGCGACTCTGTGGGACTTGGCACCAGCAGCAACCAAATCTGGACTGGGAGGCTCCTGCCTGGCCTGTACAGCCGGTGGCATCCAGGAATTTGGGGGTCTGCATTTGTGGTGGGGAAGATCTTCTTCAAGAGGACACAGCCTCAAGGTTCACCTTCAGGCTGGACATCAGGAAGAATTTCCTCGCTGGAAGGGGGACAGGCGGTGGCAGGGGCTGCCCAGGACAGTGGTGGAGTTCCCATCCCTGGAGGTGTTCAAGGAATGACTGGATGTGGCACTCTGCTCTGGGCTGGCTGACAGGGTGCTGGTCAGTCAAAGGTTGGACTTGATCATCTTGGAGATCTCTTCCAAGGCTTTCTTCTTGGATGTCATTTCTTGAACACTTCCAGGGATGGTGACTCCACCAGCTCTCTGGGCAGCCTGTTCCAGTGCCTGACCACCCTTCCAGTGGGGAAATTCTTCCTGATGTCCCACCTGATCCTCCCTTGGCCCAGCCTGAGGCCGTTCCCTCTCCTCCTGTCCCTGTTCCTGGGAGCAGAGCCCGACCCCCCGGCTGTCCCCTCCTGGCAGGCGCTGTGCAGAGCCACAAGGTCCCCCTGAGCCTCCTGTGCTCCAGGCTGAGCCCCTTCCCAGCCCCCTCAGCTGCTCCTGGTGCTCCAGACCCTTCCATGGACACGCTCCAGCCTCTCAATGCCTTTCTTGAAGTGAGGAGACAAGACACAGGAAACAATACAACCCAAGAGAGGGGTTTCCAGAGGCTGAAGGAGCCACCTCCAAACTCCAAGAAATCCCCTTGGGAATAACCCAGGGAAGCCAAGGAATAAGCTGATCATCTGTGGGGGCAGGGAAGGAATTTGTCACCATCTGCCTCTTGTCTCTCTGCTGTGGGGAGTAATAAGCAAGTGAGGAAGGGAGGATTCAGCAGTGTTATTAGGTGGAGAACAGCATTATTCCCCCTGTCTGCACCGTATAAATGAGTGTGTATTTTTCATAATGGGGGAATACATGCAGGGAGAGAGAAAAAATGTTTTAAAAAAGAAAGAAGGAAAGGGGGGAGGGGGGAAATGAATCGATATAACAGAAGCATTAGGGCACTCAGGGGAGTGTTTTACTGGGGCCATTAATATACTTCTCAGGTGGTAAAAGCCACTTAGCCTTTAAAAATGATAATGAAATGTTAACTACCCAAAGCATTATTGCTGAGTCACGGAGAGCTGGGCAGCCCTTCAGCTCCCATCTGATCCAGGGGTGCTGCCAGGGCTCTGATCTGGCACGTCCCTCCTCCCTGGGCTCATGGCAGCCCAGCTCCAGGCAGCCCTGCCCTGCTGGTGCGGCTGTTCCAGCTGGGCACCCCTGCCAGCCCTGCCCTCGCCCCAGCTCCTCGCCCACCTGGCTCTGGATCATCCATCCGGCCCCAGGAGATCCCTGACTGCACAGGGGGACCCCAGCGCTGGGAGGCAGAGGGGATGGAGGAGGATCAGACCCAAACAAAACTTCCAAAACAGAAGCTGGAGGAAGGAGTTCCATCTGTGCAAAGCCAAAGGGAGCAACAAGGGAGTTGGGGAGGCCAGCACCATGCACAACGATCCATGCACGAGGATGTTTTGACGTGGAAAGCTGCAAATGCCATGGTCTGGCCTGGCTGCAGAGGATGCCATGGTGGGGAAGCTCAGGATCATGAGTACCACGAGTGTCCAGAATTCACAGAATTTACAGAATTCACAGAATTCACAGAATCACAGAATCACAAGGTTGGAAGAGACCTTCAAGATCATCGAGTCCAACCCAGCCCCAACACCTCAACAGAACCCTGGCACTGAGTGCTACATCCAGGCTGTTTTAAACACATCCAGGGATGGTGACTCCCCCACCTCCCCGGGCAGCCATTCCAGAACTTTATCACCCTTTCTGTAAAAAACTTTTCCTGATATCCAACCTGTATTTCCCTTGGTGCAGCTTGAGACTGTGCCCTCTGGTTCTGTCAGTGCTGCCTGGAGACAGAGCCCAACCCCACCTGACCACAGCCACCTTTCAGGAGGTGTAGAGAGTGCTGAGGTCACCCCTGAGTCTCCTTTTCTCCAGGCTGAACACCCCCAGCTCCCTCAGTCATTCCTCACAGGGCTTGTGTTCCTCACCAGCCTTGTTACGCTCCTCCAGCTGCTGAGCCAGTGCAGGGATGAGATGTGCAAGGGCATGAGATTCCCTCTTGGCTCTCAGGAGATGGCACAAAGCAACAGTGGAGGCCTCATGGAGTTTTAGTCTACAAACCCTTGGTGGCTGCAGGTACCTGGCTGGTAACACCCTCAACACCTTGACCAATGAGGCCCTGGAGACCTCTTGATGTTGATGGAGACCTCCATGTTGATAAATGTGCAGAGTTTTGGAGGCATTGGGCACCCCCAAATTACTGACCAGCTCTGGAAACCACGGGGGTCAAATTCTGGCTGTGTTTTTGGCAATGGGAGAAGCGGGGTTCACCCTGCAAGGGGGCAGGAACTCTCATTTCTCATTTTTAATGTATCTCTGACTCTTACTTGATTGTGAAGGGCCCAAACAGCCCCCCATGGTGTCACACGAGGAAATTCAACAGGCTGGCATGGTCCAGCGAGCTGCAGTGTGAGATGAAGGTCTTCTCCTAGGACGACTCAGTGCCCAAGCAGAAAATTAATTTCCTTCCATCCATCTGTATATGACCCAAAACCTTCCCTAGTCAGGGAGATTATGAAGTTTTTTCACGAATGTGGATTGAAAGTCAGAGGTAGCTGTGAAGGATGCTGGAGGAGGGCTGAGTCTCTGGGGGGACAGGGAGCAGCTTGGCTCCTGGAGGCACACCATCACTCTCATCCACTGCTCCCGCTGCAGGCACCAGTGCAGACCTAATTCCAGGGAATTTTTTTTACTTGGTTGAGTTTTCACCTCTGTTAGGGAGGAACTGGCAACACCTAAAGCAGCCAAACACCCCTCTTTACCCCTTTTAGCCCCACACAGAATTGCATCGCTGCATTTGCAGCAGCGGGATTATTTGGGAACGCTGGCTGTGGCACAGATCCTGGTAACTGCAGTGTACAGGGCAGAGTTAGGGATATTACAAAAGCATGTCTGGGACTCCTGCACACCACTGAGCAGGCTGTGAGTGCCCCAGCCATCCTGGCTTGTCCAAGGCTGCATTTCCCCAGTGGCTTGTGGGGGAGGGTCCTGTTCACAGCATCTCTCCGGGAATGCAGCCCCGAGGTCAATCTGCCCTGCACACGATGCCAGCCCTCCTGGAGCCCAGGGAAGGGCAGTGCAGTGGCAGCTGGTGCTGCATGCCCAGCTCCGTACCTGGCAGGGGGAGATGGAACAGCAACACTTCCACCTCCCCTCCTGCCTCACCTCTGCACTCCATCCTCTTCCAGGGGAGAAATCAGCAGGAGGCAGCTGTGATCTCCGCAGCTCCTGCTGGGACCCGCGCTGGGTGTGCATGATGGAGCCAGGGTCATGCCCGTGGAGCCTCCAGCCCCGAGAGCTGTACAATCCCCGATTCCTGCCCTGGAGCTGGGGCTGTGCCCCTGCCCCGACCCAGGGAGGGCCGGCTTTCCTTTGTGCCCTGCCGAGCGCCTGCAGGTGCGGCGGAGAGGGCACCTGAAGGGCATCTCCTTCCAGCGTGCCACTCTCGGAACTGAAGGACACCGAGGGCTTCGGAGTCTGCTGAGGGAAGCGCTTCTCCAGCCGCGGGTCACGCCGTGCCTGGAGCCGCCGGGGAGCGCCGAAATGGGTCAGGCTGCTCCGGCAGAGCCTGGCCACGGCGTGTGGCTGGGCTGCCCTGCTGCTCGCCAGCCCCGCTGGCCCACGGAGCAGCCCTGGCCCGGCCAGCCCCAGCATCGGGAAGGACGCAGCCGCTGAAGCGCTTTATCCCCAGCGCCCGCTGTGAGCAAAATTGCCTGGGATCAGGTGGTGCGAGCCAATTTTTCTCGCAGCAGGGGCTGCAGGTAAAGCACCTCGGTGGAGAGGAGCTTGTGCTGCTCTGAACTTTCCTGTTGCCCGCCTGAACTCGGGGAAGAGGAGAAGGGATATTGTGTGCACTCAAGCAGAAGCAGAGAAGATGCCAAGAGAGGAGAGAAGCAGATGGAAAAGACAGAGAAAGCTCAAGATGAGGAGAGAGCAGGAAGGAAGGAGCAGAGGAAGGATAAAGCAAGAGGGAGGTGAGAAAAGAGCTGGAGCTGGGATGCCACAAAGCAGTGGCCAAGGCAGCAAGAGAGCTGCATCTTCTCTTTCTTGTCCTACAAACCAGACACAGACGTGGCAGCAGCTAATCTTCCTGGCTCCTGAACAAAAGGATTCTTTTCATGCCAGTAATCCAAGAGCTGCCATGCCACGGCTCTCCCAGCTCATCTGCTGTGAATGCACTTCTGTGGCGTCCAACTGAACGGGTTAGCAAAATAAAGACAGATGGCAATGGATTAGCTCTAACACTTCTTCTGTATCACAATGCAATCACTGCAGTCTTCTCCACTGCCTCCTCTCAGGACAGTTTGCTCGTGCTGCAGCTGTGCAGCCACCCCCAGTCACTCACAAGTGTCCCAGCTCCAGAGCCACAACCCTGCAAGCAGGAAAGGTTTGCCATGGTTGTTTTGTGTCTTGGTAAACCCATCCTAGGGAGAGGCTGTGGTCAGAGTGAAGGGCGAAGGCAGCCACCTCTCCACTGAAATGGGATTTCTCCAGGCCCAGGGCAGGCTCTGAGGCGTGGCAATGAAGGAGATGCATTGATGAGCAGCATTTGTAACATCTAGACTGTCATCCCTAAGAGTGGGGCATGTGGTCCATTAAATGATAAGGCAAATATATCAAGAACCAGAAATGGGGGTTGATGCCACCTCTTCACAAGAAGAGTTCTTATCTTCTTCATTTACTCCACTTTGCCTAGGCCAGGCTGGTTGCAGATGTGGAGGTTACAGTGAGCCCAGGCCCAGGGGATGTGAGAGGAACATGCATTTCTGCTGGACACAAAGTGTTCTGGAGACAGCCTGGCTTTGTTCAAACTGGGACATTTTCCCTATGGTTTTCCAGCCAGAAGGTATGTGGGAATTCTAGCACCAAGTCTCATAAAGAGCTGATCTTTACCACTTTGTTGGGAACCATCCTTTCCAACTGCACGAGTTGTTTGGGCTGAGCTGTCTCCTGCAGCAAGGGAAACTTCACCCTAACATCTCAGGGGAGCCTGTCCAAGCTCAGGTTTACTGGGTGTGGAATCTCTGGTGCTACTGGTAACTTCAGGGACACCCAGGTTCCTCAGGGTGGACACATTTCTGTGCTGCTGAAGGAGCCTCCTGATCTCATCCCATCATGGGATGTCTTCACCTCTGACCTTGTGATTTGGGAAACCATCCCTTCTGAATCTTCATCCGAGGTCACCACATGGGCCAGCTGTCTCATTCTGTCAAGAAGATGTGTTTTCCCATGAAACTGAATATTTCTTAGAAGTCCTGCCAGGTACAGTTCAACCAGTTTTTCTGTCACTGGTCACCTGGAGCTCATATAAACAAAAATGGCCAAGAAACTTGAAACTCTTGCTCCCTGAAAAACGCTGAGACTTAGTTAATGCTCTTGACAAGAAGATATCTTGTCTCTGCATTGTCTTTGGAATTGTCCAGTTTATTTACAATCTATAAGAAAGATAAGGCTCCAAGCAGCCTGATTTAGTCTTTAAATTAGCCCTGCTTTGAGCTGGAGGATGGAGCAGATGACTCCCCAAGGTCCTTTTTCAATTCCCTGTCTGTAAGTGGAAGATCCCACTGGGATGCTCTAACCTTGCAGCTGAGTCCAAGAGCTCAGAGCTGAACCTACCTGATGGATGTTCTGAGTGTCCAGTCCTACCTGCCAGCCTGCTTAACCCAACTGTGCTCCTCAGTGTGCCCAGGGATGTCCTCAGGGATGCCCTTTGCTATTTTCTGTGGATATTTGATCAGAAGTATTCCTGATAATAAATTATCAAATTATAAAATTACTTATGCCTGAAAATATTGATTTTTTTTTCCCAGGATGCACTGGAATCATGTACTGGGTTCAGTTCTGGGCCCCTCACTACGAGATACACATGGAGGTGCTGGATCGTGCCCAGGGAAGGGAATGGAGATGAGAAAGGCTCTGGAGCACAGTTCTGGTGAGGAGTGGCTGAGGAAGCTGAGGGTTCAGGCCCCAGAGCAGTGATGGAACGAGGTGTGAGGGAGCACCTCTGCCACCCATCACACCACTGCCCACAGGACAGCCCTGGGCGAACAGCAAGCTGTGAGATCATGGGTGATGTGAGGTGAAAGCAGGATGCTGTGGGAAAGGTGAGTGACCCTGAAATGAGCTCTGACAAAATCCTGGTGCCCTCTGCACTCAGCTGTGTTCATCCAAGATGAGAGGGAATGAGGCTGGTAGGAGCTTGGCCCTTGCTGGAGCTGCACATTCCTGGCAGGCTGAGGAGTTCTGCAGGAATGGCTGCTGGCAGCAGGGCTGTCTGCAGTGCCCTGCACCCCTCCCCTCTGGGAAAGAGCAGAGGCGAAGGTGTGGTCCAAGCAGAGCTGTCAGTGCTCCTGCTGAGAACCAGCTCCACTGCAGCACCAGGGACCAGCCCACGCTGCCAGGCAGGGACAGTGCAGGCTGAGATCTTCACTGGACACCTACTGATACTGGTATTTTTATCTCAAGGAGCCCAGAAATCAGAATTACACATCCCAGAGCCCAGCCCAGAAGGGACAAACACTTCCATCACCATGACAGCATTAGGAGCTTGCCCTGAGCAGGGCCAGGGCACCCACTGGAGACACTGGGGAAGCAAAACATCAACCAACCTTCCACTGCCTGAACTTCTTCAACACAGAGCAAGGCATGTTTCCCCTCATAAAATGTAAGACGTGTTCCTTTCCTGCTGGCATTCTGAGCTCTGCCAAAGCCAGCCTGAGCGGCCAGCCTGGATTTTGACACTTCCTGTCTTCAGGGCGCTTGAATTTTTTGCAACCTCCTCTTTGTGTTTGCTTTTTCTTGTGCAAGGTGGAATTGGCCGGGCAGCCAAGCAGCAGGCACCGAGTGTGTGCTGGTGACAGCCTGCCAGGGCGTCCCAGCCCCTCCAGGGTGCTGACAACACACAAGCCATTATCACCCCTCCATG
Organism: Chloropsis cyanopogon; assembly: GCA_013400585.1. Lineage (NCBI taxonomy): Eukaryota > Metazoa > Chordata > Aves > Passeriformes > Irenidae > Chloropsis > Chloropsis cyanopogon. Next base: position 193,439 of record WEZZ01021086.1, read on the forward strand.
CCTAGGAAGGGTCTTGCCAGGGGTGATGGCAATCACAGCCCTCCGCACAGCTTTCCCTGTGAAGCACACACGGCTTCCAGGGATGCAGTTTGACTGCAGTGGGAACCAGCAACTGCTCCTTTTGCCACCTGACCTGCTCAGGGGCTGCTTCCAGCTGCTCTGTCCCACCTTTCTGCCTCCCACTGCATCACCTGGCCCCAGAATTATGTCCTTCCTTGCTTTGCTGCACTTCTGCCTCTATTGCCAGGGGCTCCTGGTGACCCAGCCAGGACAGCCTGGCACTTTGGACAGTTGTGTCCTCCTTGGGAGCAGTGTGCCAGTTCGCTTGGCTCTGCTTTGTTCTCCCTTCCCTTGCATCCCAAAACAAAAGGCAGCTGCTGCTGCTGCAGGTGCTGCAGGTGATGATTCAGCCCCTGCCCTGCCAAGGCCTCCCTGGACACCAACACCTGGATCCTGCAAGTGAAACTCGAGCCTGCAGCACACAGCTCTGCTCCTGGTCATAGCCACAGTCACTCGGTTTGTAATCAGCTTGGGAGGAGGTGGGGAACGGGGAAAAAAGGGGCATTGAGGTGGGCAGAAACCTGGAAAGGTTCATCCACAGCAAAACCATGGAGCTGCAGCCAGCACAGGATCATCTCCTTCACAAACCTCCTAAGGCAGTGCTGTAATTTGCATCTGGATGCGTTTCATTCCCTATCAATGTTCATTAGCAGCTGCCCAGCACTAAGCTGCCTGTTTGGGAATAATTAGTCCCTTTCTCTGAAGGTCATGGCAGTGCTAACATCGTAACTTCCCTTTCTTTGAATGTGCAGGCAGTGGGATGCTGGGAGCATCCTCTAAAGTGCTCCTGGGACACACAGGCAGTGGGGCAGCACGGACAGCCAGCTTGGGCTGCTGGGCTTTATTTTTACAGCCAATATCAAAGTTCCATGACAACTTTGCTGCTTGAGCTGGAGACAGCAAAGGTCTGGAACAGAGGGGGAGGAATGGAATAAACCTGAGAGGCAGTGTTCTGTTTGAGTTTTTGCTCCTATTGTAAGCTCAGGACTCTTCATTCAGGCATTCACAGACAGAACAGCGGCTCCAGGACAGGGTTTTAGGTGGCTGGGTCACCATAACTCTTCCCTGCCCTCCAGCCCGTGGGTTTGAGCACTGAAAGGTAATTTTCAGTGACTCATGAGTCAGTGTTAGCCAGCCAAGGGAGCCCCAGGAGGTGTGTCAGCTTTGAAGAGGCTCTTCAGAGACCAGCCTGTGCAAATGGGGGCATGGGAGCTGCTGCTTCACAGCAGAGTGGCCTCCTGCTGGGGTTTGTGGCCAGCCTGGGGAGGCTGCTGCTCAGGAATGCTCCACTGCCAGCTGTGGATCTAGCACTTTCCACCCGTGGCACAGAACTCCAGAGCTGCAGCCGCTCCCAGCGCTGGGCTGAGCTGCCTGGTGGCTGTGCCTGCTCAGGAGGCAGAGGGGAGCTGGGAGGGTGTGTGGCAGCTCCTTTGAGGCCTGGCCACACTGCACAGCTCAGGACAGCTTCCACCTCAGGTGCCTGGGGAGCCTCTGGTCCCAGGCCACAGAGACACCTCTGCGGACACCTTTGCCAGCTCTGCCAGGGGGCTCTGGCTGCCCTGAGAATTCCTGTGCTGCAATGTCTCCTCTCCTCGCTGACTGGTGGCCATCCCTCCTGGCTGCTCCAGCCCTGCCTGCTGGGGTTATTCCCTGTCTCCCAGAGGGCACCAGGTGTGCAGTGCAGGATGAGGGAGTCTGGCTGACAAGGGCCGTAGCAATGTGACTTTGGGCAGATCTCTGACTTCACCAGGGCACTCTGCTTTGTTCTCCATGAATTTCAAGCAAATTATCTTCAGGACATGGTGCAAGGTGCATTAGTCCTCCTTCAGGTCAGGGTGTTGCTTCCATGGCCAAACCCACCCCGATTTTATCAAGGAGAATTCCCAGCACAGACAAAAGCCAGTATCCAGCTCTGGGGTCCCAGCACAGGGAGGAGCTGGAGCTGCTGGAGCCAGCCCAGAGGAGGCACCAGGATGAGCAGAGGGATGGAGCAGCTCTGCTGGGAGGAAAGGCTGGGAGAGCTGGGATTGTTCACCTGGAGAGGAGAAGCTTTGAGGTGCCCTAATTGTGGCTTCTAGTAGCCAAAGGGAGCCTGCAAGAAAGATGGAAAGATGGAAAGACCATTTACAAGGGCCTGGAGTGACTGGACAGGGAGAAATGGCTTCTCACTGAGAGACAGCGGGTTTAGAATAAATGTTAGGAAGAAATTCTTCTCTGTGAGGCCCTGGCACAGGTTGATCATGAGGTTGTGGCTGCCCCATCCCTGGAAGTGTCCGAGGCCAGGTTGGACAGGCCTTGGAGAAACCTGGGACAGTGGAAGGTGTCCCTGCCATGGCAGGGGTGGAACAAGATGATCTTTCAGGTCCCTTCCCACCCAAACCATTCTGTGGTTGTATGAATATGGCCTTTGTGTAAATATGACACAGCAAGTCTTTGTTACACTGGAGTAACCTGCTTTTTAATACTTTAAATAAGGGAACAAAGTGTAACCTGGAGCCATTTCAAACTCCCAGGCACACAGATAGCTGTTTTACTTGATTGAATCCATGCAGAGACAGTTTCTTATTAAATAGACAAGAGGTGCTCTATCTATTAAAACCTTGCATGAGGGTGAAGCATGTTTTGGTGTCTCTGCAGAAGGCTGCATGCTCTGCTGAGACAGGGGCTGCCTGCATTCAGTGTTTTATGCAGCACCTAGGAAGGCTGGAGTTTAAAACCCAGCAGCTGCACTCCCTGGTGCAGGATGCCAGTGCACGCCCAGCATCGTGTGTCAGTGCAGCTGTGGGTCACTGTGGGATGACTTGATGATGAGAGACTTGCATAGGAAATGAGAGAAAATAATCAGGCATTGAGTGCTGGCTGCTCCTCCCAGCCCTGCTCTGACCCCAGGTCAGGGCTGGCAGCTGAAGCACTGGTGGCTCTTTGGGAGCCCTGATCCAGCACCAGCTCTGGGGCTGCCCAGGCAGGCTGGGCTGGGATCTCTTTGCTTCATTCAGGTGGTGTGATGGCTACCAGGGACATCTGTGACCCACAGGGTGCTCTGGGCTGAGCAGCCTCTCCCTTCTCTGTGCATGGGGTCAGGTCTCCAGGACTGCACCCTGTGCTCTCCTGGGGAATATCATCATCTCTAATGGCTCTGCTGAGCACTTTTGAATTGATCCTTGACTGAAACTCCCGTTCTTGGTGGGGTGATGGCAGCTGCTCTGCATCCAGCTGATCTGCCCCCAGGAAACACACTGAGGTGCTGGAGTGAGTCCAGGGAAGGGCAGTGGAGCTGGTGAAGGGTCCTTGATCCTGTGCTGCAGCTGGACATTTCTTGTTCTTCATGCCCAGAGGCAGCTGTGCAGATCTTCCTGTGCCCTCTTAGGCTAGGAACAACCTACTCCTCACTCCCCAACCCTCCTGCACGTCTCAGGCTCCCCCTTCTCACAGTCCCCCAGCTCAGGCACTCAGGATCACAGCTCCAGGATGGGTTGGAGTGTCGTAGGGAAGTGCTGAGGGTGCTGGGCTGGCAGGAATTTTCATCAATTCTCAAATGGCTTTTAAAGAAAGGCTATTTCATGTGGTTCCCCACATAAGGACCAGTGGAATAGCAGAGAACATCTCAATCCTCTCAATTCCATGTGCCACTGAGAAAACCCCAGAGCTTCTCACACAACCTTCTCCCAGCCAGCTTTCCATGCTCACTCATTTCTTCTATTTCCCCTTCTTCTGAGGACTTGCTTTGTCCCTGTAGGGTTGTTTGTGTGTCTGGGTCTTTGTTGTAATTTCATCCAGCTTCTGGTTCTCAGGACAGACTCTCTAAAGTAAAGGCAAGGCAAGACAAGGCTCTCAGACCCGTGCTCTGTTCTGTGCACACTTAAAAAAAAAGGCCCAAAATTGTATTGAAAACTCATTCAACTCATTCTGCTTGTTCCCAGTCCCTCCCATCCTGACCTCAGTGTCTCTTGGATCCCTGCTATCCCCAGGTCCTTCCTTCACATGGAAACACACTGGAGCAACAAATTCCTTCCTACATATTTAAACACCACTTGGCCATGACCAATTCGTGGCAGCATTGACTCAGAAAGATTTATTTAAATTCACTGAAGGGTGAAGGCAGTGCCCACCAATCTGATAGCAGAGTTTGATTTTCATGGAGGTGGGATCTGTGATTTAATAGGTTTTCCAGGCACCGTGGTACAACAGTTCTCCTTGGAATGCAACAGGATTGGGGAACTGACCTCTCCTCTGTGCCTCTGAATGCTTCCCTCAGTTCCTCTGCTAGCAATACAGAGCCTGAATATTTCACCATTATTGCAAGATAGTTTAATCCTCTTTGTAACTTGGCAGAGCAGATTAGAGTTTCTTCTATATTAAATTAGAGGCTTCTCTAAAGCATCCTGAAAAGAGCTCATTTCATTAGCACGCTGTTGATTTATTATTTATAATGACTGTTTACAAAACAGCCTGCGAAGATGACGAGGCCCCAGTCAGGTGACTGCATATTTCTACAGGCAGATCCAGCCCTCCAGAGCAACCTGCATGCCTGGGCTCTGCAAAAAAAATAGCTGCTGATTAGAAGTGATTTGCAAGGAGAGTTTAAACACGCTAATGCAGCCCTGGTTGGAGGAAGGTTGTTGTGATGAAGCTCCTTGGGGACCCTCACTGGGGACTTTGGTGATGTTTGCCATGGGCTGTCCATGGTTGCTTCTTTCTCAGGAGCATGGAATCCCAGAATGGGTTGGGTTGGAAGGATCTTAAAGCTCCTTCAATTCCACCCCATTCCATGGGCAGGGACATCTTCCACTGCCCCAGGCTGCTCCAAGTCTTATCCAACCTGGTCTTGGACACTGCCAGGGATCCAGGGGCAGCCACAGCTTCTCTGGACGCCCTGTGCCAGGGCCTGCCCACCCTCACAGGGAGGAATTCCTTCCCAATGACATTGGTGAGGCAAGAATTGGTGCAGTCCCATCCTGCCCCTTGCTGTTCTCTTCCTCTGAGCACCATCCATTCCATGGGCATCCCAGAGTCACCAGACCCTGACCCTCCCCAGAGGCTTGTGACATTTTAGCATCCCCAGCCCAAACTGGAGTCACTGAGTCCTCTGGGGCTTGAAAGGAGCTGGGGCAGTATTGTCCCTTCACTCCCCTCCTGGGCTGGAGGAGTCTCTCCAAGCCCACTTTTTCAACAATTTGCATACGTTGAGCTGATTAGCAAAGGCCTGATGAGTGCTGGGCTTGATTCTCGTGGTTCGAGTGGTTCCTTTACCCGCACAGCAGCAGGAGGGGAGGGGCGAGTGCTGCACCGGGTGGAGCATCCCTTCCCTCGGCACCAGTCACGGAACCGCCACCCAGAGCAGTGCTTCCTGAGCCTGAGGTGCTGCAGAGATGGCCGGGGATGTCTGGCTGTGCCGAGGCCAGCACAGGGAGGAGATGGATTGCTCTGCTGCCAGAGCTCTGCTGCAGTGACACAGCCTGCGAGCTCCAGGCAGCAAAGCCAGCATGTTTGGCTCATGGTGCAGGTGCTTTTCTCTAAAGGAAACAGCCTGGGTTAGGCTCCTTTTTCGGGAGCAACTTTCTCTTCTCTTTGTTCTGCACCTCTGGTGACTTCTGTTTCAGAGAGTCACTCAGTCACACCCAGATAGAATCCCTTGACCTTCAGGAGGAAAACACCATTCCCAATCCTATGCACAAAGGCAGAGATCTGACAGAGAGAAGCCAGAGATCTCTCCTGGAGGCTGGGCTTTCAACACTCATCCTGGAGGCAGAAGGTCCTAGCCCCTCCAGGAGGACTGTGCAATCTCTGCAGGGCTCATAAAAACCACATCAGCTGTTAAGTGGAAGTAAAACAAGAAGTTGTGGCTGCTGCTAAGTCACAAATATTCCATGCAGGACTGAGAAAATGCCTCCAAATAAGGGTGGTTTGTTGTTGATTTTGTCAGGGTTTTTTATGCTGTTTCTTTCTTTTTTTTTTTTTTTAAGAGAACATAATTTTCCAATCAGGCGACAAAGGAATGGGACCAACACTGCTTTAGCACAATATTCTCCTCTGCATCATTTTTCCTCCAGAGGAATTACTAAGGGACATCTTCAGACTGTATCCAGGTCACAGCACAAGAAGGATGTGGAGCAGCAGGAGTAGGGGCAGAGGAGGCCACAGGGATGCTCCCAGGGCTGGAGCCCTGTGCTCTGGAGCCAGGCTGGGAGAGCTGGGGGTGCTCACCTGGAGAAGGCTCCAAGGAGACCCGAGAGCCCCTGCCAGGGCTTCCCACCCCTGCCACCTGCACCTCTTTGTCCTGTGCACTCTTGGGGCAGCTTGTCAAACGATTCCATGCAGCTGCAGAAAGTTCCATCTCATTTAATCAACCTGCCTGATGAAATCCCAGGTGGTTCCTGAACAGGCAGCTGAATCCAGTCCTTTTTCCTGAAACGTGATGTCTGAATTCATCTTATTGGATGGATCTGCTCTGCTCCAGCTTGGACCTCAAGTCCCTGTTGGGCTAGAAGGCAATCTTTGCTGCCTCCAAACACACCTCCAGAACTGGTTGAAGTTCCAGGATCAGCACATCCTTGCTTTGCTCTCTTCTGAAATGAGGGTCTGAGCATATTCAGTGGCATGTAACTGAGACATGAAGCACTTGGATGGGAAATCAAGGGCAGCACTTTCTGCACAGGTACCCATGGCTCCGTGAGCTCAAGACAGAACAGGGACTCAGGGCTTTTTGTGTCAGATAGACTCACGTTCCCAAGCCAACAACTCCTCTCCTACTCTGAGAGGCTTCATTTGATTTTCACACGGCCCTGGGGAAGGCACTGGGCTCTCCCATTCCTGCCTCTCAGATGTGCTGGGTCACACTTGGGTCAGCTCTCCCACAGCCACGGCACCGGCACTGTGACACTGTGATCTCGCTGTGACACGGGCATGGGACACCACCTGCCATGGCAGGGCTGGCCCTTCCCAGCTGGGAAGGACTCGTGTCTGCCTGAGGATGGGTAGAGCCATCAGCAGCTGGGGATGCACAGTCCAGGAGTTTTGCCTCCTCTTCTTGAGTCACAAGTTGCTTGTGAGCAGGTCCAGGCCTCTTTGCCCTCATCCTTTCACAGCTTTTCCTCCATCCTTCCAACCACCCCTTTGTATTTCCTCATGTGCTGTGTCCCGTTTTCTGCCCCTGTGTGGGCTGTAGGGTAAAGCACCACCACTCAAACACTCTGTATCTGTATCTGCATCTGATAAATTCTCACGAGGTCACATCTGCTCTGCCTTGCCCTGCTGGACTGACAGGAGCCCAGAAGATTTGCCTCCAAGTATCAACCTGGTACCTTCTGAGTTACTCAGGAACATGAACTGTCACCAACACATGGGTGATGCAGCCCTGTTCTTCCCAAAGATGTTCTCCCTTGCAAGAGCTGGTACATTTTTACATCCCAAACTGCACAAACACACAAAAAGTTCTTTTGTGTCTCTTTTTGTTTGTTGTTGATGCTACTGTTGTTTTCCCAAACCTGAAGGATGAGTGGTGCCTCAGAACAGGAGGAAATGACGGCGTTGAATCGTAATAACTGGATTAAGAGATTCAGTAGCAGCTCTCACCTGTGCTGTTCATAATGCAGATTAACCATTTAATCCCTCTGTGTCTCCAGCTTCAATTCTCTATTCCCGTTGCCTTGCTTTCCCCTGTATCCTCCCCCACCCCTCCAGTGCCTCGCAGCTGGACCCCTCCGTGCCCTCCCGGGCTGTGATTTGCCCCTCCCAGGGCTGGTTCTGCTCAGTTACCCTGGGCAGTCTCTGCAGTGGGGCTGTGAGTGCTGGTGCTGCCCAATGAGCCCTGCAGTCGCTGGGTCTCCAGGAGCCGCTGTAATGACCGCAGTGCCGGGGATGATTAATCAGGAAATGGTAAAGAAAATGCTCATAATGAAGCACTCGAATTTCTGACTTTACTGGGGGATGCAAACTCACAAACAAGGTCATGGAAAAGAAAACCATCGAGGAATTGAGGATGACTGAATACAAGGACTTTAACTCTGGGTCAGGAAGCCTCTAAAGCACAAGCTATTGCAGACTGGAAGGATATCATGGGAAGTGTGACCATGATCACACTGTCCTTCGTGTTGGTCAGTGCTGGGGACAGGTGCTGAGCCTTTGGACCACCACAGCCGTGACATCATTGACCAAATTTTGATGGTGGAGACAGAGAGCGGCCCTTGCCATGTACCATGAGACAGGGAGTGAAACACCAGGCTTGGTGTGCGTGCCACCCACCCCTCCTCTCTGCTTGCACTGGCCATGTCCTGTGGGAGCTACACCTGTGCCCTTGGAGAAGACAGCAGGAACATCTCCAAACCTGGACTCCCCCTTCCTGCTCGACCACAGTGCAAAAGCAGGGCCCAGCCCAAACTCCTCTGTCTTCTGTGGAGAGTCTTCTCCAGTGTTTAAAATTCCTTTGCCAGGTTGGTGTGGGACCCAGCAGGACACCCTGAGTGCCAGACTCAACCTGTAAATATAAAGTGGAGTGAGGTTGGCCTAAAGTCACAAGAGTGGGGGAAGTCCTGCTCTCTGCACCGACAGCACAGGTTTCACATCCTCATCCCTCTGGAATTTTTCACATTCTCAATTTTTGTCTCTGTTACTGAATCCACATAGCTTATATGAATGTGAATGTATGTTTGTTAAAGACCCCAAACACATCCCTGAGATGCAAAGACTGTTTTCAAATCATGGGTTTTAAAGGGGCATCTGCCACAAAGGGTTGAGGTGGTTAATAGCAGCCGCTGGCTGAGGGGAATAAGCAGCATTGCTGATAAGCTCATTTGATAAAGCCTTTGCTGTGGGCACTGCAGATGCAGGCTGAGTCCAGCCTTTAATATCTGTCCCAGTCCCGCAGGCAGCGCTCTCAGACAGGGCTGCCAGGAAATGTGGTAGCCCTGTCCACCTCTCATGCAGCTTTCAGTGAGCCCTGACAAGTCCTCACTGTGTGGTCTTACATGTCACAGCTGTCACTGACCTGGCCAGAGATCACCAGCTGATACCCAAGCAAATGCAAGCTGGCACCAAGGTTTCGTGGGCAGCACAGACCCTTTCTGCAGCTCTGTGGGGTTATGGTGTCCTGTATGGCTGAAGCAGTGCTTAAATCCCACATAATCGTTCCAGCTGGTCACTTGACCACAGAAGATCTCTGTTGGAAGCTGCTGATGTTGCCCCATGAGATTCGATGTTGGGGCTGGGTTGTAACAGCCTTCACCTGCATGAGCTTGTCCCATCATGAGGAATAATGGACGGGAGGGAGCTGTTAAGGAGAGGAAAACAGGGGGTGTGTGTGGCCTCCTCTGTCTGCTAGAAAAGGCACAGGACTGCTCTGTCCCCTGGTTCTCACTCTGCAGAGGCCTGGGTCCCTGTGCAATCCCACTGGGCCCGGGTGCTGCTGATTGCCAGGCTGCACTAACCCAGCTCACAGCTGATGTCTCACCAGCCCTCATAGCATCCTGTCAATTGAGGATTTGGGAAGGGAGGATCTGGGCTCAGGGTGTTTTCAGGACATGCAAGACGTGTGCCACTTGAAATGTGGCTCATCTCCCTTCTGAGCCTCAGCAGGGATGAGTTGAAGTCTGGGATCTGCACTGGGCTGGATCCCAGAGCCCCTGGTTTGAAACCCAGGGCTCACAGCTCCTTTTATGTGCTGCACTGCAGGGAGAGTGGTTGTTAAAGTTGTACACCTCGAGGGTCATCCCTGGGTTTATGGAGATGGCCCCAAACCGAGGGAAGGAGTGCCTAGTGACTTCTCCATTTAACACCAGTTGAAGCACAGTTTTCCAGTCTACCCTGAGGCTGGGTTGAAAGATCCTGAAGAAAAAAAAAAATTGGTTTTGGGTTCTGCATGGCTTGAATTCAGCAGGAATTCAGTCTGGTGTTGCACATGGACACCAGGCTGTGTCTGAAGGAGCACAGGGGCATTTCCCAGCCCTTCCATCGTGGTCCCTGCACCATCAGCACTTTCCTCCACTACTGACCTGGAGGTGGCAGAACCTCAGGGCTCCCCAAACGTGGTGCTGATCCAGAAGACATTAAACTGTTATCTCTGTGTCTCACCCCATCAACATTTTTTCAGTCTGTATTAAAAATCCTACTATGGTTTTTCAGCACAAAAGGGGAAAGAAGAGAACCTTCTATGTTCAGGACATTTGGGACATCACTAGAATTTCATCCATCTGTGATTGGCCCTCAGACCGTCATACTCAATTTATTTCTCAGCCAAAGTTTTTCAGCCATCTGCTCAAGTGGAACAGCTTCCAGCATTTATTCCCAATAGTGCTCCTCTGAGGGAGCACATGGATTTTCTCCAGTACGACAGCATCACTATTTTCCAAAAAAACCCTCAGCCCAACCCCGCAGTGACTGGCGGGGAGCCCTCCCTGCTCTGCACCCCGACCTTGAATTTTAAGCAATTGATCAAGAAAACACAGAACAGTTTCTGTTCCACTCAGGACCACCGTGACTGATGTTTTTTAAAGGGCTCCTCTGCAGAGATGTTAATGAGGTCGCCTTGGATACTCAGCTTAAAACGGTGTCGCTTCAGCTTCTTTTATGTCAGCAATCAACAACAACAACAAAAAATACACAACAACCCATCAGTGGATCTGCTTGAGGAGGGGTGGGGGACTCCTGGCAGGTGACTGGAGCAGATAGTGATTCACAGTCCACCTGCTGCCAGCAGTTTGGTGCTGAGCCTCTCTGATTGTCTACTGGAGCATCAACACAATGATCTCCATAATTATTATCTCCTTAAATTGAAAAAAAAAAAAAAAAACCAGATTAGAAAAGCCTGATTTTTCCAGCCATCCTATTGAAAGTGCCCCAGGAAAGGACTTCAAATTGGGAGTAATAAGAGGTTCAGGGACAGTCAGGGAAATAAAAAGCAGTTTCTCTGTGTGAACAGAGAAGAGGCTGTGTGTTCTTAGGGAATTGTGTGCCAGGCTGAGACCCACTTACATTACTCCTGCTTAATGAGTTGCCATCCATCAGCTGAGCTGTGAGAGTGGACCATGTCCAGGTTTAAAAAGCAGGGGGAAAAACACCTGAGGCAGAAGCACCAGGCAGGTGCATTCAAGGTTTTGATGATCTACATAACACAGTGCTCACCATGGCTCCAAACAAGTTGCTTGGCTTCTCTGAACCTCAGTCTCCAGCCTGGCGAGCAAGGGTAAATTCAGTGCCACATCTCCCAGGCTTCACTGGAGTTCTAAAGGGAAATGTGGAACCACTGATGGAAAGGGATGAGCAAGTTCAAAGGAGTAGCTTTGGCAAATACACCTTTACATGTGAAGTGAGATCAGACTGATTCCTCAATTAGCAGGTACATTAATCACTCTAGAAATGTTTATTATTACTTTATTATATGTTTATTACTCCACTAATCCAGTTTATGGAGGACCCACTTCTCTAACTTCTCTGGACCTCACCAGCAAGGCCCAAGCATGATGATAGAGAACATCTTCAAGCAGATTGGCATCGTGGTGTGAGCACCCCTTTCCTCTGAGGAACTGCAGGTGAGCCAGCGCTCTGTCTGAGGTCTCAAAGCCCAGACTTAGGCCTAGAACAACCCAGGCTGGCTCTGCACCCACAGGAGTTCTGTCTTTTCTATCCCTTCCTTCAGGGAGCTGCAGAAAGCAGTTTAATCTTCCTCCTACTCTCCTCCAGGATGAACAAACCTGGCTGGTTTTGCCTCTCCTTGTACCTCAGCCATCCACTGGTGGCCTCTGCTGGACCTGCTTCAATCTGCCAATGCTGCTTTTGTCCTAGGAAGGCCCAGACTGGAGCCAGTGTTTCCAAAACAATCCCAGAAGGGCCAAACAAAGGGGATTCTCACTCCCTTGATGTGCTGCCTGCCTCCTTGCTAACACAGCTGAGGGTGCAGCTCACCTCTGCTGTAGCACAGCAGTGACCTGTGTTCAATTCCTGACTCGCCAGCAATCCCATCTCCCTTCCCACAAAGCTCCTTCCTGCCCAGCTGTGTCCCAGCCCAGCTGTCCCCTGGCCTGGCCTGTTCCCTTGTGAGGTTATTCCATTAGGACTGTGCACTTGTCTGCCCATTTCTCCACTCCCTCTCAACAGCAGCTGCTGCCTCTCGGTGTCAAGTGCTTCCCCCTCACTGCTTCCTTTGGAGGCATCTGAAAACTTCCTGGGAGTGTGCCCAGTTATCCAGGCCATCAGTACCAGTCCCTCCAGGATCTCAGCAGCAACGAGGTGCCAAGTGGGCTCTGTACTTCTGATCATCCCCTGTGAGTGCAACAGGCCAGCCTATCCTCCAGCTTCCTCCTTTCCTATTTATTGGGCCCATATCCCCCCAGCCTGGCTCTGGGGAGAGTAAGCATGCTTGAATATTCCCTTATTCACCCTGTATCCTTACAGCAAGTTTTCTTGCCTAGGTAGTCAGGTCCATCAGGTGTGATGTGACCTTTGTTTTGCTGGGTTTAAACCAACCCATCCCTGATAGACATTCTCCTATTTAGATGATCAGCTTTATAATTGCACTGGTACTATTTCTGTAAAAGAGTCACAGAATCACAGAATTACAACATCCCTCAGGTTGGAAAAGACCTCTGAGATTACTGAGTCCAACCTGTGGCTGAAAACCACTTTGTCAGCTAGACCAGTGTGCAATCCTTTCTTGAACACTCCCGGGGATGGTGACAACCATCCAAAGGCTTGACAACCCTTTCTCTGAAGAAATTCCTCCTGATGTCCAGCTTAACCTCCCCAGCACAGCTTGAGGCTACATTTCATCTACAGGCAGTGTTGATCCTGCAGTAGGCATGGTCTGTGCATACAATCAGAGCTGCTCCTTCATCCAGAGGCTCCAGAGCTCCTTGTCCAAATAGACAGCGTGGTAGGAAGACAAAGACACGTGAGACCCCCAGGGATCATTAGTCTGAAGTTGGATGTTACAGTGGTTTAGTTAAGCTGCACTTAGAACAGTTGTGTGGACAGTCCTACTCACAATGGAAAATAAAGGCTGAGTTTCTTTTCTTCTCGTTTATTGTGGACATGAGGTAAGCCAGGATGAGTGGAGGCTACTTGAATTCTGAACAGGAATGTCCACACAGACAGTTTAATGAAGTTTAGCTAATCCAATTTGCAAAGGTTAATTCAGATCCATTTTCCTGGTTGTCTCTGTGTAGATAAGGCCAAGGTCACTTCCCCAAGGTGACTGGCTGAGCCAGGCACAAGATCCAGACTTTCTTTCACCATTACTTTCCCAGGCTGGTTTGTCCCTATCCAGGTACCCCTGCACAGAAGACAGTGTCTCACATTTTCTCCCATCAGCATCACTGATCCTTGCTGACCAAGATCCCTACAGACTTTTCCTGGGTGAAGTGACCTTGCTGCTCCTGGGGCCACAGCTCACACTGCAGCTTGGAGGTGAATTACAGCACGCAAACAGGAACTGGTGATGCTAAAATCCCTGCCAGGAATCCAGAACAGCCCTCGGATCTTGCTGGTAGAGTTGGGCACTTCCAAGCACTCCAGCTGGCTGCCAGTGCAGATCTCCTAAATCACCCTGATGCTGTTTTTTCTGACTCTTCTGGGCTCTCACACACGTAACTACAGTTATCCAGAACCTCCCAGCAAAGCAGTGGAGACAGTTTGGGATGTGATCCTCCCCTTTGCAGCCCTGCCAGTGCAGACTGTGATGTGCAGGGACATCTGTCTCACAGTTCTTTCAGCAGGGTTCTCACCTCTGCTGCTCAGCATCTGGTGCTGGCCCCTGCAGTGCCCCAACTGCTCATAAGGGATTGAGATCCAAAGATATTTTAGAGTATTTAAAAAGATATATATAATCTAACTGAAACCAAAGAGCTGCCTTAGCCCTAACTGAAAACTTTCCCAAAGGAGTTACAACCCTAGAACAAGGAGTTTACATCTCCTAGTACATGATGAATGGGTGCAGGAGCTGTTCTGAACAGCAGGCAATAGTGAATGGTTACATTTCCTTGGCCAAGATGAGGAAGCTTTAAGTAACTAATTAAAAAGAAAAATCAATAGAAAGTCTTTTCCCACGATCTTTTGCCATGAGTCCTTGGCAATAATTTCAGTGCTCACTTCAAAGAATTGAGGTCTCTTTTCTGGGCCTCTTTCTACCATGGCAAAGGAGTTTACAAAGAGAAGTTGCTTGAGCCCAGTAGCTGGCTGTTAGCTTGCTGTTCTATTTTAGGGAGGACTTGCAGCCCCCAAGTCCTTGTCAGCAGGGGTTCCTGCATGGGCTGTGCTGTAACCATGATGTGTGTCCACATCTCTGGTCTGTTGCCATCATTAGAAGATAATTGCATTTCCTCTGGGCTTCCTCAAGGGATCATTTCTGATGTTTCCGTTTGTGGTGTCCAGCTCCTCATCCTCTTCCCCACCTCTGCAGCCTCTCTCTTAGACCTGAAGTGCCCTGAACTGTCCAGGGCTTGCTCCCTGCTGCAAGGACTTAAGTTGGGAAGTGAAGAACAAGACAAGGAGCAGAGGGGACAGAGAGCTGGGAGTGTGCAGGAAGCAAGGGTAAGTTTTGTGCCAGCAGTGGTGAGAGGTGCTCTCCATCTTGCTCTGTCACTGTAGCCCTTCCCTCCACAGTCCCTGGCACAGCTGGGACATCACCCAGCTGAACACAATCTTTACCTCCCACATCTGCAAAGCAGTTTCAAGAGGTCTGTCAAAAAGAATGCTGAAGGTGTGATGTCCTCTCTGTCCAGGAGGATCTGCCCGTACCTTGCTACTGCATCTAATTCACTGAAGATTTTGCCTCATTTCAGCAAAATTTTAATTCCTCTTGGCCAAATGGGAATGTTCCTTCTTCTTGGTCAGGTTCAGCTGCTCCAAGTTAAGGCAAAGCCCAAATCTACCCTACAGTTACTAAGAAGGGACCTGCCTGCTCCCTCTTCCATCAGTGATCTGATGCTACATTTTGCTGTTCTCCTCATTTTCAGGAAGAAATTCAGTGGAGGCACCTGGGCAGCAGACCAGGTGAGCTGTGGGGTCTGTGCTGTGCGTATCATGGAGGGACACATCTTTCCAAGTGGGAAAGGCCAGCTCCCACAGCCAGTTCCCACCATCCCTGTCTCATCCTCCCAGCCTGACAGCTTGGTCTCAAGTCTGAAACAGAGTCTGAGCTCATATCCCAATATCTGCAGGAAAACCGTCACCACTATTCCTTCAACTGGCCCAAGAAACATTAAAGGCAACCTCCAACTCTTCTTTTCCCTCCCTCCCAGCAGTATATTCCTTTTAGTGTGTAGCCAGAACAAAAACCACAAAAAAGGGATTCTACTACTTCCTACTATTTTTGCTATTTCTACTACTCCTCTTTCCAAAAGCTTTTTGAGACCAAACAGGCGTTTGGGAATCAGATCCTCAAGGAGGTGAACTTACCTTGACTGTGGAAAGATGGCTTTGAGCCACATCAGACCATTTCTGCTAGGTGAAGAGAGAGCCAGTCACACTGCCCTAACTGAGTCAAGTATGATTTGTAGCATCATATTCTGGTCTGAGTTTCTCATGTTACTCCAGTATGAAGCAGGACTTAATTTCTTGTTGTAGCCCTAAAAGGCTGTCACAAGGCAGTGGGGCTCTTCTGCAGCTGCAGAGCATCTGAAGAGCACGTACAGAAAAGTTCATATAGCAAATAAGTGTAATTTTTTTACTTAATACAGCCTAAAGAGCAGCTCTAAAGACAACCCTTCATTAGTGTCTGAACTGTTGGTCCTTTCTGTTTGGTACTGGAGCATCAGATAATATTTAGGTTCCTAAAAGATTTTTTTTTTTGTTGTGGCAGGGAAAGATATTAATAACCTTGGGTCTCTTGGGTCAATCAATTTTATTATGACTAATAAAAGATCCTATTTCTTGAGTATAGACTCAAAACCCAGGATGCAGTTTAGGACTCAGTCTAGGTGCTCAGTGCTTCCCAGAACCTGCCCCGAGTGTCCAGTCCTCTTCCCCATGACTGTACCCCTCAGCTCCTTCCCATGGCCATAAGAGACTGCCTCATTTGCAGGTTTTTCTTGGACACTTGCATTGACAATTTTCCCTGATACAATGTGATAGTCCTTGTGTTTGCTGCTGAGTTCCTCTCAGTGCTGTCCCTCCATGGAGGGCTCTGATGTCTTCTCCTGTTGCTGCACAAAGGTGCTCCTTCCAATGACCTGGGATAGGTCAGGGAGGGTCTGTAAATTGAAGCCTAGAAATAAATAACATGTTATAGGATAAAAATATCCCCTTCCAGGAGATCCCATGCAATAGGGAATATCAATTCTTTGACTCCCATTGGGACAGCAACAATGTTCAAAGAATTGTGAGGAGTGAGCATCACTTCCCATTCCCATTAAAGGAACGGGAAGTTTGTGCCTGAAGTGTTGAATGAGCAGCCTGAAGGTCTGGGGTCTACTCTAGACCAAATGTGGCCTTTAAGAGGTCTGGGATTTTTCAAGAGTGCTCATCACTCCTCCAGCTCTTCTGTGCGTGAAACCTTCTCTGATCATAACTAAGGAACCACCCTGTGTGCTTCTGATTGCCACCTTTAAAATGGATCAGACTCTTCTGAGCTGCTTCACAGGTCTGTGCTGCTCAGCCACAGTATCAATCAGCACCTCTGAAAAGCCCAGGTAGGAACAAGACCTGTGGCAGTGCCTGATCGGGGCAGCTGGCAGGAGATCTCCCGGGTCTGAGTTCCAGTGCTTGGAGATGCTGGAGCCAGGGGCAGCTGCTTCCCAGCACGGGGCCCAGGACACACAGCTGAACAGTGTTAGGGCCAAGGAGTGGGGGGTTCTCAGGCCCTCAGGCCCACAGGTTCTGGGGGTGGTTTTTCCACTGTAGGATGGAGAATATCTGGGATGTCACCTGGGATCTCCTGCACCAGGGAGCTCTCCTGTTTCAGGGGCTGGACACCCTCTCAAGGAAACTCAGGGCTCCCCAGGCTGAGGTTCTCAGTTTTCAGTTGTCTTCCCAGTGCCAGACCTATGAGAGGTCACACTCCCAGGACACCTGAAACACGCCCTGGACTTACCGGTGGCCTGTGGGAGGTGAGGCCGGGCTCAGTTCTACAGGAGAATTTTGATTTTTCCAGTTGCTCGCTGCTGTTCTCCCCTAGCAAATGGGTTGGGCCTGCTTGCTGCAGAGCATTTGTGTGCTCTGTTCACTTGCTGCATTGTCCTGCCCCGGAGCTGCGGGCGCTTCAGCGGGAGACCGAGTTCTCCCAGCGCCAGCTGCAGCCCTCAGTCCATGCACGCACCACTCCCCGCCAGATTGCACTGAGAGCACAAAGGAGAAGAAAGGAACTGGCTCCTTGGCTGGTGTTTGTGTAGCTCACAAAGCCTCTTTTGCAGGGTTTCTGATCCCAGTTGGCCAGGGCTGCCGGGCTGTCCCAGCGCTGCTCTGCCGCAGAGCCCGGGCAGAGCAGAGCAGAGAGAGGGTGAGCAGGAGAGGAGGCTGGCAGGGAATGGGGACACTGGCACCTCAGCACCCTTACCAAGGGGTTCCTGTGCTGGATCTGGCTGTCCAGCCAGGGATGCATCTTTGCTGGCCCACTGGAAAGGCCTGTGTGCCACCAGGGGCAGGGGGATGTGCCATGCTCTGTACCTGTCACAGATGTAAAAGCTGAGGGGGACTCCCCTTCAAGTCTTGCAGTGGGGCCCTGTGCCCTGTGCCAGGCTGTACCCCTGCACCCCACAGCCCCCTTGGGCATGGCCACAGCCACCCCTGCAGATGCCAGCATGCCTGGCAGCTCTCCAGAGGGACACAGCCGGGTCATGGGGAGCGATGGCTGTGGCTGTGCACACACCTGAGGCTGCTGATGCACCAGGGTCTCTAGTCCTCAGTTCTGCTTTTGCTCACCAGTGATGCAAAAGATGGTTCTCCATCATATTTTTGGGGTGTTGATGTTAAAAAGTGTTTTGCTTTGGGCTGCCACGGATCATGGCTCATCTCCTGCCTGGCCCTTGTCCAGGGGTGAGGCTGTGAGCTCCTGGACATGGGGACAGCCCCGTGAGGGGCAGTGCTGTCACACCACCCCCATCCAGGGCATTGTGCATCACTGATAAATGATCAGGATCATGTAGATCCTGGTGGGCTTTGAATTTTGACCTTGCTTGCTGTGGGGAGGGGACTGCTGGACTTTGTAGCATAGATATCTCCTCACGAGTGGAAGTTGTTTGGCCCTGAGGGAAGAACAAAGGAAAATCCTTCTGATTTGAGGGGGAAAGGCCAGTGTCATTTATTTTACAGCTCTGAGGAGGTAAACAGGGCGGCAGAGTCCAGGACGATTAAAATATTGACTGAGCAAGGATGACATCTCAGAGATGGGTCTTTTTTAATTTTAAAGCCTGCAGACAGGGAAACAGGCTGACATCATGTGAGATTTTAGAAACACAGCTGAGGAGAGGCCTCCCACATGGTGGCTCCAGTACAAACCAAGGCAGGGCTGCCCAGTTTGGTCTCATGGCTGCTGAGGATGGTTGCCTGCCCTGCCAGAGGCTTGTGCTGTGCCCCCCAGCAAGCTGCTCAAGTAGAAATGCACAGCCTGCTTCTGTCTTCTGAGGCTGTGCAGACACACAGCCCAGGGTCTCTGCACCCCTCGTCACTGGGTACCCAGGGAATACACAGGGTGCGAAGGGAAGGGAACTGCACACTGAACCCCATCCTCTGTCCTCCCTTGGGTTAAATACTCTTGTTGATGTGCTCTGGAATCACAAGGGGATGTGCTGCGGGTTTTAGCATCAGGCTCTGCTCATAGAGAGGGGCTGCCCCTGCCCATGAGCCGGGGGATGTGAGACTGGAGACCACGGCGGTGAGCTGGGGACAGCATTAATGCAGACCTCGGGGCTCCAGGTCCCTCCTGCAGCCGAGGAACGAGGGGCACGAAGCCTGCCAGGCTGCTGTCTGCAGGGACAGGAGCGGGAGGGGACACGGGGACGATGATTACTGCTGCTGGCAGCGCTCTCGGTCCTGGGAGAGATCCCAGCGCGGAGTCCAAGGAGCCCCGCGCCCGGGGGGAGGCGCAGAGCCCGCGGGCTGCCTGCCGTGGGTGGGAGCGCTGCGCTGGCCCCCGCGGGGAAATCCACCTCGGGGAAGGATGCTGCGGAGGGAGGAGAGGCTCCGGCACAGCGCTGACAGGGCGAAGCTGCTGGCAGGCAGCTGTCTCCAGGGTGGCTGCAGCACTGCAGCATCAATTAACCTTTGGGGAACTTCTGCCAGTGCCGCTCAGGCGTAGCCGCGGCTCCGCCGTGCCGAGCGATGGGGCGCGAACCTGCCGCGGTGGAAAGCTGCAGCCAGACTACAAAAGCCCGAGCAGGAGCCAGCCACCTGAGCGCCTCTGTCTCGCTCACCAGCCCGCGCTAAGTGCTTTTATCTGCTCTCCTTGTGTTTACGAGGGTGGCTTTCTCCTTCGCGCGGCGGCAGTGCCGCGGAATGCTAATGGAGAGCGAGCGGCGGCTGCCCTCCGCAGTCCTTGGCAGGCATTTCCTCGGGGCCAGGCCCCGCTGGCTCTGCGGGGACAGTGTGACCCCCATCCTGCAGCCCGGCCCGGACCCCTCGCCAGCACCCAGCCTGCCCTGGCACCCACCCAGCTCCGTGGGGCAGAGCCAAAATAGTCGTTCCGCGGCTAGGCAGAGGGACGCTGTGAGAGCTGAGCCCTTGCTGGCTGTGTAGCACAGATGTTCCCGCACTGCAGCCTCGCCAGTGCCAGCGGGGAGGCCGTGCTGCTGGGCAGGGGGCTCTCGGCACGGCGTGTTGGCCCCCAGGCAGTGGTGAGCTCATGGCTCCTGCAGCTCCATCCCATGAGCACTGTGCTTTGTGTGCTTGTCAGGCATCTGGCTGTCTGGGAAGTCCAGAGTGGGAGGTTAGTGGGCAAAATGAGAGGGGGAAAACCAGAAAATAACAGCAAGGTTTTAGAAGGAGCAGCAGTACCAGGGAGGTGTCCTACAGGGAGGAGTCTGGTCAGGCTCGTCCATAAATCATGTATGCTCCTGCACACAACCTCTTCTTGGCCACTGAGCTCTGCTCTTCAGAGAGCTAGACACTCCTTGGCCAAAGCCCTCTGAGGCAGTCAGGCATCAAATTCCTGGAAATGTGGGCTAAAAACATCCCAGCCTTCATCCCAGCCTGAAGTGGGGACTCTGCTGTCAGTACTTGGGGCGCAAAGGAACATCCAGGCGTAGCCCAGACCCCTCTGGCACATGCTGCTGTCACTTTGGAAGCTGTGGCAGGGATGTGCCATGCTTCCCATGGCTGCCCCCAGCCAGGCAAGGTGCAACAGGAGCCTTCCTCCTTCACCCTGGAAGAGATGGACTCCTTCATGACCAGGGAGACCGTAAGGAATCAGGAGTTGGGGTGGCATGGCAGGATCCCCTGGATCTCGTCACCTTTCCCAAGGGCAGCCTCTCCATGAGTTCTCAGCGCAGCCAGGGCAGCGTTGCCAGCACTCTCCCTGCCTGCTGCCTGTTTCCCTGCATGCAGCATTCCCTGCACGCTCCAAGGGAGCCATTTCCACGCTGCAGGGGAGCTGCAGCAGCGGAGCCAAGAGGCAGCAGCAGCCCTGGGCTCCCTTCCCGGGCCCAGCCTGGAGACACCTTCGCACCCAGGTCCTGCCCGGCGCCCGCCTGCCTGTGCTCCATGTGGAAAGGGCCACGTTGGCCACTTTTCCTATGATCTCACCCTGGCCAGAGCTGTGAGTCATCGGAAACCTGGTCCCTCTGGGGCTGAGCCAGGGCTGGCCGAGCTGATGGAAAGACCACCAAGGCCTTTGGGACCAGTCTGAGCTCCACTGCTGCTGCAGCCCTCCTGCTGGGGGACAGCGTGTGGTGGCAGGAGCAGGGCTGGGATCAGCTCTGTGGGGAGCACCAGGGGTGCTGCCACAGCAGTTCTGCCTCTCCTGCATCCCTGAGCCACCAGCAGTGGTGCTGCCTCCTTGGTGAGCTCCCATGGCAGTGGGGGGGAGATCCAGCCCTGGCCGCAGCATGTGCCATCCTTGGCATCCCCTCTCTTGCCAGACGGTGATTTATAAACCCCTGGGGTGGGGAAGCTGGGGAGCAGCAGGGCAGCTGTGTGGGTTTGCGAATCTGCCACAAGGTGGTTTCCAGTAAGGACAGCTCATTTCTTCCAGAGCATCTGAAAACATGAGCTGGAAATATCCCCACCCATCCTTTGTAAGCAGCACCCATGGCAAGGCTTCCCCAAGGTGGGGCTGGGCTTTTGCTATCGTGTAATAGCTCATGCTGTGCAAATGTTTTCTGTGTGCCTGGTAATGAGCTGCTGAAAAGACAGATCATTTACTGGCAGTAGTCAGGAAAAGTCAAAGCTATCTCTGAGTACAGCTCCACTCCCGGAGATTTCCCCCTCTGCCTCATGAGTTAGGTGATGCTGGTTATTCCAGAGACTCCCATGTGGCCTGTACATCCTTGCTACAGCCCTGCAGGGAATATCTGCTCCCCAAGACTCCTGGTGCTTGTATCACAGTGGGTGTCTGCCTTCAAGGAGGTACCTATCGCACTGAGAGCTACCCCGAAACCTCACTTTGCCCACCAGTGAAAACACTACAGGGAGAATTTCACATTTAACTTTCAGATTTGTCATCTTCGGGGAAAACCAACTAGTTTCTACCACGTTTCAGGTCCAGCTGAAGGTGGGAGGTAAAGGACAAGAACAGGAAGAGACATAAATGTTGTAGCTTCAAACACAACAAGAGAGCAGCTTGGTTGTCTTCTCCTGCTCTCTTCCTGTAAGGGATCTGCATGGGGCTGTGCTTGGCCACATCGAGTGTTTCCCTCCAGCTCCTGTTTCCATTAAAATCCCAGGCAGTGGGCTCACCAAGGCCTGGATCTTGTTGTGGTTGTTCCTCTGTGTCTGTGCTCTAAGCAATGGATAAAGCCTCCTTGCCCAAACCCAGCCTGAACATCTGCCATTACTGCTGGGCAGCGCAATGCTTTTCCTGCAGAGTGGAAAGTGCTGAAATCCCCCAAAATGTCTTTCTCCATCCTGGTGTTTCAGAGTGCTCTGACAGCATTGTGGGTGTCTGGTCACATGGAATCTGGCACAGCCATGGACTGAGCCTGTGTGCTGACTGATTTAAGCCCCTTTTGAATGATGCAGTTGGATACCATCATTATATCATCCTGCTGTCACACAGGTTGGGTTTAATCTGAACAGAAACTGAATGCCCAGAGAGCAGTAGATCTTTTAAAATTAGGCTTAGCTAAATGCTTGTCATTGCAGGTTTATTAATGCTGAATACAAGCAATAATTGCTTCAGCTTCTCATGAACTTGGTACAATTTTGTGTGTGTGTGTGGCTTTACCTGCCAGCTCCTGCTCTTTAATCTGTGTCCCACAGCTACACAGCAGCAGGTCCCTCAGCCACCCCTCTGGGATAACTAGGGATTTGCAGTTTATCCCAGAAATTCATGGTGTCACAAACACCATGGCTCTGGAAGTTTGCAGGTGGTTCTTGTGCTGGACACTGGTGCATTTAGTGATATGTTGCCATAATGGACTGAGGGTTGGAAAGTCACCTTTAAAATCTGGAACTGCTTCTGAAAGTTCTGGAAAGTGATGTTTTAAGAACCTCCTCTTCTTAATCTGTGGTCTGTAACAGATCTCCCACCTCTCCTTCTCCCCCCAGTTCTGACTGTCTAACACTTGTATTTCAGAGATGTTGACAAACGCACAGACACAGGCAGGGCTGCTTGGTGAGCACAAATTCTGTTGCAGAAGCAGGTGAATGTTCCTGTCCATGAAAAACAGAGCTGCTCCAGCCCACAGGGACCATTGTGGTGTTACAGGAAAAATCTGAGAGGTGTATTTTTAGTCTTTGAAGGATTCCCATCAATGGCTCATTAAGTCTATCGAGGCAGCAGTGATGTTGTCAAACACACTCTGCATGCCTACCCTGTTCTGCAAAGAACAAAACCATGTAACAACAAATTAATGCACAGACCAGTGGCTTTTTCATGACCAGTGGACATCAGTTTGGCCCTTTCCATACATAGATAGCAGGCCTTAATTTTCTAATTTAAAACCACTGAAGTGTCAAGAAGTGCCACACTGCTAGTCAGGGTCCAGATGCTGTCACAGCAGATGTCCTGGGCCTGGAGCTGTCACTTCTGTACTAAATGTCCAAGTGTCAGTTTTGCCACGTTACAGGGCACAATCCTTGAGATGTTGTGGTGACATGACACACTTTGTCTGGTTTTAGCTATGACTCTCCTCTGCTTGGCTCTTTAAAGTTCTCCCTTACAACTTGCCAGCTATGGAAAGAGCTCTTTTTACTCTTGTTTTGACAGTGGAATTGATGCCAGTTTTGGGGAAACACTATAAATATCCCTGAGTCTGTGATCTCTGCTGTTAGTATTTCCTGGCAGTGCTTTCAAGAGTATCTGATTGATAAGCACTCGACACAATGGTAAGTCCTGACACATTTTTAAGTGTTCACAGATGTGGCAGATAACCTTGTCCCATCATCATTGGATGCCAGGTTGAGGGCTGGACATAGTTTATGGATAGCCACAACTCCATCAAGGTCCAGCGTTATCAGTGAGTCACAACTCAGCCAAGTGTTCACTTCATTTCCAAGACACTTTAAAAGATTATCCTCACAGCTTCATCTATTTATTATTTTTAAGATGGGCTGGAGGATGACAATGTTTTGGGTTCTTATAGTCGCTTTCTAGATTCTTAGAGATAATTAGAGAGCATAAAGCTGTTTGTTTCTATAGGAAACATTACTTGGGTCTTGTGCGAGTGATCTTTTGGCATATCTGATGTGAAATGGCTTCTTAGGAAATTGTCCAGTTTGTCAGTTTACTCCATTTCCGGAGCCTTTTAGACACAAAATCACCATCATGTTTCTGGCTAACACCTCCAATTATCATTACATTTTCTTCTGCTGTGGTGAGTGACCTGCAAACCCACTGATGTTCCTCAGTAACATTAATGAAGCCGCTTCTACGACCAACTTCTGCATTACCTCAGCTCCCCGGTGCTGAGCTGTTGGATTTTCCCCTCATGGTGGCCGGCTTCAGAGAGAGCAGGATCTGCCCTTGGTGTCTGTATTTGAAACCTGATCAGAAATGCTCAGTCACCAACAGTCCCCTCCCCTCCCTGTACTCTTCAGCGCGCTCCAGAGCATTGTAATGGCTTGAGATGATGAATACTATGCAGACAACACACCCAGCTGTCCAAGCACACAGTCAGTGGAGAAATGAAGATATGCCTGCCTAAGTAAAAGTTTGATTAATTGCATTAATTAGGCCCTAAGGTATGGTTCATAAAATAAGAGTACAACTGGTATATTGGATTGGGGAATTGACTATGTGACAGGGAACAAACAGTGGCACGAAAGGGAACTCGTCTCTGTCTGGAATGGCATGATAAATTATCAATTAAATAATGGAGAGTGACAAAGCTGCAGTCTGGGAGAGGCGACCTCCAGCCAGGCTGCGGCCAGCCCGGGTGGGTGACTCAGCCACATCTGTCAGTCTCCCCGGTGCTCCACACAGGTTTGTCCTGCCACAGTCCCACCGGCACAGCGCTGGGCTTGTGGCCCTGGCAGCACTGCAGGGCCTGGGACCCTCATGGGGTGAGTGTGGACTTAGCAGCCATGGGGCCACTGGGCTCCTACAGGGACTGTACCAGAGCATTCACCAGCTGCTGGTCTCCTCCTGCCATGGCAGCAGGATCACCTTCTGCCAGGCAAAGTGGAGAAGAGGTATTAATTCATCCCAAATGCGCTGGTTTTGACCTTCACATGTGTCACACCTTCTCTTCTCAGTGTGTCCCATCCTTTGGCGTCACCATATTTGCTCACCAGGGTCCTGCCCCAGTGGGAGAGCCATGGGTCAGCTCAAGCACGAGGTCCAGTAGAATTTCTCCTCCTGGATTCTGGGACTTTGTGCCAAGCTTTTATGTGGCCACAGCTGCAGCTTCCTCATCCTCTTCTGCCCTTGCTGCTCTGAACAATGGACTCCTCACTGCTCTTCCCTCCTATCGTGCTGCAAATCTGTGAGGGTTTCCCTGCTGCCAGACAGGGGCTTGTCCTCACCTGCACAGGCAGAGGTGGGTGGATGGTCTGTGTTTGTGGTGTGCTCTACCACATCCCTTTCCCTTCTCCCAGCCAAGTGATTGAAGAGTTCTGACACTCCAGGCTGCACCGGCTCCAGTCTCAGGCAGTGCTGCTGTGTGAGTGCTGCAGGCACAGCTGTGCAGGAGCAGCCCTCCAGATTCCTCCTTATGGTTGTTATTAATGACTCTGCATTTCCACAAAGCCAAGAGCAGGCTGGGACAGACGTATTACCCCCTGCCCCAGGAGGCTGATGAGAGATGCTGCCTCCCCAGCAGCGCTGCTTGTTTCTTCTAGAAGAAGGGTTCTTCAGGATCATTTCCACCACCTCTCACTTTCCACAGCATTTTCTCTCATTCTCATTGTTTTCTGTTCCAAGATTTGTTCCATTATTACTTTTAGTGTCACACAAAGGCCTTGACTGAGATCTAGGCTGGACTCTGACAAACAACCTCTACAACAACACCTCTACAAAATGAGTGAGCAGGTCTGTCACCGGTGCAGTGGGCAGGTATGATATGGGCAACCCTAGGGGAACTTCAGCACTGACAGTGAGAACTCAGGAGATGGTGTGGGCTGATGATCCCCTCCCTTTCCTTGGGAATGGTCCCTGCAAGCAGAGGAGGGACTAAAGGCAGTGTGAGAGTGGAAACCCAGCAGGGAAATGATCACAGTTCCACCCTGATGAATAGCTGAGTCGGGGAGATGTGCCTGGTCATTAGTTGTGTTGTCTCCACAGTGGGTGTCCAGACAATGTAAGATGTTGCTTGAACATTTCTCTTGTCACGTGCCCCTGGCAGGGTGGGATGCTGGGGAAGTGACAGCTCTCTGGTGCTTGGTGTCTTGTTCATTCTCAAACCATCGCTGAGAACATTCCTCTCACCTCCTGTCCATCAGATTTCTCTGCCATCCATCCTGTACATTCAGACAGGGCCCTTTCAGGCAGACCAAGACTGACTCAAGACCAGTTGTCAAACAGAAACTGGGGTAGTTCAAAGATGGCTGAAATCCACACAGCCTGGTTTTCCCTCTCTTCCTTCCCTCTTTCTTCCACAAGCCCAGGTACCTGTGTTTCCTTGCCCTGGATGGAGCAAGGACAGAAGCTTGGGACAGAGCAAGCACATGTGTTAGTGTTTGCCAGTGCATGCTGGGGAAGGACAGATTCCTCCCAAAACTAAAGTTAGAAACAATTCCTGGTCCATTAGTGCTTATGGCTGCCATGCTGTTATGAGTGAAGGTCAGGCATGGGAGGATGCTAGAGAGGGACAGAACTACAGCCACGGGATCTCATTCACTTGGGATGCAGGCTCATCTCTGTGCTGATGTAAAAACACCTCTATCAGGTGTTCTAATGACTAAGCAGCACTGGGGACCTCAGATTTTTTGCTTCCCTGTTCTTTCTTTACCCTTTCTGAATGACTTTTGGAGTTACAAGTTGTGGATTACTCACCACCTTTTCTTCAGCTTCCTCTGAGTCCTTTGTGAGCCATTTTCCCAAGGTAAGCAGGGCTGTTATTTCTGGACAACTGTCTCCTGTCAGTGCTGTGTCTCTGCCTGTCTCTGACATGATTTCAGAGGGTTGCTCTCTGTCCCCTGACAGGTTGGTTTCTATTTGGGATATTTGTGCAGCAGTGTCCCTATCCCTTTCAGTATCAGTACATTTCTGGCATGTGAATTTGGAGATAGGTGGCTGCTCCACAAATTTCTCTCATCTAGGTTTGGTTGCCATAGGTGTAGCACAGGTTGTAGCTGTATCCACAGGGCGGTTGATCTTTCCATTTTGCTTTGAAAAACACCCACATATTGTGCAATTATAAAGCCACAGTTTCTATGAGAGAGGCTTTACACACCTTGGGGAGGTTGTGTCCTTGTCTCATCAGATTTCTTGCAGAATAGAGCAGATCATCTCACCCCAACTTTCACAGGTGATGCTCAGTGAACTTGTAGTTGAGCTGAAGCCTGGTTTTCCAAAAGATGCCCAGCCTGGAAGTTTGGGATGAGTCTATTTCCAACCGCAGACAATCTGGTAGAGCATCCCTCTATTCAGAAATTTGAGCTTGCTCTTGGAAGCATGGAAATCTACTGGCAACGGGCATGCTACAGCAAGCAAACCTATGGCTGATTCATCTGTCTCTCTGCTCTTGCTTTGGGTGCCCCTAGTGAGGCAGCCGGATGAGAATTTGATTGGTGTCATCACAAAGAGTGGTTGATGTTTGACAAAAAGCCATGAGAGCCCAGCTGCTTGAGAGCCCAGCCAGTGCTGCTGCCTTCCTCTGCTGTCTTCATGGTCCCACAGGCAGGCCAAGCTTCAATGCATTGGGACATGCCACAGTGACCTGGTGTGGTGCTGGTACCGCTGCTGAGGCTGCCCTGCAGCACCTCCTGCCAGCTGGAGCCCTTTGGGTGACCCTCCTGGCTGTCACAAGGAGCCAGCTGCTGCAGGACAAGCAGCAGCCTCAGTGCCACTGCAGTTCAAGCCCTGCCACCAGCACTGGCTCCCACGGGTCTGTGCAGGCTGGTGGGAGCACTGGGGTGATTGCAGCCTGCTGGGTGTTGTCTGGTTGTCTTGCACATCTTCTTCTTTGCCTCATTTGTTTGCATCTTTCAAACATGATTTGGTAGCAGTCAGGAGCCTCCTTCACCCTCCTCAAACCTCACTGGGGACAGCTGAAGCTTTTAGAGTGTCCAAAGGTGGGACATGAGGATGGAGAATGGCCCAGAGGGACCACACAAGGAGCAGCTGAGGCACTTGGCCTGTCCAGCTGGAGCGGAGGAGACTGAGGTCAGACCTCCCAGGGGCTGCAGCTTCTCCTGAGGGGCAGCTCTGATCTCTGCTCCCTGGGACCAGGAACAGGACCTGAGGAATGGCTGGAGCTGTGTCAGGGGGATTTAGGTTGGACATTTGGAAAAGATTCTTCCTCCATAGGGTGGTGGGACACTGAACAGGCTCCCCCAGGGAATGGTCACAGCCCCGAGGCTGCCAGAGCTCCAGGAGCACTTGGACAATGCTCTCAGGCACAGGGTGGGATTGTTGGGATGCCCTGTGTAAGGACAGGAGTTGGACTGGGTGATCTTTGTGGGTCCCTTCCAGCTCAGGATATTCAATGATTCGATTATAACTGCATAGGGCTGCCACCTTAACCAAGAAGTGCCCCAGATCTGCCCTCGTGCTGGCCTCCACTGACCCCCAGTGCTCCAGTGACAGGCGTGGGCTTTGGGCTCTGGCAGACAAAGCACATCTCCCAGGCTTACCAATCCCTCTCTGCTGATATCAGCCCCAGAGGGAGTTCCTGTGTCAGGGCACTTTTCGGGTGGCAGAACAGATGAAAAACCCCCATGATCAAATGCAGCAATCCCCACCCATCCCCTTGCCTCATACATGGCAGCTGGTGAATTTGTTGTGGAATGCCATCCGCTGTCCTGTTTATTCCAGATGAAAATCTCTTCTCCAGGGACTCTTTCCTCAGGAAAAATTATCCATTTTTGTAAGTACTTCAGAAGGAAAGACTCTGAAGCAGGTCTGAGACTAAACCCTTCTCTCTCATCAAGACTGAGGAGTCCAGCTAAAGCAGCTACAGCACCCCTGCTTCACTTTCCAGGAGAAAAAGAGATCCTTCCCATGGCAGGGAGACAGCTCTGCCAATGTTTCCTTCTCATACCTAGCACTGGCAGTAATTTCAGCTGTGGCAAGATTCATCAAAGTTAATCATCTGACCCTCATCTACATGAGATAATTTTTCAGCGAGCAGGATTTGCCAGTAGCCTCAGCTGGCATCACGCAGACCAACATGAACAAATCACATCCTGTTCCAGGTCTGGCTTTCCAAATCCCAAGCAGGGAAAGAGAGCAGCGGGCGTCAGATCCTGAGGAAGACCTAGATTCAATTCAGCTCTTGGTGCTGGGCCATACGGCTGCCTCAGGTAGCTCTTCAGCGAAAATCTGACAGTCCCCAAAACTTCACGAACACTTCTGGCCCCGAGCGGCTGGCATCTTGCACAACCTTCTGATCTGACAAGTTTGCCAACATCCTGAATGGTGAACATCTCATGGGGTAGGCGGTTCTTGGGAGGCTTCCATGCATCTTCTGTCGTCTCTGAAAACCTGTCTGAAAAAAACCGGCCTCCTTCTGGCTTTGCCCGGCACCAAACCTATGGAGGCAGGTTCAATTGGAAAGGTCCCATCTCTGCAGGGGTTGGAGCCAACCTTCTGATTTGATGTGAACAGTATGTACGAATGCCACTGAATGACATGTTTCCATGATAAAGAGTGTGGTGATGAAATTCTCCTGCGTGCCAAGGATGGAAACAAAAAAGTCAGTGGGCAGCTGCAACACATCACAAGAGCTGGAAAACAAAATCCTTTCTGATTCCCAGAGCAGTTCTTGAGGTACTTGGAAACCTCAGATTCCTGCCCCCTGCAAAGGACCTGCACTTCCCCATAACACATAAAGCACTGTCACTGTATTAAAGCTAAACAAATACTCCACAGAGAACGGGGAGATATTGTTTGAGTGACAAAGGCTGATAAATCATTCTCTGGACGTTTTCCTCTTTGCTTGGCTTCTTCCCGTTGATCCATAGGAAATCGGTGGCACTTTGCATGTGAAAATCCATAACCCAAAAGTCCATGCATTGATGACTTTGAGCAAGCTGTGTTCTCAGGTAAAACACACCACTTGCTTTTGGTTTTCATCAGCATTGTTCGGTGGGGAGGAGGGCAAAGAAGGCCCAGGGTGATTTTTGATGTGGGGACAACAGAGCTGATCTGTGTCCTCATGTCAGAGCAGCCCCCAGGCCCGTCTTGGAGAAATGCACACCATGCACGTGTCACCCGTCCCCGGTGCCACAGCTCAATAGTGCTCAGGCTGCTGGGAACTGAGGGCAGGTAGATAAACACTCAGCATTGATGCAAATGATCCCTTCATGGACAGCTGGAACGTGGTGGGCACCTGAGGTTGAAGAGTCCAGCAGAGTCCTGAGGAGCTTGGCCTGTCTGCCCCCCTCAGATACCACCCCTGAGCTCCCCTTCCCTAAAAGAGGGATGACAGCGCTTGCTGTGGTCTCGGCACGTCTGACTGATTTTTCAGCCTCAAGGCTGCATATTTTAGGCCTGTTTTGGTGGGTTGACCCTGGCCAGCAGCTACGCACCCAGAGAGCTGCTCATTTTCTTCCTCCCCACAGCAGGATGGGGAAGAGAATCAGAAGAGCAAAAGTGAGAAAATTCGTGGGTAGAGGTAAAGAAACAAAGCTGTGTGCCTGCTAAGGGAAATAAGGAATTCATTCACTCCTTCCCATCAACAGGCACATGTCCAGCTGCTTCCTGCAGTTCAGGGCTTCAGTGCACATGATGGATACTTGGAGAGACAAACATCATAACCACAAACAGCCCTTCATCCTCCTTTCCCTGAGCTTTTATTGCTGCCATCATATGGTCTGGAATATCCCTCTGGTCAGTTGGGATCAGCTGTCCTGGCTCTGTACCTTCCCAATCTGCCTGGGGGTGGAATGGGAAACAGAGAAATCCTCAGCACAATGCAAACACTGCTAAGCACCAACCAGAACACCAGTGTGTTATCAACACTGTTTTAGTCACCAATCCAAAACACGGCACCATACGGGCTGCTGGGAGGAAAATGAGCTTCATCCTAGCCAGACCCACTACACTCACAAAACTTCAGCCCACAAAGCCTCCCTGTGCCTGGGGCAGCACTTTCTGTCTGCCATTGGTGAAAACTTCTCCAGGGCTCCAAAATGCCACATGCAGAAATAGGTCCATCAGGAACATCTTCCTCTGAAAATCTTCTTTTGATCCAAAGGGAGAGACAGCCTGAGGCTGGAGGGAAGAGCAAAGGGCCTGGAGAGTGCTCCCCTTCAGTGTAGGATAGGTACCAGGAGACCTTTGCTTGACTTAGATGTCCTGAAGAAGGGCTGAGTCATTTTCCTTCCTTGTGCCTCATTTTCCCAGTGCCCAGGGCAGAACTGGCAGCTCTTGTGTCCCAGGGATTGGTGGTGTTGCAGGGGCATCAGGGAGGCTGATGGGCTGTGTAAAATCACCCGGTGCTAGCTCTGCTGTACGGATATTTTGTCACCCTTTCTCTGACCTTGTTTATCTTCGAGCTGTCTCTCCCACAAGATGTAACCTCCACCTGGATACGACCGATTTGGTTCAAGACTCACGGAAGTTTCCCTGCAGATCTGTGCCACAAGATGTGATCTGAACCTGCACAACATATGGCTCAGATCTCCGTATTTCACATAAAATGGGACTTAGCTTCGTAATCCTGCACTAAGCAGAAAGAGATGCAAGCAGAGCCAGAAGGGAGCATCACTGCCACTCTCCTGCCAGTTTTCTGGGTCGGCGCTGACTTACACACATCTCTGCACAAGCGCTCAGCAGTCAGCCGCTCTCACCCACCAAACCTCATTTCCAAGCATCCAGATGGGGACTGAGTCAGGCTTTAGCTGAACCACTTCCAGGTGGTGCACCAGGTAGCCCTGGGCAGACATTGCCTTGCACTGTGCTGGATGACACTGTCATTCAGGTCTGCACCAAGCAGGGTCCCTTCTGGGCCTCTGGGTCCTGGAAGAGCTCTGGAGTGAGTCACCAGTGGCACTATTGATCTTGTGCTGGCAGAGGTGGGCAACAAGTCCCACTGTGTCCATCCAGCAGTCTGGAATCCAGAACTGGATCATGAACTCGCCCATAAGGGCTTCTCAGCATGGGGAGCACGCATGTGCCCAGGCGGGCAGGAGGGACTTTGCTGTCCTGTCCTCTGGCTGGCTGTGCCTCTTCTTGAGCCTCAGCCTTTCTGAGTTTGACCCACGTTTTCATATTCTTCTTTATCCATTCCTTGGCTGCAGTTTTGCAGTTTGTGTTTTTCCTTCCCGAGTTTCAGCGCAGTGAGTAGTTCAGGAATCAGCTGGTTTGGTTGTTTGCTGTGTTTCCATGCCTTCCTTTGTACCTGTATGCTTAAGATCATTTCTGTAAGGAAGTGTCAGCAGCCCTCCTCTCTGTCCCCCTTAACCCCTGGGATGTCCCCTCCTGGTTCTCCAAGGCCACAGGAGATGTCTCCACTGCCTTTCTCTTGCCACTCTCCTGCCACTCAGAGCTGTGAACTCTCACAGCTGCTCTCACCCAAGGTGCCTCCCACTTCCAGTTTGCAAGGATCCTACATCAAATCCATGCAGCCTGAAGCTAACAGATGTTTTGCCATCCCATCAGCTCGCTAAGAAATTGAGATTCCGATTTTTTTCCGTTGCTTGTACCAAAGGTTCTCTGGGATAAAAGCCGACTTTGCTGAACACCTGCTCAGCCCTTTGCTGCCCTGTGAGTCCTTCTGTAAAGGTCTAGTCATGCCATTTTCCTGCAGATGCTGTCTTAGGATGCAGAGTTGAAAATCAGTAACCTCAACAATCCTAGGCAGCACGAATTTGTCTGATTACAGGACTCCTGAGTCCTTCTCCAGGGCTCTTGGAGATGTTTCCCACTGGGCTAGCTGGCCACGCTTCCCCACAGTTTACTGAAGAGCTAGAGTTCCTCTCTATACCTTACCTCAGACAGCTGNCGGTAAGGAAGTCTCAGCAGCCCTTCTCTCGGTCCTCCTTAACCCCTGGGATGTCCCCTCCTGGTTCTCCAAGGCCACAGGAGATGTCTCCAAAGCCCACTGCCTTTCTCTTGCCACTCTCCTGCCACTCAGAGCTGTGAACTCTCACAGCTGCTCTCACCCAAGGTGCCTCCCACTTCCAGTTTGCAAGGATCCTACATCAAATCCATGCAGCCTGAAGCTAACAGATGTTTTGCCATCCCATCAGCTCGCTAAGAAATTGAGATTCCGATTTTTTTCCGTTGCTTGTACCAAAGGTTCTCTGGGATAAAAGCCGACTTTGCTGAACACCTGCTCAGCCCTTTGCTGCCCTGTGAGTCCTTCTGTAAAGGTCTAGTCATGCCATTTTCCTGCAGATGCTGTCTTAGGATGCAGAGTTGAAAATCAGTAACCTCAACAATCCTAGGCAGCACGAATTTGTCTGATTACAGGACTCCTGAGTCCTTCTCCAGGGCTCTTGGAGATGTTTCCCACTGGGCTAGCTGGCCATGCTTCCCCACAGTTTACTGAAGAGCTAGAGTTCCTCTCTATACCTTACCTCAGACAGCTGGGAAGAACAGTCACGCTCACAAAGAACCACTGTTATTTTCTCAGAGGGGAGCCTGAGTGCTGTGGTGAGACCAATCCATGCTGATTATCCCTTACTGGCCATATAAGAGAAAGTAAAGCACAGAGAGAGTATTTCGTGGCTGTATGGCTGCACAAAGGAAAGGCCAGGCTGTGTGCAGCTCCAGGGCTGACAAACCTTCTCCTTTCCCTACAGCAGTGTGGGACCTGCTGGGGAGCACCCCCTGCCTTTGTGACCCATGTGCATCAGTCATCCAGGCAGGGCCAGTCCTTCCCAGGGTGTCCCAGCCCACATCCTCACTGATGAGAAGCGAGGATTTCTAGTCCTTGCTTCCCACCCCTGCCACCATTCCTCCACTTCCAAGACAGAAAAGGTGGGTGTGAAAGGGAAAAGAGCCAGTCTCTTTTCTGTGCCCATTGGAGCACGGCTGCTCCATGGCCTGTGCCAGGCTCTGCACGTGTGTCAAGGGTAGGATGCACCTTTTGACGATTCCACAGAAAATGCATCCTGCTAGCTCCCTCCTCTGTAGGCAGCCCAGCTCTGCAGAGCTGTGACTCATGCCAGGCAGCAGGATTTCATTCCTGTCATTACCACATCAGCTCAGGCTGATGCACAGGGGAGCTGGTGGGTTGAGTAAGGAGGTGCCATTTTCACACGGTCGCTCTCCAGGCAGGAGCTGGACTTTTCTCACAGTGTTTTTTTACAGTGTCTCACCAAATAAAACTCTGAGCACAGAGGGTCAGGACGTGCTGCATATCAATGAGGGGGATGTACAGCAGTCACTGCATTCTCTTATCTCCTGCTATCCCCTATGGAAAGCTGGACCTCAGCGCTGACATGTCTTGCTGAAGGGGTCTCCAGAAAGACACACAAGTCAGCAGGGAGCAGGAGGAGTCCTTGAACTGTCAGCAGAGGAGGAGGGAGAGCACAAAGGGACTGTTGGATGGAAGGTGGATTTGGAAAGCTGTGTGTGACCACCGGCCTTTGATAAGACACAACCAGAGTTCCCAGGGAAGCTTGGAGAATTAAGTATCCACCACCTGCTTGTCCAAATCCAGCCACCCTCCAGCAGAAAACAGCATGGTAAAACAGAGATCCCCCCACCCTGGTCTTACCCAACAGCTGGGGAGTCTTGTTCTGCTGCCCTGACCATGTGGATCTCCCTTCTGAGTTTATAAAACTAAAAGTTTGTTGTCTAAGTGATAACACTAAGCTGCTGTTTAAGTGATAACAGTTTTTTGTCTAAGTGATTTGATCTCCTCAGTAAGGAAGGGGGATCTCTCCTCAGAGACCAGTTTGTCCCAGCAGAAGAAAGTGGACAGCTCTGTCTCTGGCTGTAAACAGAGCTCAGACACCAAGCTGTGATTTAGGTAAGGAGCTCTGGGGTGTGAGAAGCCAGCTGGGATAACTCCTGGTTTTGTGGAGCATGGGGCAGACCAGTCCCCCTCTGCCCCATGCCATGTCTGTCCCTGACCCAGCTGTTTGGCCATACTTCACTCAAGAGGGAAGGGAGAAAGAGGATCTGCTGAGCAAATCCAGTATCTTAAGGCTTCTTAAAGGGTTTCACCCATGACCTTTGTTTCCATGTCAAGTCTGGTGTGAGTTGAGGACCACCCCATTGTTTGGGCCCAGTGTGAGAGACTCTCACATACTTTCAAGCTGACTAAGAACACACCTAAATCAGGGTAAATCAGTTACCCTGTGATCTGTGTATATAAATTCTGCATTTTGCACAGACAAGTCTCTAAAGGGGCTGAAATCCAATAGAGGACCAAGGCAAGGAGACAATAAAGGAACAGAATGCACCCAAGCTTTGTTACTGAACAAAAGGAAACCAATGGCTTCTCCATCCACATCCATCAAAGACACAAGGAAATGTTGATGGGGAGTGACCTCGGAAGATTTCTGGTCCAATCTGCTCAGAGCTGGTCAGTGCTATGCCAGATCAGCTGTGGTTTGTCCTACTGCTTCTTGAGAGCCCCACTTCTCTGGTGACCTGTCCAGGGAAGAAACACCCATATAGAGTAAACATGTTTTAACCAGAATTTCTCAAGCCCGACTTGTAGCTGTGGCTCGTTTTTTCACTTGTCACTGACTGACCAGCTTCTCACCTCCACAGGACCACATCACACGAGGAAGGGAAGGAAGGTGTTGCTAAAGGTGTCACTCTGAGTGTCCCCATCAGTGTGTCCACAGAGAAGGGATTTAATGAGGTCTTTAGGAAGCTCTCAGAAAAAAGCCTGCACTGACAGCCTCACCACGCAGGCAGCTGGGAGCTATGTCCTGACTGCAGACATTGCTCAAATACTGAGTGGGAGAGGCTCCAACAGGCAGAGTAAGCAGATTATTCCTGGCAGGACCTGACTGTATGGCAGTGCCACTTGAGCCCTGTCCAGTTTGCCTCTGTATGGGACGAAATTGTCAAAACCAAGTGCAGCTGCTAAGCAAGATTTTCAAGTTACCCACAGCTGGAAGAGTTTTGATGCTG
The DNA here is from genome assembly GCA_013400585.1 of Chloropsis cyanopogon. Classification (NCBI taxonomy): domain Eukaryota; kingdom Metazoa; phylum Chordata; class Aves; order Passeriformes; family Irenidae; genus Chloropsis; species Chloropsis cyanopogon. Next base: position 229,218 of record WEZZ01021086.1, read on the forward strand.
CTGGGACAAAAGTCAGGAGGTTTTGCATTGGTGGATAGAGCTAATCAGTTTTTTAAATGGAGAGATGAAGATATCCCACTTCCTGTGGCTGGAGATGGCAGAAATCCTTTCTTCAGAACATGGAGGAGGCCCCCACACTCTGGGGCCAGGTACAGACCAAAGAAATGCCTCCAGACATGTGCCCTCTGCTTATGGCACAACACATCAACATTCCCCGTCCTGCTGGGCCTCCTTGCCCATGGCAAGAGCTGGCAAGAAGCTGCTTTGTGCAGGATATTTGAAGCCATATGCAGGAACAAGATAATCTCTGTCCAGAGGCACTGGGTTGAACTGGAGGTACCTGAGTAATCAGAGAATGATGGAGTCACAGAATGGTTTGTGATGGACCTTAAAGCTCATCCCATTCCACCCCTGCCATGGGCAGGGACACCTTCCACTAGCCCAGGTTGCTCCAAGTTCTGTCCAACCTGGCCTTGGACACTTTCCAGGGATGGGGAAACCACAATTTCTCTGGGCACCCTGTGCCAGGGCCTCACCACCCTCACAGGAAAAAATTTCTTCCTAATATTTAATTTATACTTACTCTCAGCTTGAAGCCGTTCCTCTTTGTCCGAACAATAATGGTCACAAGGAGTTCAGTAACTTCTTCAAATTAGCTTTCCTGAGTTGAAAAAATGGTTGGAATGGTTGCCTGTGAACCCACCCAAGGTCTCCCTGGAAATTACAAGCCCATTGACTTTTGTTTGCTAACACATTGTCTATTTTTACTGAAACCTCCAAAACTGTTCAAAATTTGTCATCAACCGAAAGCATTCTGTTTAAATACAGTTTCTGAAAAAAGTGAATGCTCATAATTCTGCAGAATATGGCAAATGTCAAATTGAATTAATGCCAACTCCACTTATTCATTAAAAAGGGACAATCTTTCCATTTAAGTAAGTTCCTATCAAATATTTTGGCCAGCTCCCCTAACTGTGACTCTAATTGCGATCCACTTACCCCACTGGAGGCCATAAAATGAACGGAGGTGAGGACACGGAACAGAAATTTCTTGGGAGTGAAATCAAGGGCAGACGAGGAATTCCCTACCCCCATGACAGAAACCCACCCATTGCCAAGGAAAGCTCATTGCTCAGACTTCAAACACTACAGCTTGTGCTTAATTTGGATACCACCGTTCTCCTGCTAGGATGAAAAAGTGCCAGTCTTACTCCAGGCAGATAAAAGTGGGGGCTCAGCAGAGCTGCCAGGCCCCATCTTTGCACAGGAGCAGTGCCACGGTCTGAGCAGCGACAGCCGGCTCGGATGGACCATGGCGAGCTGGATATTGGTGGGAGGAGACCTTTCCTTACACTCTGGGGAGTCAGGCTGGCTTTCTTTCACCTTAAAACAGGATGTTATCACTCTAGAGCACAGCCCAGTGTCATTAACCTGTGAGGTCTCAGCAGTGGTGGACGGGATAGTGAGAGGTGATGGCTGCAGGTGGGATCTTAGGTTGGATATTAGGAAAAACTCCTTCCCCCCGTGGGTGGTGCAGCCCCAGGCTGGGTCACAGAGGTGTGGGATTCTCAAGACTTGGCCAAACAGTGCCACATCTGACTGCCAACAGTGCTGCTCCAAGCAGCAGGATGGACCAGACACTCCCAAGAGATGGACTCTCTTTCCATGTTTTATTTCACACCCCAGGCTGGCAGACTGTGCCACTCTCTGTTCCACCCAGCCCAGGTGTAGCATCCTCTGCTAAGAGCTCCCATGGGCAGGCAGACCTTGCTAAAAACACTGAGCCATTTCTGGGCAATGATTTTTTGGGGGGAGGTGGGCACATACAGGTGCAGGCAGCTTCAATGTTGGAAGCATTTCCAGCCTACAGGCTCTGTCCTCATAAAGCTTGGGAGAAATACCTTTCTTCCCTGGTCAGCTGATGTTGACACAGCTGGATGGGCTGTTGATGAACCTTCTTGACCTCAGGGCAGCTCAGGGCCAAGGAGTGAAGGTGGCCCCCTCTTGGACCTCATCCCAGACCCTTCTGAGGCCTCAGCCCCTCACAAAACTCAGTCCTAACCCCTCTGGGACCTCAGCCCCCACCCAGGCTCCCAGACTGGCTGGTTAGATTGTGCTCTACCTTCAAATAAGGACAAATGAGGCAGAATTCAGAGAAGAGCAACAGGAATGATTACGGGGGTGGAGGTAATGGCTGAGGAGGAAAGATTTTGAAATTTAAAGATGGATAGCCAGGCTACAAGCCTACATACAGAGACATTATCATCAGTCATTAAGCAACACAACACTTCAGAGCCAGGGCAGGCTCATGATTCAAGACCGCCCAGTCTCCAAAGTGCTGTAGCCCAGAAGAGCAGTGCAAGGCCAGGCAGAAGGAGCCTGCTCAGGCTTGTGAGCATGAGCATTTATTTTTATTTTTTCTCTCAATGCAACATCCCACAGTATGAAGTGAAATTCTCTTTGGCACTAGGCAGTACCACAGGGGCACCAGGGAAAGAGGACCTCCTAGCATCAGGACTTGATGCTCTTGGAGGTCTTTTCCAACCTTGGTGGCTCTGTGATTCTATAATTCTATGAATCTATGACTCTATGATTCTGTGAGTCTGTGATTCTGTGAGTTTGTGATTCTGTGGTTCTATGATTCTATGACTCTATGATTCTGTGATTCTGTAATTCTGTGATTCTGCGATTCTGTGGTTCTATGGTTCTATGACTCTGTGATTCTGTGATTCTGTGGTTCTGTGATTCTGTAATTCTGTGATTCTGTGATTGTGTGGTTCTATGGTTCTATGATTCCATGTTTGGGGAGAATATGAAGAAGTTGGAATTTTCTGGGCATGGCACTGATCAGCCAGAGAAAGTGTCAGAGCCCCACTGCTCAGGATACTGAAGTTAGACTGGACACAGCATCGGGCAGTAGCCAAAGGTGAGGAATGGCCAGTGGCCAGCAGATGGACAGAGCAATCAGAGGAAGGCTTGCCCAGCACAGATTTGCAGGAGAGGGGCCAGCTTTGCCTCTGGTGTAACCCCAGCCTCCCTGCGAGGCTGGGCCAAGCCCTCCTCACTCCTTCACCCAGGGCAGAGCCGGGCTTTGAGCACAAAGTGTTCCCACAAAGTTTGCAAACCACAAATGCCATGCAGGGAGACGGGAAGGGGGTGAGGGAGGGTAGAAAGGGGAGCAGTTAATGTGCAGCTGGTGCACGGCCCGGGAGAAAGGAGCCGCCGATGAGCACCCGGAGCTGAGGCTCAGAAACCCACAATAAAAGCTGAACGGATGGCTGAATGCAAGGCCCAGCAAAGCAAAACAGATGCAATAGGCTGCGGCCAGTGGAACCAGCAGCCAACAATGACAGCAGAGCCCACGGGCTGGGGGCACGTGGCTGGCACAGAGGAAGGAGAGGCCAGAGAGAAGCGCAGATGAGCTCCACCAAGGGAATCAAAGGCCTGCTGTTCCGAGAGCCGGAACAAACGGCAAGTGCGCTCCTGCCACACATGGCATTGACAGCAGGAGCTCCGGGTCCTCCGTGTCCCTCCAGGAGCCAGCTGGAGGCAGGCTGCTTCCAGGCTCAGCACGGGATCCTCCATCCTCCCTCCTGCCTCTCCCTAGGGAGAGCTGCCCTCGGTCGCACAGTGCTGGAGAGAACTCAGGGGTCTGCTCTTCCAAAGTGATCCTGCAGCCAAAACTCCTCTGTCTTCTGGCATCCAAGTCCTTCCCATCACAAGGGAGGGAGATCATCCTTTCCTCACCCATCATGGTTTGTGGGCCCGGTCATCTGGGGCAAGGGCTGCACCAGCTTGTGGCTCACCAGTTGGCTTTGTGTGGTGGGACTTGTGTGAAGACCTGAGAAGGGAAGGAAAGGTCCACACTGCTGAGGCCACCTGCCCCTTACCCTGTTGGGACATTGAGCTGTGAGTTAGCACAGCCACTGTCATCATGAACCTGGTGACAATACTCCTGTTGTGACGATTTTGTAGCCAAGGACACAGACAGGAAGCTGTTGCGTCAGTGACATCCACAATGTGTCTGTGTAGGACATGTGAGCACACTAGAAATGGATAGTAAGTGTTTGAGATTCATATCAAACTCCTGGGACAGCAGATTTGTGTGCCTGGTCAGGAACACTTGTAGTTTGAACACCTCACCCCTACCTTCATGTCCAGGGCTGCCAAGGCCCTGAGTCGTTGGTTTCCTTGCACCAAGCTAAGCACAGCAAAGCAGAAGTTGAGCATCTCTGCACTAACAGAATCTCCAAGAGCAGTAAACCTGCCTTGAACAACTCAGGCCTTTTAAAGAAGTGAAAAAAACCCCATAAATCCACCTGAAAACTCCCTTTTGACTCCTGGCATCTCCTCCATTTGTTTGTGGCCTCCTTTGTGAAAGACAATAAAAGAAAATTTTGCAAAGTGGAGGGTGGCGTATCTTTTGAGATCCTTCTTGCTGCTCCCAATACACAGCCCAGTTTAGGGGAGTGTTGTTTCATCTCCCCAGCTCCTCACAGTTCACCTGTAGAGCAAGACAGGCTCTGCAGTGCTGTAACAACCCATTAGACATCCAGTCAATCACACCAGTGACCACTGTAATGGTGCGCACACCAGCGGATGCCTCCCCACCAGAGCTGGGCACAGCAGTGCACCCACCAGTCCCCCCAGTGTCTACCAGGGGATCAAAGGATATTAAAGGGGTAAAAATAAAATTCTCAACCTGATCTCTTCTCCAGCTGCCTCTTCCTGCTGGTACAGATGCAGTGTCCTGGGAATGCCATGGCCATGACAGAGAGAGCCCCTCCACCTGGGGCTCGGCTCTTGGGGCTGTCTAAAAGCTCTCCTCTCATCAGCTCACCAGCACCCACTCCCCAGGAAGCCAAAATCAGACTGCAGGGTGTGCTGGGAGCAGGAATCTCTGTCCCTGTCCCTGCTCTTGGCCCTCTTAAGCCCTGTGATGACTGATGCTGAGCGCTAGTCCAGGAGCCTGCCTGTACAGGGCAAACTGCTCTTCAGTGCTGTCCTGCTGCTCTCTCTTCTTTCTTCCATTTTGTTGTGTCCAGTCCTCAGCATGTGACGGAAACAGGGAGCAGCTCCAGAGTTAGCTCTTGGCTCCAGAGAAGATGCACTCTGTGGCCAATCCCTCACAATCTAGATGAGGACAGCTTTAGAAACTGCATCAGGAGCTGTTTTTATTTCTTCTCCAGCCTGAAGCCCTTGGAAAGTGTCGCCCACAGGCTTAAGCTCTTCTCAGCAAGACACAAACTAACTAAAATATATCAAAGCAAGATTCTCATATACGCCCCCAAACCTTCCAAATATCCAAAGCCTTGCATTAAAACCAGCCTAGCCAGAAATCTCTTGATGCCCCAAAACAGAAGGCTTTTCTGGAAGGGAAACCTTGGGTCTCTTCAAATTACTGGACGTTGTGCAGGGGTGAGTGGATAAGAGCCTCTGGACTATGCCACTCAAAATGATCTAATTATTCCTTCCAGCCTTAAAAGTCATTTATCAAAACCACACTGACTCTGTACTGGGCCAGCAAAGCCTCTGCTATAGATTGGGCAGCAACATGTCCAGATCTACAGTAGCCATTGACACCATCATGATGGATCTGCTGAAGAAAGCTTGGGTGAGGCAGGGGTATGTATATAACAAGGAATATGGTACACATATAAATATGTGCAGACTTCAGTAAGCGATAAATCAGTTGAGAACCCCTTAGTGTTTAGAGAAAACCAAGCTATGTTCTAGTCAATCAATCTGTTGCTGAAAATATTATTAATGACTGGCACATAGATTTATGATGAAGGCTAGATGGATGCAAAAGAAACGTTTGTTAGCGGGAATTTTTGATGACTGTGCTGAAATATCATTCATTTGTGAAAAGAAATCTAAATACAATCATCACAGTTATTTATCAAGGAACAGAGTCATCTTCATCTCTTAGTTTCCACCTTAAAATTCAGGATACCTGCAGGACTCTCTTGTCTCTCTTTTTGTCTTAAATGCACACAAGTTAAAAGTGGATACCTGTAAACAGCATCGTGGCAGGAGCTGCAGCACCATCACATCATTCCCAACACAACAGGAGATGCTGGGCCTTGGTCGGTGCTCAGAACCTAACGGCACAAAGTCACCATCTAGGATGTCACCTCAGTGATGTCTCCTGGGTGTCTCCGTGCAGGGACAGACACATGAGGAGGGGAAAAGTCCCTTCTGCAGACTTGGTAAAGCACAGGGGTTATGAAGCTCACAGGAATTATAATAGCACATCTAGAGAAGGTCAGTAGGGAGGACAGCTTGTACCAGTATGAGCATCTCAGGCACTGCTCATAGGTTTGTGGATGGGTGCTGAACCAACAGCATCCAAAAGTGGTGTAAGTCCCAACTCCTCCTCATCCCAGCCCTGCTGGCCATATTTCCATGTTGCCCTCACCCTTCCTGCCTTCCCCAAGAAGATGCCTGAGCTGCTGTTAGACCTTGGTGTGGTCATTCCTCCTCAGCCAGCTGGGAGGTCCATGGTGTGGAAGAGTCAAGCTCTGACACTGCGGGATATTTGCCAGAAGTGCCCAGGAGGCTGTCAAGTCCCATGGGACACTGGCTCCAGCCTTCCCAACACCTCCATGGACACGTCTGAATGCAGGCTGGGATGGAACCAACATGAGATGCGTTACTGTCTCCACAGCAGGAGGAGCTCGTGGGGTGGGTACAACCCTTCACCACACCAAGCAGAGCAGCTCTGGGACAGTGCTCCAGCACCAGCCTCAAGCTGAGCTCTGCCCCTCCAGTCCCATCCCCAGGCTGCCTTGGCCAGCTCTCTCAGCTCCCTGGCTTCCCTTTACTGCTGTTTTTGTTTTCTTTCCACAGCTCGTTTTCTCGGTCATCCATGTCTCTGTGCATCATATATCACACCCATGTGTCCGGAGGAAAGAAAGATCCCCTCCAACCCAGCAGCCCTGTAACGGATGGACCTTCCCGATTCGCAGCGAGCTGACAGCTTGTGAGAACAACAGCTTGAATTACTGAAAGAACTTTTCCCACTGAGTTAATCTGCAATGGATGTAGGTGACCTTCTAAAGGCATCTATTAATCAAAAAACCAGTGCCCATTCACTGTGCTAGGCTGAGCCCTTTGGGGGAGGGGGAGATACTAATTTCCCTCTGACATAAATCATAATTTGACAATAATCATCTGCCCTAATCACTCCGATTCTTCCCTTTAATTATTTGTACACACTGTGCTCTTCCTGCCTCAGAAACACAAAGGACAACATTAAATGTGGAAATGCTGAAGGCTCCAGCCACAGCCTTAAATCCCTGTGTGGAGCAGGGCACCCGAAAGAGCTGAGCTGACAGGGTGCACCCTCCTTCCGAGGTGCAGGGAGCAGCCTTTCCCACTGCTTCCAGCCACAGGGAGAACACTGGTCCCAGCCCAGGGACCAGAGCATCAAGGAGAGGGCTGCTGGAGGGGACAGCGGGGCGCAGAGGGGCTCTCTAGAGCTGTCCCAGCAGCCCGGGGTGACACCTCAATGCTGCACCCACTGAAGAGGCTGACCCCCACACAACAGCCATGCGCTCTTCCCCCTGGGAGGGCTGTAACAACAGGGAGGCTGTGGAGAGCACAGGGTTAATGTCACATCAGTGCCCCTCGGATGCTGGGAGGAAGGGCTGTGAGCTGGGGAGCCAGCGGACCGTGGGAGGGAGGAAGGCGAGAGGAAGGAAGGGAGGGAGGGAGGGAGGGAGGGGTGGTTTGGGTGGCCTTGTGCTGTGCTGCTGCACTGCCTTGGCCGGGGGCTGCCGTGGGGTCCGTGCCCGCGGTGTGACCCTCAGCCAGCACTGCGAGGGTGGCTCTGGCAGGCACCGGCAGCCCCCTGCCCGGGGAAGCTCTCAGGTGCTGCCAGAGTGGGTGCAATGCCTGGGGGCCCAGTGTGGGCCAGGGGAAGCCACTTCTTGGCATCCCCTGCCACCTGGCCATCGAGCTGGGGCTGTGGAGCCGGGTCCCACGACTGCCTCCGGCAGCTGGTACTTTTACTCAGCCACCTTGGAGCCATTGCGTCCCCAGGGCATGCTCCAGGCAGCACAATGCTGTGTCCTTGGGCACCCGTGAAAGCAGAGGGGACATTGATGGGGTCAGGTGACCATTTTGTAAAAATCTGCACCTGTGAGATAAGAATATAAATGGCAGTGGTGTGGTGCCTGTGCCTGAAGTGGGGGCAGGCAGTGGGGCGTCCCCATGGCAGCGAGGGTACAGTGGTCCTCTGCACGTGACTGAGTGAAAACTGCTCAGCAAAACTCTTTTTCAGTAGACTCGTGGGATGAGGCAAACAGTGCATGCTGTCCCTGGAAAAATGGGACTCCTCCTTGTTCTCCTTGGGAAGAAATCCTCTAAAACTGGAAACAGCCAGGAAACGCTGCACAGCAGCTCTTGGGAAGTGAGATTTCTCACTGCACCCATCTCCTCTCCCACTGGCCTGTGCCCATAGCATCTCCCACCTTCAGGCACGGGCTGGGTGTGCTGGTATCTCCTGCCAGCCCCATGGGACCGACAGCCCAGTGCCCAGTAGGCAGGATGGGGTCCCGAGTGCAGCAGCATCACCTCAGAAACACACCAGCCACATTTCATCCTCTGCTGTGTAGAGTTTGAGGCCAGGACCTTTTAGGATTTAAACATCTGCCCTCCCAAAAAACCAAGCAAAATAGGAGATAGCCTCCACAAGCTTCTCCAGTGTTACTGGGCTGACTTGTAGCGATTCCCGGAGCCCAGGTCACTGTGCTGTCTCACAAGCTGTACCATGGACCTACAGCACCGTATGCTGGCCTAGCTCAGCATCTACACAGCAGTGCCGCCCGCCGCGCTCGCCGTGCTTCCCCGAGCAGAGCGGAGCAGAGCCGGGCACCGCCTGCTCTGGGCCCGGGGCAGCTGCAGGAGGTGGCGATGTCCCCACTCCCTGCGGGGGGACAGTCGGTGATCGGTGGGGACACCCCTGAGAAGGAGCTGAACCAGCAGCGTCCCGGGATGCTCTGCCTGAGCAGAGGGGGATGAAGCTCAGCTGCGGGTCTGGGCAGCCGTGTCCTCCCTGACCTGCTCCAGCCCTGCCTGTGCTTTGTCCCCTGGGCAGTGCGGCACCAAAGCCCACTTATATATACATATATATCCCTGTGGGATGTATCTGCTCCAGTTTCACCAGCCATGGGGGTACTGGTGCCCTCCCTTGGGACCCCACAGCTGCCCCAGGGCCCCTGTGCAGACCGGCAGCTGTCCCACTGTAGCCCAGCTGAGGCCAGCTCTGATCCTGCCCCACCAGCAGCTCAGACCTGCCAGACTTGGCACAGCTCAGCTCACAATCCTCCCTCAGATGGGAGGGACAGAGCGACCTTGAGCAACTCTGGAAGTAACCACATTAACATTGAGCTGGGCAGGAGCAGGCTGCTTCCCGAAAGTCTAATCCGTGGGACTCCCTGCCATGAGAGGCTGGCGGTGCCGAGAGCCAAGGATTCAGAAATAAAGATTTAATACGACTGCCGAGAACTAACTGCATCCCTGAGGAAAACAGGCACAGTGCTCCTACGTGCCTGGTGCCTTTATCTCCTGGTTCTAATCACAGGATGCCCTTTGGGCTGGCCAGCCCTGACCAGCAGGCACTAAAGCTTGGATTGCAGTGCTTAGGGACATCGTTTAGGGGTGGATCTGGAAGTGCTGGCTTAAGGTTGGACCTGATGATATTAGAAGGCTATTCCAGCCTTAATGATTCCATGATTCTGTGCTTGTCTCCAGGCCAGTGAGGCATCACTGAGCACGAGCTTTCTGTGCCCACTCTGCAGTGCTGTGGTGCTTCCTGAGCCATGGGGGACAGCTCGAAACCACACATTGCTCTGGAGGCAGGCCCTGAGAGTTTGGGACATTGTGAGTGACACTTGGCCTGTTTATGACTGAGTCCTGCCACGGGCATAGAGATGGATGGTTCCTTATGGAGGACAGAGCTCTAAAATGCAGCATGGCCCAACCCAAAAACTACTGGGAGAAATCTGCCCTCATGTAATCGTAAGATGGTTTGGGTTCCAAGGGACCTTTGAGCCCATCTCGCTCCAACCCCCTGCCATGGGCAGAGGTACCACCCACTAGACCAGGCTGGCCATCCAACCTGGCCCTGGACACTAAGCCATACATCACCTTAGGTCCCTCCTGACCCCAAAACCTACAGAGGCAGAGCTGGAGTTAGCCATGACCCATGCAGGCACTGCATGAGCACCAGGAGCTCACCACATGCTCCAGCTGCCCTTGGTTTGCAAAAATCCCATCCCACCACCCTGGCTGAGGCTCTCCTCCGTGTGGGATGTGCCCACCAGTGGGATCGTATGGAATGCCCAGCAAGCTGAGAGATGACCCTGCAGTCTCACAACACCCACCATGCCCCTGTCACCTCCCGACAGGTTTGCCCACTACATTGGGGCCCCAGTGGAGAGCCTGGGGAGAAAAGGAGAGAGCCTTTGCCCCCATGGTCCAAGGATGCAAGAAACAAAACAAAATGCAAGAGGTCAGCAAACACAACACAGCAATTAGCACAGGCAGCGGGGAGGAGAGGGTGAGACAAGGCAATTTATGGAGCTCAGGAGAGGGAATTCTCTGTGGGCACCAATCATGGACTATAAATACCTTCAAGGTAATGACAGCAATGGAGTGAATTATTCACCATCTCTGATGATGGGAGGGCAAGAGGCAGTGACCTGGATCTGAGGAAGGGAAGTCTGGGTGGGAGGAAGCCTGGGCAGCAGGAACAGCCTGGCGTGGGATGTGCTCCCAGGGGCAGCCCTGCTTTCTGTGTAGAGTCCATCTCTAACATGTCCTTGGCTCAGTCCACGTCAGTCCCAGTGTTGGAAGGGCCAAGGCCAGGTCAGGTGGGAGTTCCCAGCCTGCCTGTCTCTCCTGGCACGGAGGGAGTCGGTGAAGTTTCCTGCATGTGGTGGCTCTGGCCCATGGTGGAGCCTGCTGCTTTCCCAGGGCTGTGGCTGAGCAGGCAAACATCTTCCTTTGCCTGGGAGAGCCATCCACGTCCACCTGGCCCCACACAGGTCAGTCTGGTATCTGTGACAGCCATCAACCTGGGCAAATTACTAGGAAGGAGAGAGAAGAATCTAAGGCTTTGACTTGGAAAGAAGAACAAGGGAAAATTGCCTCCAGCAAGATCTCAGCACCACAGACTGGCTGAGGTTGGCAGGGAACTCTGAAGGTCACCTGGCCCAGCCCCCTGCTCAGGCAGGACCACCCAGAGCCAGTTGCCAGTTCCACATCCAAACAGCTTTGAAACACCTCTGAGGATGGAGACTCCACAACTCCTCGTGCAACCTGTGCCAGTGCTTGGTCACCCTCAAAGGGAAAATACTTCCTGATGTTCAGAGGGATCTCCCTGTGTTTCCATTTGTGCCCATCACCTCTTGGTCTCTCACTGGGCACCAGTGAGAAGAGCCTGGCCCCACCTTCTCTGCACCCTCCCTTTAGGTTTTTATACACAAGGATGAGGTCTCCCTTGAGCCGAAAAGATGGAGATTTCCTGTGCACAGCCAAGAAACCTCCTGCCTGCCTGCTGCCTGTAGTCGTGTGTGTGTGTGCTAAAGAGAAATAACCACGCTGAGGGTATGGGGAGGCCCAGAAAGGTGCTGTGCTTCCAGTGATTCTCTTGGAAAGGCTGTGCTTCAGTCCTGCTCCTGCTCCCTGTTGCTTCACAGCAGCCCCAGTGGGGAGCTGTAACAGCTTTCCCAGTTCCTGCTCTTTGTTCTCTCTGCTGCTGGTCCCAGCCAATGACACGAGGAAAAGAGAGGGGAGGTGGGAATAGCTCTGCTGTCCCCTCTGTCGTGGTGACCTGTGGAGGCAGCAGTGCCCCCTGCATGCTCTGGCAGCCTGGAAATGTGAAATCATCAGTTGTGGAGGACACTTGTGGCATCTGCTGGGAGACTCAGACTGATTTCTGGAGCTTCTTCTATCTCTCTGCAGATGGGTCTGTCCTTATCTGCATCTCCCCTGGAGAACTCTTCAAGTGCTTTATCATAGCACCAGGCCTGGAAAATAGCTAAGGGTCCCCCAGAACTGTTCTGGAGGTCAGGGTGGCACTGGGGTACCCATCATCAGCCACCCACCAACCTTTCTCCTGGCAGGGGCAGATGCTGGAAAGCAGGAGACCAGGGAGAAGAGCAGGTCAGCTTGGGTGTTTCCTGCAACCTCTCCAGGAGAAAGAAAACAGCGCTCTGATCTCATGCTCAACACGCAGAGTCACGTCATGAGCCAGGACCCTGGATGTGCTGTCTGAACTGTGTCAGTCTCGTGCATTTCTCATCCATCACAGCCGTGTGGAGAAGGTGGCATGGGCTGGAATGGCTTCTGGAGCAGAGAGTCTAGAGGACATTTGCTGGCTCTAAAACCCACAGAAAGCCCAGGAGATCCTGTTCTCTCTTAGCTGGACAGGTGGCCACAGGCAGGGTGGTCAGCCCCAGTGTTGGGGGAGAATAGAGAAAGGAAAATCCACATTGGAAGAACATCACAGCTTTGGCAGCCCTGTGCCAGCTGCCAGGTTCGTGTCTCCCATAGAGAAGGATTGTTAAATTCAGTTCCTGGACACTGCAGTGGCACAGAGCTGTATGCCAAGAGCAGCAGAACAATGATCCCTTAGACCCTGTTTGGTTCTGCCTGGCACTGGCAGAGACACAGTATCTGTCCTGGGCACTGATTCCGTATGCAGAGGACAAGGACACGGGTCTGCTCCAGCGTGGGACGTGCAGCTTTTCAAGCCAGAGAAAAAGAAAGAGGAAAGCAAAGGAAACTGCCTCCTAAATGTGAAATAAGTGCAGGCTGGCTCCAGCCCCTCAAGACAAAGCCATAAATCTGCCCAGCCGTGCTGCGAAAGCATGAGACACCCTGCAACAGCCACATGGCGTCACAGTGTCCTTGATCTCTGTTTTCTCTTCCATGCCTCCCTTTCATCCCCGCCACCCCCGGGGCACGTTCCGGCTCCGGGTGACTCGGGCTCCCCCGCCGCTCCCGGGCTGCTCTCCCGTCCCGCTGCTGCCTTTGTGGCAGTGCGGCTCAGGCTGCATCGCCACCCCGGCTGAAGGATATTATAAAATTTCGATAGCCAAACCAATTTTCAAAGTCTATAATTTTTATTTTAAAGAAAAGCAAGCAAGCAGCGCTGGGNTTCCCTTATTTCGATGCTTTATTTGGCTATAGAGAATTTAAAAACCCTTCTTTGTATCTATCCCAAGGACTGCATCCATTTTCGACACAGCAGACAGAAACATTTGCTGACTCCCTTGTCGATTGACACGACTCACAAAAACATTTTTCACAAGGACAAGGCTTGCGGCAGGACGGGGCTGGCCCTGCCCCGCTCGGCGCTGCCCGGGCCCGGCAGGAGCGGCCGGTGCAGGGAGCGCAGCCCCGAGGATGCTGTCCTGTGGGAATGTCCCCCGGGGCCGGTGGCGGGTGACAGCGCCCTGGGCACGGCCCGGCACGGGGGCAGCGGGTCCGAGCCGTGGTGACCCATGACCGTGGTGGCCGTGCCCCCAGGCCGGCTGTGGGTCACAGGACCCATCGGAACAGCTCCTGACCTTCCTCTGTTTGCCAGGCTGGAATGCTCCTGGTAAGCTGAGATGAAAGGAGGAATTCTCCGGCAGCCCCAGGAAGGGGGAGCCACATCGGCGCAGCTGACACGGAGACAGCCCGAGAGCCACGGGCTAGCCCAGCTCCCCAGCTGGGTTAAAGGAACTCTGTTGTGAAGCCACAGACCCCCTCTCCCACATGAAGGAGCAAGGAGACGGTCTCAAAGGCCACCCAAACCACATCCAGGCGCGGCCATTTCCTGCCTGTCCCCGTTTGGCCATGTCCTGGCCATGGTCTGGAAGTGAGGGAACAAAGCACAGAGGGCATAAAGCCATCGCCTTGCTCTCCCCCAGCCCGCCTCTGAGGAGCACAGGCAGAATCAGCACAGAAGCCACAAGTCTGCGCCACATTTGTCTCCTTTCTGTCCCCGGGCTTGCTGCACAAGGAGCAGGGGGAAGAGAAATGTGTTCAGGCTGCAACTAATGCCAGAGCCTTGAAAAGGATCAATTCACCCCCGGACAATTTGCAATGCAAAGGGAGCAGCTCCCCTCTTGGTTTACTCCTCCCCACGACCAAGCACAGGCACAGCCCCTCTTTCCCACATCCCTGCCTTGGAGGAAAGCAGCTCGCCATCCCCGCGCAGACAGAATCCTGAGCCTGTCCACTGCCCCCACGCAGCTGGTTTAAACCCCTGGCACTGCCCCCCGGTGCCCGCTCACCCCCTGGCACCAGAGAATCCGGAGCGGTGGGGACGCGGTGCCAGGGAGGGGCACCCGGCACATCGGCAGCGCTGCCTGTGCGCGGCTCAGCCCTCCGTGTCTCCAAAGGCTTCTCTCCCAAGCGTGCCTGACTAATTAGTAAACGGAGCCTAAACCTTTTGGTCTCCATCGATCTTATCTTTAAACCCTGCAGACAACAATTCCTCAATCGATACCTCATTTAATTGCTGCCACCAGGCTGACAGCTGGGCTCCTGGCTGCTCCAGCCTGGCTGTCACATGGCAGGCTGCCAGTGCCACCTTCTAATCCCAAACTGATTTATCCTCCTCCAGCTCCCCTGCTCTCCCTACCCCCCACCTCTGACCCTATTCCTGCCCCTCCTTCCCTCTGCAGGGGTAGAACAAGCCTGACTGCCTGCATCCCCCAGGAGCCCATCCCACCCCCGTGATGATTCCCCCCGAGTATGGCTGTGACCAAACTCGTGTTGATGAACATTTGAGCAGGAACAAGCAGCCCCCACACCTTGCTGAGACCCAATTCAGCCCATTCCCAGCTGGGGATCCTCGGGGCTAGAGGATCAGGCTCCTGTGATGGGGCAATGGTTATGGGTGCTCTGTGTTTGCTCTGGCTCAGTTTTTAGTCTTGCTTCCATCGTGGGGTTTTTTTGCCGCAGTTTAATGATAATCATAGGTGCGACACACATTCCTGTCAGTGGCAGAATTGGGAAATAATTGCTGTAACCTGATCTTAGATCTGTTATATGTTTGTCATCTGCAGCTCTTGAAGCCTCTCTTGGTGGGGATGCTGGTTGCTCCGTCCTTGTAGCCTCAGGAAAGATCAGTGTGTTATTTTGGAAGGAAATAGCACTTGTAAACGAACACATCACCAGCAATACCACCAAAATGAAACCTCAAGAGTGGGATTGTACCCTACAGCACAAACCGTGAGCCTGTGGACTGTCCACCAAGGGGGTGGGTGCCTTCTTCCACCAGTGACACTTTGAGTGTCACCTGTCCTTGCAGCTTTGAGTTGCATGGTGACCCAGAGTTGGCCTTCTCCAAGCAAGAGGAGGTTCAGATATTTAAAACAAATCACCACCTCTACTATTGGCCTTAGCTGGAGTCCTGATTTTGAGCCAAGTGAGAGCAACAAGGCCTTCACTGTGCGTGTGCTGAGGGGAGCCCTGGGCCTGGGCCTGGGCCTGGGGGAATCCATGGCTCAGGAGTGTCCAGCAGGAATGTGGAAATCTTCTCCAAGGCACCGTTCAAGGTCTTCACAGATCAGCAGTGAGGAGCTAATGCATGAGGAAAGGCAGGGGAACATGCCAGCAGCTTCCTAAGCAAACACAGCCCTGGGGCCATGGATGCTCTGTGGGAACACGGGGCTAGCTCAGAACCCCTGGCTCTGCAAGGCACTGGTGTCCCCTCCAGCAGTGACAGGCAGGATGAACCACGCCTCACACACCTCCTCTTCCAGTGTGCTCTTCTCCTGCACAGCCACACCAAGGCAGGATGTGCCCCTAAGAAGCCAAAATCTGTTCTTGGTGCAGGCTGCTGAGGCTGGAGGACTCAGGCTGAAGGTAAAGGCACCTGAATCCCAGGTTTCTGGGCCAGAAACCAATTCCAGAGCCTTGCAGCCTGGACAGAACCCAGCCCATATATCCATGGTGTTACCACAGGGCTCAACGGCATCTGTGTGAGGCTGGGCCATACCAGGGCTGCCTCAGCAGACTGTCCTGCTGAGAGCAGTCTGTCCTGCTCTCATCTCCCAGGCCACAGCTTCCCAGCGAGCCAGGGAGGGAGGGGAATGCTCAGCAGCTCCAGGAGCGAAGGCCAGGGAAGCTTGTCACGGGAGTGGGAGCAGGGATTCATGTACTATCAGCAATGAGAAGTTTCCACCAAAAGCTTGGGGCTGTCCTGACCAGGACCAAGAGCTGGACTCAACAATCCTTGTGCAGGGCCAGCAGCTGAGCTTGGTGATCCCTGCGGGTCCCTTCCAGCTCAGCCTATTCCGTGGTTCTGTGACTCTCCCGTCTCTGCTGCTCCTCCACAGCCTGTTTCATTCAGGGCTGCTCTCTGCTGCTCCTGTCAGCCAGGCTGGAGCAGAGGGGCCCGGGTAGGCAGTGCTGGTGGGAGAGGAGAGCCCCGTGGGCAGGGCAGGGGTGGCTCCCTGTGCCAGCCGTGGCACAGGAATGCGGGAATGCCAATCCCACGTTGGCCGTGGTGCCAGGGGTGGGTGACACATGGCACTGGGAGCTCTGCAGTTGGCCCCGAGCGTGCCCCAGATGGTTTGATGCCAGGCTGTTTGCACACAGCTCTGCCATTTAATGGGGAGAGAAGGCAGAGCTGATCCCAGCTGAAGCCACACACCAAAATGCTGACAGACTGTTTGTGGAGACACAGACATTGGCAAATGGCCCCGCTTGCCATGTACTGAGAGTCACGGCAGGCAGGGAGGCAGCCCGAGAGCAGGGATGTCTCTGGCAGGGACTGGGAGTCCTCAAAGTGAGTTCAGAGCGTGTTTCTGGGAAGAAGGAAGCCACTTCCCGGGGAGATTTGAAGCACCCTTCTCCAAATGGGCAGAACTGGGATGTCCTGCTTCTACAGATGAGGCTGGGGATGATTGTTGTGCAGCACAGACTGGGGGATGGAATGGAACGTCCTACCTGCCCAGCCAGGACAGCATCTCTGGTCCTCTGGCTGGTGTTTAGGGGCGCTTATCCAGAGAAAGCCAGACCATCAGCACTCTGGATGTGTTAGTGTCCAATCCCAGCAGGAATGGAGCACGCAGGGCGGTGCTGGGGCTGCCTGTGATCCCTGGATTTTGGAAGGGCTGTGCCTTCCCCACACACACCTGCCATTAGCTCTTCCCTGTGGGGATCCAGGACATCCTCTGGACTGTCCTGGGTGATGAGAGACCCTGGCAGGGGGCTCAGAGACCCTTGCATGGAGGGAAAAACACCTTTGCCTTTGATTTTAGCCCTCGGGAAAAATTGTCATCAATGTCTGAGAATTTGCAAACCACAAGAATTTAAGTAGAATGATAGTTAGCTTATCACAGGGTGGAAAAGTAGATTTTTAGGTTTTAGGATGAGAGTTCAGAGGACAAGATGGAGGAATCTGGGTGTGCCCTGTTCTTTCTTCTCCTTCTGTCTCTCCATTTTCTCTGGTGGTGGGGACACATTTGATAGGTACAGAATAGTCTCAAGTGGTTTTATGTTAGTGATAGGTATTGGAACATTATTGTAAACATGATATACGTAATTTTGATTATAAGAACTCAGACACCTCCCCGTGGGAGGTAGAAGGGCAGAACCTGAGCTGCCAAACAGACCTTTGCAGCTCGGAAAGAAAATTTTTGATAAGAAATAATAAACAACCTCAGAACGCGAAAAAGACGGACTCTGGCTTGTTCTTTGGCGGCGACAGACAGAAAGAAAGGACATCGTGGGGTGATCTGGCAGCCCACCAGCACAGACTCCCTCACTTCCCCTCTGGATCCCATCCTCCAAGAGAGCAGGGGGTGGGAGCAGCAGGGAAGGTGGCACTGAGGGCATGACCAGAGCTGGGCAGCCTGGAGCAGAGCCAGGGGCCAGCGCTGTGCCCAGAGGGTGGCACAGGTCTGTTCACCCCAGGGACAGGCTGGCACCTGCCCACACCAGTGCCAGGAATCTGCAGTGGTGCTGTGAAGGGAGGAGCTGCCTTCAAACAGCACCTCCCAGCCCCTGGGGAATGTAGGTTTGGAGCCTGAGAAAGCCAGGCCCCCTCACCCGAGTGTCAGCCCAGAAAGTGCCGCTCTCAAGGCCACTGGGTGGCCAGAGGTGCTGAAGGCAGTGAGCTGGGGGAGTTTACAGCTTCCCACGGAACCAGGGGGAGCAGGAGCTGCTCCTGTGCTGATCTAGCAGCTTCACTTTGCCAGCAGCAGCCTTTTGTGTCTCAGATGATTTCCCTGATTGGAAGCACCTTTGGAACCGAGGTGTTAACGCAGCTGGGCCTCGGTTCAAGGTGATCAGCTTCTCTGGACAAAGACTCTGCGTTTCCAGAAGCTCTGCCCTGCAAAATGCTGAACACCTCCCAGGGCAGCAGGGAGAGGGGCTCCCAGAGAAAGGAAGACATGGCCCATGTGGGTGGGGGCACAGGAGGGTAATGAGGGGGGAAGGAGCTGCCAGCTGGGAAGAATTACACACAAAACAAGGTTTTGTCATCTACCAGGGCACCAGGTTGATGTTAAAGGAGTCCACAGTTTCAAATTACCAATTACACCACATCAAAAATACCAAAATCTGGGGTGAATGTTCACCACACTATGGAAGGACTCCTGTGTTTTGGTGACAGACAGGGGTCCATCCCTCCCCCAGCCACCACCACAGTCCTGCCCAGCTCCAGGCTGAAACCAGCCCAGACTGTGGCACCCACTGTCCCCAGACCAGTAGCATCACCAAGGACTGCTTGGGGAGCCCAGGGGGGATGTAAAGGCCTGTGAGAGCCTGGTGAGCTGCCTGCTTGGAGCAGCCATCCCCTAATTTGCTTTGTCGGTGCACTCCAGGACTCCAAACTTGATGTTTGCACCTGCATCAAAGGTGCCCAGCCAGGCAATGCCAAAGGATGCAGCACAGTCAGTCTGTCTTATTTTGTGCTTCCTTCTGCTCTCTCCTGGGGCCTCCTTCAAGCTGCCAGCATCACAAGATGTAATTTTTAAAAATCTTAAATAGCATGATAGAAAGGGTGGTCACCTAAAAAGCAAAGAAAGGTTTTAGCTTGTGTGAGTTACTGTGAAAAACATGAAAAGGACTTGCACAGAGGTGGAGAAATGCCTGCTGTGGTATTGAGGGGCAGCAAAATACTCTGCAAAATCACAGCATGTGTCAGACAGGGACACCCCATTGCCCCAGGCCAGGCTCTGGCACAGGTTGCCATCTAACTTGCACTGGGTTAATATGCTGAAATTTGTCTCCTATATCAACTCTGACCATTTTTCTCCGTGGCTTTCAGACCCCTCATGAATTCCTTGCCATATCAAAGGAGCAGAGACAAAAGGGGCCAAGTGAGTAGTTCCCAACGCAGTCGAATGCCCCAGGCAGGGCAGCCCCGCAGTGCCCAGCTCCCAGTGCCCTCACCCCTGCCCTCCGAGTCCCCCTGCCCTCCCCTCTGCCAGGCGCCCCCTCAGCCTCCCCTCCTGCACAAAGCTGCTACCAAAGAGCCTCCCTGGCCCCAGGAAGGGGAACGGGCTGCTAACAGAAATACCTCACTTCAGAGTGATCTATCTCCCTGACCTGGAACCCTGCAGACACCTCTCTCCAGATTATCATCGTCCTGCCCATGCTCAGCTCTTCCTCCTCCTGGCCTCGACCCTTTTGTCCCCACTGCAGAGGTTTCCCTGAGAGGTGTGGGGCTTTCTCTCTCATGGAGCCTTGCCGCAGCCTTTTGTGCGATCTCCCCACCACCCTCCCCTCACCCAGAGGTTCTCCTGATGAGAGCCGTGCCGGGCTCAGCGCTGGCCCCGCCGCATCCCGCGGGATTCTGTCTCTTAGCAACGCGGGGAAGATGCTGAGCGCACGTCTGGTCCATCGGCCCACGGAGGCTTCGTGCACAGGGCAGAGGGCAGCTGCTGCCTGGAGGGAACGCAGCTCCCCTGCCGCACCACCTCCTTCTCCTCTGACCCTGGGAAGCGGCTGACGTTCAGCAGGTTGAGCGCTGTCGTGGCTCACCTCAACCCGGTACCCCAGCGCTGCTCTCCGACCCATCACAGAGCTCCCCAGAGCCCCTCCCCGCACCAGCGACCCGCGAAACTCCCACCACCCCTTCTGTGTTCTGCCAGCGCTCCCGCAGCGCTGATCGGGCCCTCGGAAGGTGCTCGGGCCGCCCCGAGAGGCCGCGGGGGCGGCGGGGCCACATCCCGGGATCAGCACCGGGATCGGCCCCGGGATAGGCCCCGGGATCAGCACCGGNCCGGCGCCGATCCCGGGGCCGGTGCCGGTTCCGGGGGTTCCGGAGCCTCTCCCCCATGGCCACGCGCGCCGCCGGGGGCCGCGTCCCCGCGGGCACGGCAAGGAGGTACGCGGTGAGTGAGCGCATCCCTCCCGTCGGGAGCAGCGGCTCAGCCTCGCGGGGAGCGGTGCGGTGAGAGGGCGGTGCAGCTCCCGGCTGAGGGATGGATGGAGGTGCTGCCGGGGTTGTGGTACACCAGTGGCGGGGATACCCGGGCTGTGTTGTCCCTCATGCCGGAGGGATGGGGATGCCCCCGGGGTTGTGTTATCCCCGTGCTGGAGGGATTGAGGTGGCTCCAAACTATGTTATCCTCATGCCGGAGGCATAGAGGTGCCCCTGGATTGTGTTATCACTCGTGCTGGAGGGATGGGGGTGCCCCCGAAATTGTGTTATCCCGCTGCCGGAGGGATGGGGGTGTCCCCGGGCTGTGTTATCCCTGTGTTATCGAGGGATAGAAGTGTCCCCGGGCTGTGTTTTCTCCGTGTTCGAGGGATGGAAGTGTCCCCGGGCTGTTATCCCGCTGCCGGAGGGATGGGGGTGTCCCCGGGCTGAGCTATCCCCGTGTTCGAGGGATGGGGGTGTCCTCGGGCTGTGTTAACCCCGCGACGGAGAGAAGGGGTTGCTCCCGGGGCTGTGCTATCCGCGTAGCGGCGGACGGGGCTGTCCCCGGGCTGAGTTGTCCTTCGTGCTCAATCAATGGGGTGCCGCAGGCTGTGCTGTCCTTACACCCTGTACCAAAGGGATGGGGTGCTCCCCGAGCTGTGTTACCCCCGTGCAGGAGGGATGAGGGTGCTCCTGCATCCCAAGTCCTCCCTGCAGAGCCAGGTGGAAAGTGCTGTCCAGGGACCCATCCCGAAATTGACATTTTTAGCGCAAGTTACTTGCAAAGAGTATTTCTTTCTGGAAAAGTAGACATGTAAATGAAAGGTTTCAGTTGATGTGAACTACATTGGTTCCAGTTAACCATAAAAAAAAAAAAAAAAAAAA
>WEZZ01021086.1:250527-292242 GCA_013400585.1 Chloropsis cyanopogon
GGTGCAGGAGGGATGGGGTGCTCCTCGTGCTGTGTTACCCCCGTGCAGGAGGGATGGGGGTGCTCCTGGGGCTGTGTTACCCCGGTGCAGGAGGGATGGGGTGCCCCTGGGGCTGTGTTACCCCGGTGCAGGAGGGATGGGGGTGCTCCTCGGGCCGTGCCATCCCCTGGATCAGCAGCAGGGTGCAGGACAGGCTGTTCGAGGCGCTGCATGCCCAGCTCTCTGCAAGCCCAGCAGTGCCTGAGGCTGGAGCGACCACCTCTGGGAACAGCATCCTCTTACACGTGGCGCTGGGAGAAGGGCAGGAGCTGAGCTGGAAGGCGGCTGTTCGTCCCTGAGAGCCCCCAGGATGAAGTACTGAGGGATTAAGTTGGTGCTCAAGTGGTCTCACACTATCTCAAAGCTGCAGTTCCTCTCGGGCTGTTCAGGGAAGGACTTGGTGCAGGGGTTTTGGAGGATTTGAGGCTTGGCAGAGAGTTTGCTGCAAGGATTTTTCTGCACTCAGGTTCCTGGTCAGCTGCTTCCTTGCCCAGTATGTCTCCAGCTTTGTTGTGTGTGAGGGAGCCGGCTCAGCTGGGTGTCAGACACAGCCTTTCAAGCAGGGGTGTGTAGGACACGAGCCAGAGGAGCAGCGTCCCTGGCATGCCCAATCCTTTGTCCAGATATGTGTTTGCTCTGGTTCCCTGGTGTAGAGGGAAGGCTGAGAAGCAGAAACAGAAAGCTGTGATGTGGACAACCCCAGTGAAGCTGACTTGCACATCATCTTGGTCTGATGGACAGCAATTGCCCTGGGAAGGTGGCAGGCCTTTCTAGGCAGGCAAAACGAGCAGAGTTTTGGCAGGTTTGCAGGCATGGGGTGCTGTGTCTGTGGGATGGGAAGCTCTTGCTGTGAGGAGCAGCTCCTGGTGCTATGGGGTGTCCTCACCCTCCAGTCCACTGTCAGCCCCTGAGGGAAGTTTTGATCAGAGTGGAGCTCCTCTGCTCCCACCTTTGCAGATATACCATGGGGGAGATAGAGGGCAGGCTGTGAATTGGAATGCTTGATAAATGAGGTTGCTTTTCTGAAATATCTTTTTTAATTAAAGGAAAATGTTGGTCACATCAGAATTAAGTTCTTCTCTGTGGGTTTGAGGTGATTCCTCAGTTGAGATGCCTTTGCATGGGATGAAAGACAATCTGAGTTAAAAAATCATTGTCTAGAGTGAGTACTTTTGCTACTTTATTCCTGGCAGCAGCTGGCAGCAGTGTGGCAGGAAAATGGTTCCTGGATTAAGTGTGAGGGAGGGGGTGGTTCTGGGCTGGCTGTGGTGGTGAGTGGCTGTGAACAGCCAGGTTGTGCCCCTACAGAGAGCTCAGAGCAAGGTGTGCCTGATGGCAAACTGAATTTCACTGCTGGGAGCCCAAAGGCACCGTCCTGACCCCATCCCTGACCCCACAAACGGGACCCAGGCAGGCCTGGGCTGGAGGTTGTGGTCTCTTCTGTGTCTGTCCCTGTGTTTTCTGTCACCCCTGGCCTTCATCCAGCACCATCACTCCCTGTCCCACCCTGCTCTTCCTGGGGAAGGACTGTGACATCCAGCACAGGGCAAGGCAGACCATCCTCCTGCTTTGCTGCTGCCTGGACCTGCCCTGCCTGATCCCCCCTTCTACCCCAAAGCCTTTTTGTCTCTGAAAGCCACTGGAACAGCCCCAACAAAGACTAGAGGAACCTTTCTTCACCTCTCAGCTTTGTTCCAGGCTCAGAGTGAGGGGCTGAGCTCCTCAACTCCATGCAGGGCAGGCTAAAGATCATTGTGGGTGGCAGATTAAAAGGGATCTGACATGGGGATACTGGCAAAATGATCTCTCTGACTTTTCTCAGGGTGGGCTCAGCCATCAGGTTAGTCCAGAAACACTCACCTCAACTGAGGGGCATGCTGTGGGTCACTCCTCACCTCAAGGCTGCCTCAGACTGCGTCTGGCAAGTCTGAGTTTACCACACCTGCCAGGGAGACCTCCCTCTGGAGGGGAGAGGCTCAAAGCTTTCTGGAAAGGGTCCTGGATGGTTTCCTACTGCCTCCTTTGAGAGCAGGAACAAGGAACAGGGCTTTGAATGGTGTCCTGAGACCTGATGCTCTGAGTTTCCGTTCCAGCACAGGGTCCTAAGCCAAGAAAACTGCCTGTCCTGCCAAGGCTGGGAAGGAAACTGGCCTTGGAGCAGCGAGGTGCTGTTAACTCCTCTCTGCAAGGAGCACTGAGCTCCTTTGATGAGCTCTCTGCCGCATTCACTTCCTTGTTTCCTCCCAAACCCCCCGTCCTGCCTGGCGTAGCTGCAGCCTGACGCTGTGGAGCTTGTGAAGGTGCTAATACAAGCTCAGTGATGAGCCTTAATCACTTCTTAGCCATGTCCTTTCTGAGCTGGGCTCTGCTAGGGAGCTGTCAGCCTGGCTGGGGAAGGCGCTGGGGGTCAAGGAGCCCAGCACAGGTAGGTGGGCTGGAGCCAGGGGAGGGATGGCCTTGGAGCAGGGAGCAGTAACCATGTTTTGGCATGCCAGTGCTCTGGCACGTGGGGAATCTCCTTCTGTTTTGTTTTTTTGGTGACCTGTGTTTAGCAAATCAGGTAGAAGGGATCAGCTGTTGGTTTGGGCACACATCCCACAGGCTCCTGGGGGTGGGATACTGCTCTGGGTAGGACAGACAGACTGACTGACAGCAGCAGGTCTAGAAATCATCTCAGAGAGATGGAGAGCTGCTCTGCTTTGGTCAGGGACTGTGCATTCCAGCTGTTTGCCTGAGCACACCACACATCTGCACGGGGCCGTCTCCAGCAGGTGAGATGTGCGTGGCCAAGCTGCCTGCTCCGTGTTCGCTCCTCCTGCTGCAGTGACCAGATGTCCTACTCTTCAGCAATGTTGTCCTACTTTCAAGTAGGTTATTCTATTTTTGCCTGGCCCTGTCCTTTCTGTGACTTTGCCTTCCTGCGTGTCCCGTGCCCGGCTTTCCCCTGGCAGAGGCAGAAGTTCTGCAGGTTGGGGTCCCAAGCAGCACATGCATTTCTCTTTGCTGTGTTTCCTGGGGACCTTGCACGGCCCCCAGCCTTGCACACAGGGCAGGAGCTCAGGGACCCAGGGCCTCCTTGAAGATCATCAGATGCTGAAGGTGCTCAGGGGGAAGGGTCAGGCTTCCAGCCTGCTTTAAGGGTCTGGGTGCCTGGCAGTCATGTGAAGGTGTTTGTTCTTGTTTGTACATCTCATCTTCAAGCAGCAGCACTCCCAGGATCTGGAAGGGAGGTTTGAGCAGAGAAGGAAAGGACTGAGCTCATTCTCAGGCTGGGAAATGGGAATGGAGCCTTGTCCTGTAAGTGCAAACAGGCAGGTTTAAGTCTGGGTACTGACAGTTCACAAGCCTTTCTTGGAAAACACCTTGTGCTGCCAGCCCCTGCTAGCCCTGATCTCTGACTCTGCTCTTCCCAACCTCTTCTTCCCTTACCTCTGACTTCAGTTTGAAAACTGCAGCTTCTTGTTCAAGCCAGCCATGACATGCTGAGGTCAGCACGTCAGAGGCTTCTCAGCTAGCCCAGGTGGGCTCCAGGTGTCCTGGCAGGGCTGTGAGGCCATGGAAAAGGGCAGGGGAGATGGAGGGCCCTGTTGGATAGGCTGTGCTGTGGCAGGGCCAGGAGGGAGCACGCAGGCTGGAAGCTGAAGGCTGAAGAGCTTTGGACTAGTGCTGCAGTTTATTTATGGCCTGCTTAGCAATCTCAGGCAGGCAGTGTGGGTTAAGGCATCTCCTGTCCTGGATTGACAGTACAGATCCAATTAGCCATGAAAGCCTCTAATTATTTGTCCTGAATTGCTCCGGTGGTAACCAAGGCTCTGCTATCTCCTCCTTTTGTCTGTGTCCCAGCTGGAAATGCCCCAGTGTCCCTGCATCTAGAGCAGCAAGTGTGATGTGCAAGCAGAGTCAGCACAATCTAATCAAGGGAGACAGGCCCTGTGAGTTAATGAGGGGATGGACCTGCTTCATTTATGTTGGAGAGTTCTCTAAGCCCTGTCCTGAGAGACAAAGGGCTGAGGTTGTGTGTGGCAAAGACAAGGCTCACAGGAGGAGCTGCTGTAGGAGAGGGGCTGCAGGCCACAGGGAGGGAAGGGGTGGCTGTCAGACAGGGCTTGACAGCAGAGTCCCTTGTGTCTCATAGGAGAGAAACACCTCCTGCATGAGGAAAGGCTGAGAGAGCTGCGATTGTTCAGCCTGGAAAGGAGAAGGCTCCAGCGTGACCTTGGTGTGGCCTTTCAGTACCTGCAGTGGCTACAGGAGAGCTGGAGAGGGGCTTTGGACAAGGGCCTGGAGTGACAGGACAAGGGGGAATGGCTTCAAACTGACAGAGTAGGTTTGAATTAGATATTGGGAAGAAATTCTTCCCTGTGAGGATGTTGAGGGGCTAGCAAAAGTTGCCCAGAGGAGCTGTGGCTGCCCCATCCCTGGAAGTGTCCAGGGCCAGGTTGGATGGGGCTTGGAGCAGCCTGGGACAGTGGAAGGTCTCCCTGCCCATGGAATGGGGTAGAAGAAGGTGACCTCTAAGGTCCCTTCCAACCCAAACCCTTCTGTGATCCCTCGATTCTGGCTCTGCAGCTTGGCCAGCTGAGGTTGGCAGCTGGAAGCTCTGGCTGCAGGGAGCACGGGCACGAGCTGGGCTTACCCAGGCAAGGCCCGAGGACTTCTCTTTTCCAGACACTCGTGCTAAGTTACAGCTGTGCATTCTCAGCTGCAAAATTATTTTAAGGGGAACAAAGCTTTGCAGGCCACTTATTGCATCCTTCTGCTTCTTCTGGGTTCTCATTGTGCAGAAGAGGAGCCTTGGCTGTCTGCGAGAGAAAATGTGTCATGAATGTTCTTAGTAACCTTAACTCTGACCAGACATGACAGCAAATAGCTCTCAGACGAGACAGAGCAGCCAGCCTCGGCTTGAAAGAAACATTTTGCACAGATAATATTCAGGTCCTGTATGAGGGGCCAGCTGAGTGCTTCCACCATTGTTTCCAGGTCACAGGGTCCCCCCAAAATGGGTTTTGCATCATTGTCTTGAGATGCTGCCTGAAGGCAAGCCATGGCTCTGCTCACCAAGTGCACATTTTCTCTGTGTGTGGATGGCTGAGCAGCAGAGCTGGCAGGGATGTGGCTCTGCCCCTGTGCAGAGAGGAGGGGAGCATCAGCAAGGAGCCCACCTGGGGGAAGCCGGGAGCTGTTCCCAGGCATCCTGGTGCAAACCAGGCTGCTGGAGCACCAAACGTGTCCCTCTGACCTCCATCCAAGGGACCTTCAGACAGGACCCGTCCCTACCAGGGCCAGTGCTGGCCCTAGGAGTCAGCTGACACATCCTTCGAGCCTCTTGGTGTCCTTCCATGCAGTCCAGAGCCTGCCAGGTTCAAGCCAGAGAGCTTCCTCCATACAAATGGGGACGAGGGGGGCGGGCTGTCAACGCACAAAAACTTTTTCTTTCCTGCCCACTTGGAAAGGGGAGCTATGGAATTTTAAGCAGCAAAGACAAAACTCTGCCGAAGAGGCCTCTTCTGTGCTGGCCTGCTGAAATCTCTGATCACAGTGGTGAGGGGGTCCAGGGACATGCCAGGCCTGCCCTTATTAATGGCTCTGTTGTTGTCTGCTCCCGTTTGTTGGTCTTTGCTCTGGGAGACTGTTTGCCAAAGCGGCAACTATTTGCCCTGGAGCAGCTTCCACGGGAGCTGACCCCGTGGTGGGGCTGACCCCGTGGTGAGGGTGTCCCCGTGGTGGGGCTGTCCCCGTGGTGGGGCTGAACCCGTGGTGGGGCTGTCCCCGTGGTGGGGCTGAACCCGTGGTGGGGCTGTCCCCGTGGTGGGGGTGTCCCCATGATGGGACTGTCCCCGTGGTGGGGCTGAACCTGTGGTGGGGCTGTCCCCGTGGTGGGGCTGTCCCCATGGTGGGGGTGTCCCCGTGGTAGGGCTGAACCTGTGGTGGGGCTGTCCCCGTGGTGGGGGTGTCCCCGTGGTGGGGCTGAACCCGTGGTGGGGTTGTCCCTCTGTGTGGCCAGGCTGCACAATGCCGGTTCTCAGACCTGGCCTACAGGGCTGAGCCAGAGTGTTCTGGGCTCAAAACCTGAACTTGCAGGTGGAGGAGGGACAGGTGAGAGGGGACAGAGGATCTTTGTTCCATCTGGGACTTTCCCCTTCTGGATTTTAAGGGTGTTCAGCCTCGCAGCTCAGTACTCCAGGTATGGGCACCAACTTCTCCCTCCTTGGTCTCTGCTCTCTCCAGCAGCACCAGTTTGGCTGGGCTGGGGACACAGTGACAGCCTGCCTGCTGCTTTTCATGCATCACTTTGGCCATCCAGCAAAGCAGCTGTGCAGCTGCTCTGCCCTGCACATCTCCTGTTTCACACCCCGAGCTCACTGCATCGGGCCCTCTTACCTGTGTTTTTCTCCTTGAACCACTTAGTTTTAAAATAGAGCAATTATCTTCCTTCAGAAAGGAGCTTACCCACTCCAATCTAGGGCAGTCTGACAGCGCAGCAGCCTGCACAGCTCTCCCTGGGAGCAGGGTTCTGTTCCCAGCATGGGTACTCCAAGGGCTGGAGCCCCTCTGCTCTGGACCAGGCTGGGAGAGCTGGGGGTGCTCACCTGGAGAAAGGAAGGCTCAGGGAGAGCTCAGTGCCCCTTCCAGTGCCTAAAGGGGCTCCAGGAGAGCTGGAGAGCGACTGGGAGCAAGGGATGGAGGGACAGAACACAGGGAATAGCTTCCCACTGCCAGAGGGCAGGGATGGATGGGATATTGGGAAGAAAGTCTTCCCTGTGAGGGTGGTGAGGCCCTGGCACAGGGTGCCCAGAGCAGCTGTGGCTGCCCCATCCCTGGAAGTGTCCCAGGCCAGGTTGGACAGGGCTTGGAGTACCCTGGGATAGTGGAAGTTGTCCCTGCCCATGGCATGGATTGGACTGGCTGATCTTTAAGGTCTCTTCCAACATAAACCCTTCTGTAATTCTGTGATTCCTGTCTATGAATTGGGATGGTGGTTGGGTCACTGCTTTGGGGTCTGAGGCATTACTGGGGCTGAGCAGTTTGAGCCCTTGGTCCCAGTCTTTTCTCTGTACCACTCATGTGCCGGAGGGATGCAGGCTTGGCTCCTTGGGAGCAAGGCCAGGACGTTCTGCCAGGGTTCTCAGCCCTCCCACCACCACCAAGGCCTGAGGGATCTCTGGATGGGGAAATCTGCTCCTGAGTCTGTGTGATAAGAAAATACAGACCTTCAGACTTTCAACATCTATCAACAAGTGACAGATCTGCAGGGGGCTGGCAGGAACTTTCAGAGGTGGCCTAGTCCATGCTCATGCCTGAAGATGGGACCAGTTCTTTTGTAGGTCCCTGCCAGCAGAGACTTCTCCAACCTGCTCCTAAAATGCCTGCCCGTGACCCCTGTGTGTTTTACAGGATGGAGTAGTGGCTGTGACTCAGAGTATGAAATTACTTCTGGGTTCAAATGCTCAAAAAATGAGGGAGCCTCTGCAGAAGCTTGTTGCAGTGAAGGGTTCAGTGATGGAGCAGATTCTGCCAGGCTCAGCTCTCCCTGGTAGGAAGGGTTTACATCCTCACATGTGTAGATCACCTAATCTCCTCTGTCTTGGGATCCCTCTGCTGTCTCACAAGTCTACACCCAGCTGTTGTTTAATTAAAAAATAAGCAGACAGGTATTCACTGGGAAAATTAAGCTGTTTTGTTCTTTATGTGTCCTTGATGCTCTCCTGGCATCTTATCTGGGGACAGCAGCTCTAAGCCTTGAATTTGCATTTATTTTTGTCTTGCCAAGCTGACTCTTTTAATAGGGAACAGACCCATGGAGCAGTGAATGTGCCATGGCACATGGACTGGCCGTGGTGTTAGAGAGGAACGGTGCCTTGTCTCCCCTCTGCCCTGCCCCTGGGCTGTGAGGTTCAGGGCATGTGGCTGCAGCTCATGTTCACTTCCATGTCATGGGTGGCTGCTGAGGGCATTTGGCTTCTTCAGCCTGGAGCAGAAGAGGCTGAGGGGAGACCTCAAGGCAGTCTGCAGTTTCCTTGTTGGAGTTCTGGATGCTGAGAATGAGGGGAAGCAGAGAGACGGCACCAATGACAGAGACAGGACCCAAGGAATAGCTGGAGCTGTGTCAGGGCAGGTCAGGTTGGATATCAGGAAAAGGTTCTTCCCTCAGAGGGAGATCAGGCACTGCCCAGGCTCCCCAGGGAATGATCATGGCCCCAAGGCTGCCAGAGCCCCAGGAGTGTTTGGACAACACTCGTAGGCACAGGGGGGATTGTTGGGGTGTCTGTGCAGGAGTTGGACTGGATGATCCTTGTGGGTCCCTTCCAATTCAGCATATTCTGTGACTCCATGACACAGCTTTGTGTAGCTGTGCTAAGCCAGCCTCAGCATCAAGCACAGCCCATGTTGTGCTGTG
The DNA here is from genome assembly GCA_013400585.1 of Chloropsis cyanopogon. Lineage (NCBI taxonomy): Eukaryota > Metazoa > Chordata > Aves > Passeriformes > Irenidae > Chloropsis > Chloropsis cyanopogon. Next base: position 258,965 of record WEZZ01021086.1, read on the forward strand.
AAATATGGTCAGGAGGGTCAGGAGAACCAGGGAAAGAGCTGTCTAGGGCACTCAAGGTCATGTGGAAGGGCAACATGAGCTACTGATGATTTCCAGTGTAGTAGAGGAGAGCCAGCTGACCAGAAGCTAAAGGGTGGGAGTTAACCCTTTGTAGCAGAGGATGTTTGTCCACAGACACAGAGCACATGATTGTCCTTTGGCTGAACTTTGTGTCCTTTCAATGAAGTTGGAGCTACACCTCCCACCCCAGGAGCTGGGGACCTACAGATGTGAGCTCTCAGTACATTTGTCAGGGCTTGACAAACCCAGAGATGCCCGAGAGGGGAGCAGACTGGAGCTGTCTCCATATTCCCTGAGTCAGCAGAGCTTCTCCATCTGGTGGCTTCAGGTAAGACAAAGAAGAATAAAGTTAAAAGGCTGATTTTCGAAGGTTGGAGGAGTTGAATCTCCTCGATTAAGGCACTCTAAAACACTGTGATCATCAAGCCCACCCTAAGTGTTTGTTGTGAGCCAAGTCCAGGACCTTGTTTGAGTGGGGACCTGAGGCTGCTGGGAACATAAAGCACAAACTTCCATGGGCACCCTCTCAGTGGATCAGCTGGGGAAGAGTTTAGAGATGGCCCAGCTGAAGAAGGGTTTCCTCCAGGGACAGACAAACCAGGACAGGACATGTTTCATTTGAATTTTTCCTGCAGGAGTGCCAAGCTTTTATCCCAGAGCACAGATCCCCCAAACACCCTCAGGGTCCAAGCCCCAGCTTTGTACCCTGAATTACTCCATCCCTCCAGAGCAAATGCAGTGGAGCAAATCCAGCCATGGCTCTGCTAGTGCCTGCAGGCACATCAGTGTCACTTTTCCTTGGCTTCTCCCACCTCTAGCACCTCTGAACAGGGCAGTGCTCATGGCTTGAGCTCCACTGCACTCCTACAGCAGCACTGAGCAGTTTTCATACTGGAAATTGGGATTTGTAGAGATGAAGTGAGTTGATGAAGGAAGTCAGAGCTGTGGGGAGGGTAAGAAAAAGAGCCCAGGAAAGCTGTTAATCTGCCATTTTAATTTGCTGCATTGTACCCTGAGAACATCATCGTTGCTGAGCTACCACCCAGGTGCTCATCCAATGGGAGCTGCTGGAGATTTGCAAGTAGAAGAGCTTTAAACAAGAGGCAACATGGATTAAGCCTGACACCCCATCAGATCCTCCTTCTCTGGGTCCCTGATCTTCCGAGAGGCACCTTCCCCACTTTGCATATAATGTGAACTATTGTATAAATATTTAGTCATTCTGTTGGGAACATTAATTATGAATGCTTTTGATAGCTGCCTGTAGGTCTGGGCACCCAATTTCCATTAATTTTAATGAGAACCAGACATCCAAATCCCATTCGGTGGCTGTGAGCATCTCAGGCAGGAAGCTTCATGTGACACCCCCCGCCTCCATTCTCCCCACTCTGCAGCGTGAGAGCGAGATTTGCAAATACCTCACAAATCCTGCAGATGCCTGAGCTGCCCCTGTGCCGTGCCATTGTTGTCTGCTGAGGATGGCTGGGTGGTAGCTTCAGAAGTATTTCTAATAAGTTCATTTAATCCATCCTGTTAGTTCTTTTCCTCTGCACCCCCCTCAGCACTTTGAAACAGCGATGCCTGAATGAACCCCCAGCCTGCGTGGTTTTTGGACTGAGAAGCTTTGATGCTTGCAAATGACAGCTGTGCAGAGCAGGTCTGAAATGAATGATTGAATTATCTGACTGATTAAAATGTGCTGTGGCTTGGAAGATCTGACAGCAAGTATTCACTTAGGCAGCTCACATGAAAGAGAGCACACATGCACGTAGGGTGTGTGTTTGTGTGTGCATTGGGAAAAACAGCCAGTGAGATGGGACAGACACACAGAGCAGCAGCTTCTTAAGCTCAGCATCCTTTCCAAAGCTCCAAATCTGCTGTGAGATGCTCAGCAAAGCTCAAACTCAGCATGGTTGTGGAGATAATGATTATTTAGACAGACGTCAGCAGTGGTTTAGGAAATGGAAATTGAGCTAAAAAGTAGTGCAGGCTGGGGAACTTCTTAGCTGCACCTCAGTCCCTCCTGGCCTGTGGCTGAGGAGGGATAAACTCTGGAAACACAGTTCCATCCTCTGCGCTGCAGACACGTGCCATGGTGAGGAGCAGCCCCAGGGGCTCCGAGGGAACCTATCCCATGATCCAGAGGCTGGAAAAACTTGAGCCCTGGTGAGATTAGCTATAAATGGCTGGAAGGATGGAGAAAGGAAGTTTGGTTATGGCTGTGCCCCTGATGCCATCAGTGATGGCAATAGCAGATGTGCCCATGCGACCTTTCCAGACCTACCTCAGCTTCCTTCCCAGTCCCCATGTAGTAAACTCTCCCTTGGTGATGCCTCAGAGAAATTCAGCTCAGCTAGAACAGAAGAAAAATATCTGGAAATGAAATGAATGAAAAAAAAAAATTAAGAAGTGTTTTTTTGCAGATGAAATATATTTTGTTGGCTCAACAAATTCACAGATTCCTGTTGGAGTTCCATACAGGGGAAAAAAAAATCATGTCATAAAAGTTGCAGTTGTAGTTCTTCATTGTGAATGGTCTTCTGATAGTCTGCTGAAATTGATTTTTTCCTAAATTGTCAAACTGCTTTTCATCTCCCTACTTACAGAAGATCACTATCTCGCCCTGACCCCCAGCTCAGAAGAGGTGAAACACTGGGCTGTAACTAATTGCTTTATCTGAAATAGTTTTGGTTTGTTTTCTCAGCCCAGCCACTGAATAATTTGCTCTTTGCCCCTTCCAGTGCCATTAGTGCTGTTGGGTGTCTGTAGCAGCTTCAGCCTCACCCTCCCTGCTCCTGTCCCAGTTCCAGTGGTCATTTCCACAAGACTGAATGCTGCAATAGACCTAAGGGCACACAGAGCTAATGGTAACTCATTGGCATCTGTGTCATCTCTCCATCAACATCCCAAAATGCCCCTCTTATTGAACCCGTTCTGGCAACTCAGGAGCACTCAGAGCAAAGGAGGTGCTGGGATTCTGCTGATGGAAAACCTCTCCCTGGCTAATTGTCCCCCTGCAGCCCAGGTGTGGGAGCCCCAGGGCACCCGTGTTTCTGTCCCACATTTCTCCCAGCCAGGACCTGACTGCTGAGCTTAAATGGAACATCAGATCATTTGAATTCCCTTTTCCATCATCTGAAAATGTCTGATTATCAACATTTTTTCTATTTGATAGACAATTGAGAAGTTGTTGATACTCCATCCCTGGAAGTGTTCAAGGCCAGGTTGGACAGGGCTCTGAGGAACCTGGTCTAGTGGGAGGTGTCCCTGCCCCTGGCAGGGAGTGGAATGAGAAAAGCTTTAAGATCCCTACCAACCCAAACCGTCCTGTGTTTCTCTGAATATGATTGAAATCAGGTTTATAACTTCAAAAATGGTTTCTAATCCCCCTTTCCCTATCCCAAGTCTTTCAAAAATCAGAGCCAGGTCACCTGGTCTCTAGGTTGGACTCAGACTGACAATGAGCCTTAAAGGTGAGGATGGATAGGCCAGCACATGCAGTCAGAGTCAGTGGAGTACCTTGTGGCTCCCCAGGACCTTGGCCTGAGTTTTCTGCTGCCCTTGCTCCCTGTACCTAATCCTACAGGCTGAGCAGTCCTTGGCCTGCAAGGTCCAGGGCCAGGCCTCTCTTCCCACTGCTGAAGTGTCCTCATTTTCTCTGACTTGGATTGTCTCAGCAGATTTTCCTTCCTTTGCCCTCTGCCCCTTCACATCAGTGCTCCACAACCTGCTCACAGCCAGCAAAATTAGTTCTCACACCCTCTAAAATCCCTCTCCAGCTCTCCTGGAGATGCTTCAGGGGCTGGAAGGCCACAAGGTCACCCCAAAACCTTCTCCAGGCTGAACAAACCCAACCCTCAGCCTTTCCTCATGGCAGAGGTGCTCCATCCCTCTGATCAGCTTGGTGCCTCCTCTGGGCTTGCTCCAACATCTCCACATCCTCCCTGTGCTGAGACCCCAGATCTGGAGGCAGAACACATCCCAGTATTCCACCAAGGGCTGCTCTTCCACTCAGGTTGGAGCAGATCAGCCCTGGCACAGATGGATCCCTGCAGACTGCTGGATCGAACAGGGGGATGGACAAACAGCTTCCCTAAACAGCTTCATAACAAAGTGAAAGAAAATCCATGTTCCCAGAACAGCTTTTCAGCCTCAGGGATAGATGCTGAAGGACTCGTGCTGCTGCCAATGCGCAGCTCCACAGTTTCTAAAAATGACAGATGATAATTTTCTGTTACCGAAAGTATTGCAGTGAATTTGGTGTGATTCTGGATCAGGCCTCAGTTGGACAGATAAAGGTGAATTGATTACTGAACTCAGAATTAATGGTTGCTTAAATGCTCTAATTGCATTTGTTCTGAGCAGAATGTGATCCTAAATTGATAATATGTATGCAAGGCACTTGAAAGTGGTCAATTTTCCTAAGTTGGGAACAATTACAAACGAGAAACGATTGGAGGAAAAAACGAGAAAAAATAATGTGTGTTCTAAATGAGGGTTGCTTAAGAAAACTTTGATGGATGCTGTCTCCTCCACAGCATGCACACAGTTCTGCAGTCATTGAAGATATTCTTAGCTAAGAATCCATCATTGTTAAGGAAGAGAAAATCAGAAATAATAACAGTAATAAAAACCCAAACAGGAAAAGAAGGGATTTGTTAACAAAAGCAATGAATTAACTGTTACATAATGCAGAGACCTGGAAGGCTAATCTGGAAGAGCAGTCAATGAAAATTATGCTTGGTGGCATTAAGGACTATTAGGGAGTGTGCATGTGTGTGTGTTTATATGCATGTATGTCAGGAAGAAAATAAATGCTGCATGGTTTTAGATGAAGCTGGTAAAGACTGCTCTGATATCAAAAAGAAAATAGTGTCCAGTCAAAGATTCATAGCTCTGGAGAAAAGCAGCCTGATGGCTCCATATCCTGCTGAGGGGATGGCAAGATGCTGCTCCAGCAGTAACCAGGCAGCACATAAAATGGCAACGGGTGAATTGAAATGTTTGTACAGGTCTAGGACTAGAAAAATGACATTGAATGGTTTCATGTGTGTCAGCACCTGGGAGCTGGGGAAGGGTGTACCCAGAGGAGCCGTGGCTGCCCCATCCCCGGAAGTGTCCAAGGCCAGATTGGACACTCGCAGCAACCTGGGCTAGTGGAAGCTGTCCCTGCCCGTGGCAGGGGGGTGGAACTGGATGGGCTTTAAGGTCCTTTCCAGCCCAGTCCATCCTATGATTCTATGAATGTAGTCCAACAAAAATAGATGGCATTTGTTCAGGTGAGATGATGGATGGCAGAGAGGGGGAGACTCTTAGCACTGGGGTATAATAAAGGATGGAAGAGATGCTGCAGACCCCTTGAAGTCAGAAGAACACCAGACTCCCTGTGGGACCTCCAAGAGCCTGCTCACTCACATCAGTTGCTGAGGATGCAGTTTTCATACACTATATGTTACTGAAATTAGGACAAGTCAGATGCTGTGAGTGGTCAGGTCTGCTTGGGGAGCTGATTTTGTGTCAGCAATGGGCTCTCAGAAAGACAAGTGCAAATTCATACACTCAGAAACCCCCGTGGGCAGAGGAACGATGGTGTTTTGGAGGACAGTGACTCATCTGAAAGTTCCCATGAAGGAAGATGGAGAGTGAGCAGAGTGCTCATCCAGCACCATCAATCTTCCCTTCTGCCAAAACCTGAAATGCCAGCAATGATGACTCCCATATTCCAGGCTGGGATTTCCCAGGCAGAAGTGCCTACAGTGGGCAGGGAATCAAAAACCTCCATGGCACGTGGAGATTTCTTTAGTGTGAGCAAGAGAGGTGACTAATCCCACAGGGGATTTGTGCAGTGTCCTCTTGGGACTTCCAGAGGGCTCTGGGGGCTGTGCTGGCCAGGCTGGTGCTCAACTTTGACTCCTGGCCCAGCAGCCAGAAGGTTACTGAGGAGAAGTGAGAATGAACTGTGGTGTAGAAAACCAGATCCCTGTGGAGCCCTAGACAAGTTTCACTTGAATGTCTGTCCAGGAGGAGGTTACAAGGGATGCTGGTCACAGCCTGGGGGGAAAGAAGAACTCCCAGGGGAACATTCTTGAAGTCACTGGGCTTTTCTGTGTAGGAAGAGCCAATGGTGGCATGAGGGTGACCCCAGACACGGTATTCAGGTGCAGGTCCTGGGCCTGGAGTTGTTTCACCTGTGAGTTAGTTTGCTGTTGGACAGTTTGTCTCAGGGTGAGGTGTTTGGTGTAGCTCTCTGCCCTCTGCCTACACCTGTGACAGCCCAGCTGGATGCAGAAATTCCAGGTGTGGACTTTCTGCCCACACCTTACCTCCAAGGGCAGACATCACCTAAAAAACCAAAAAAATGATCATAAGTGTAAGAGAAATGCAGACAAAGGCTCTCAAGGACTGGCCCTTACACTGCAGCGGGGCTGTTATCCCCCTCCACATCCCCCTGTCCACATCCCCCTGTCCACACCACCTGCATGCAGCAAGGCCCTCAAACAGATTTCTCCTAATTATGGCTTCCATCAAAGTGTCTTGTACTGAAAGTTAGTGAATCCCAGCTGGGAAATCCAAGGGATTTCCTGAGAAAAACAGCTGTGTGAGGACATGGAAGCATGCTCATTCCTGGGCACAAAGGAACACTAGCAGGGGTTTCACAATAAAAACTGAGAAGGCTGAGCAGCACCCAGGAGTGTCCTTGTGTGCCACACCAAGCATCAAGAGCAGGACATGGCTGGAAAACTCTTTGTAATGGGGATTCAGCACTTCAAAAGCAAAGGCATTAAGCTGCAGTTAAGGCACTTTTTAAATGGTGAGGGAAGTCAATAAACCCTGTGGGGCTGCAGGGTAGGTGGTCCTGTCTTCTCCACTCAGAGCAAAGGGGGAGCAGAGTCTGTGGAGCTGCCAGCCTTGGAGCTCGGGTTTGGTGGATCCCATGGGGCTACAGGAACATCAACCCTCTCAGGACCACATGCTCCTATCTTTTTTCCAGGTGTCCCCCTCTGCCCTCAGCCCAGCTGGAGCATTCCCAAGGTCTGGATGGTGCAGGTGTTGGCAGCTCAGGGGGTGAGCTTTGGCTTGTTTGGGGGTTTGAGGCGTGGCTCCCCTGATGCTGGTGTGGAGGGAAGGTGTCCTTGCCTCAGGATGCTCCCTCTTCCTCAGAGAACTCATGTCACAGCTGGCAAAAAATCCAGACAGTTCAGCAGCACACACAGAATTGCTGTAGTTTAGGAGTTTTCTTAATTGGAAGAAAATATTATGACATATTGGAGGCACCTGACAGAGATGTACCAGGAGAAATCTCTGTACCCTGTTAGGAATGCCCAATCAACAACAGGGACAGGCTCAGTGCCCTGCCAAAGGGAGGAGAGGAGGTGTCCCTGAATCCAGCTGTTGATATGCTCATTCCCAGGAGCAGAATGATTGATAACACAGTTATTTGGAACCCACTGGTGGATATATTCTCAGAAACTAGAACCTCATTTTCTCACGGTGGAAAATGTCATTTCCTAGGAGTGGCTGCACAGAAATTGGATTTTGTTCCTTGCCTTCAGAACTGAACAGCACAACAGACTGATAAATATTGATTGTGCTTTTATATTTTAATTTTTTTTTTGNATATGCTCATTCCGAGGAGCAGAATGATTGATAACACAGTTATTTGGAACCCACTGGTGGATATATTCTCAGAAACTAGAACCTCATTTTCTCACGGTGGAAAATGTCATTTCCTAGGAGTGGCTGCACAGAAATTGGATTTTGTTCCTTGCCTTCAGAACTGAACAGCACAACAGACTGATAAATATTGATTGTGCTTTTATATTTTAATTTTTTTTTTGTTAAAGCACCCTAACCTGATAATTGTTTGATTACAAATACATTAGAGTTGATCAGAAAGAGCAGCAGGACAGATTTTTCTGATGGTGTTAATCGAATCTCTTTGATGAAGGGACCCTATGGGAGGTTAAAATCCCCACGCCTGGATTTGCCCAACTTCTTGACTGTGGCCACAAGTCCATTTTGTGTCTCTCCAGCACAGTAACCTTCAGTCACACTTGCATTTGTTGGAAAAGTCCTGCTAGAGCTGCAGGGAGGCTCATTACATGGTTCATTACCAATCCTATCCCTGGCAAACAACCCCGTGTGCTGTGCTGGGGGTATCCCTGCTGGAAGGATCTCTGGCCGTGTTCTGCTGAGCTGCTCCAGGAGATTATTTCACCTGATGGCTGTGTTGCAGTGTTGGGCTGTATGGCTGTATGTTGTAATTTGTATTGTTGGGGATTTGTCTGCTCATTCAGCAGTGTGTGTCCCTGGAAGAAGTTTTCCAGGAGACAGAGGTCTAGGGAGAGGTTTTCTCCTTGGAATCAGGAGGGGGATCTGGGGCAGACACCAAACCCTTCTTCCTCACCCAGAGGTTTGATGGGGCTTGGAGCAAGTCTTGGTCTAGTGGAAGGAGGCCCTGCCCATGGCCTGGGCTGGAACAAGGTGCTCTTTCAGGTGCCTTCCAACCCTTCTGTGATTCTGTGACCCCACAGCCCTGCACAGCAGTCAGGGTGCACATCCTGGTTCCTGTGTGTCACCAAGACATGGGTGATGCCAGTACAGGGGTGTGCCAGCTCTGGGGGAGGGATCCTTGTAGCTGGCCACTATCCCAGCTGGCCCAGGCTAAGGGACCACTGGCTTGTGCTCCAGCTGGGCAATTTGACCCAGAGAGCACTCACACCCTCACCTGTGCACCCACGGAAACCCCCATTGTATTACAGCCACCAAAAGGCCAAGGGACAGTGTTTGCCCTAACCCACAGCTCTGTTAGTCCAGTACAAGGGCCCTAAATCAGGAAAAGCCTTGTGTCCCTGTGCCCCTCCACCCCACACTGCATCCCAGCCNAACAGGGACAGGCTCAGTGCCCTGCCAAAGGGAGGAGAGGAGGTGTCCCTGAATCCAGCTGTTGATATGCTCATTCCCAGGAGCAGAATGATTGATAACACAGTTATTTGGAACCCACTGGTGGATATATTCTCAGAAACTAGAACCTCATTTTCTCACGGTGGAAAATGTCATTTCCTAGGAGTGGCTGCACAGAAATTGGATTTTGTTCCTTGCCTTCAGAACTGAACAGCACAACAGACTGATAAATATTGATTGTGCTTTTATATTTTAATTTTTTTTTTTGTTAAAGCACCCTAACCTGATAATTGTTTGATTACAAATACATTAGAGTTGATCAGAAAGAGCAGCAGGACAGATTTTTCTGATGGTGTTAATCAAATCTCTTTGATGAAGGGACCCTATGGGAGGTTAAAATCCCCACACCTGGATTTGCCCAACTTCTTGACTGTGGCCACAAGTCCATTTTGTGTCTCTCCAGCACAGTAACCTTCAGTCACACTTGCATTTGTTGGAAAAGTCCTGCTAGAGCTGCAGGGAGGCTCATTACATGGTTCATTACCAATCCTATCCCTGGCAAACAACCCCGTGTGCTGTGCTGGGGGTATCCCTGCTGGAAGGATCTCTGGCCGTGCTCTGCTGAGCTGCTCCAGGAGATTATTTCACCTGATGGCTGTGTTGCAGTGTTGGGCTGTATGGCTGTATGTTGTAATTTGTATTGTTGGGAATTTGTCTGCTCATTCAGCAGTGTGTGTCCCTGGAAGAAGTTTTCCAGGAGACAGAGGTCTAGGGAGAGGTTTTCTCCTTGGAATCAGGAGGGGGATCTGGGGCAGACACCAAACCCTTCTTCCTCACCCAGAGGTTTGATGGGGCTTGGAGCAAGTCTTGGTCTAGTGGAAGGAGGCCCTGCCCATGGCCTGGGCTGGAACAAGGTGCTCTTTCAGGTGCCTTCCAACCCTTCTGTGATTCTGTGACCCCACAGCCCTGCACAGCAGTCAGGGTGCACGTCCTGGTTCCTGTGTGTCACCAAGACATGGGTGATGCCAGTACAGGGGTGTGCCAGCTCTGGGGGAGGGATCCTTGTAGCTGGCCACTATCCCAGCTGGCCCAGGCTAAGGGACCACTGGCTTGTGCTCCAGCTGGGCAATTTGACCCAGAGAGCACTCACACCCTCACCTGTGCACCCACGGAAACCCCCATTGTATTACAGCCACCAAAAGGCCAAGGGACAGTGTTTGCCCTAACCCACAGCTCTGTTAGTCCAGTACAAGGGCCCTAAATCAGGAAAAGCCTTGTGTCCCTGTGCCCCTCCACCCCACACTGCATCCCAGCCCCCTTGGTGGGCCAGGTCCCTGGGTAAGCCTGTGGACAAGGCCATTGCCTTTGCATGCAAGAGCTGTCAGGATGGAGATGTGTCAGTGGTGGTGAGCAGCACCAGGTCCAGCCCACGTGGTGGGGGAGGCTCTGGAGGCAGCTTGGCACTGCTGCTGGGAGATGGGATGGGATGGGATGGNCCAACCTGCAGTGCTGGGGTCTGCACCAAGGTGGGTCCTTGAGGCATTTCCAGTGCTGCACGTCTGCGTTTGGAAGCGCATCAGTTGTTAAAGACACCGAGAGCATTTGGCAGGATTTCAACCCAAAACTTCAAGCCAGTGTCAATTCGCGGGGTGACGATTTGCTGGCAGGAAGCAGAGCGATCCCTCAGCGCTCTGCAGGTGCCCGTGGCGGGGACAAGCCCCGGCACTCCGGGGACATCCCTGGCAGCTCCTGCGCTGCGAGCGGAGCCTCCCAGCCAGCGGCGGGTCTGCTCCTGCCAGGGGCTCTGCCGGGGGCTTCGCCAGCCTGAGCTTTATTCCATCCTTTCCCTGGTCCATTCACCATGCCTCCTGCCTCCTCCCCCTCTCCCCGTCCCTCCCACCCTGCCTGCTGGATCCCCAGCAGTCTCTTGACACCTTGGGGGAAGGCTGGGAGGTGTAACCATCGCCAGCGAGCGAGGGAGAGCAGGAGAGAAGGGAGAAGGAAGCCAATAACAGGGAGGTCTAGGAAGGTGGCGGAGGGGGAGGGACGGGGCCACTCCTCCATCGGTGGGACTGCAGATTATTTTGCATGGATTGTTGAAGAGAAAAGGGAGCTGCATTTGTGAAGGGACCAAAAAATAAACAGCTCATTGCTCGGGTAAGTGCCAATGCGAGCTCCCCGGCTCTCATTGTCATGCTGTACATCCATCCCCCCTCCTATTTTGCTTAGTTAACTGGGTTTGATTCTTATTAGGATTATTTGATGCATCAGCTGTATGCTTCAGAGGCTGGAGACTGGCTGGTACGTGTGTGTGTGTGTGTGTGTGTGCATGTGGGAAGATGCCCGTTCTCTGGATATACATTGACACATTTTCCAGCTCTCAGTGTGGTGTCTCATTTGCAGTGTTACCCCAAAGCGTGCTGTACACACACACACACACACACAAATGGTGTTTGCTGCTCCTGCCTTTAAAATCCACTCACACACGCAATTATTGAAGCTGAAAATTAAAGGGGGGCTCTTAAATCACAGTCCTCAGTGGTAGGGGGCTACTTCTCTTTATCCTGAGCCTGACACGTTCAGTATTATGTTTTATAGCAAAGCTACATTTAAAGATCAATTCGGCAGTGGTTATTGCATCCAAATTACATGGTTGTCATGGAGATGGTACAGAGAAGCTGAAGTGATATGACTGCATCTGGACTGGAGTGGGGCTTTGCTGCCGAGTGAGATCCTGCCTTGCCTCCTGTGTCTTTTTGTCTCTGCTGGGTTACAATTTCTTTTAATCCTGAATGAAGCAGTGCCGTATTAGAGGATTTAGAGGTCGAGCTGCAGGGAAGGGTGTGTGTTACCCCCACTCAGCACTGGGTTATTATCATAATTGTTCTATTAACGTCTGCGTCTCCCTCAATTTCTTCCACAAGTCTGGGAAGGAGGAAGGCGTGAGAAGGACAGATAGTTTTCTGAGCACAGCTAGGGCTGGGAGTACTTTCTACAAGGATACCTGCCATGCCCACACCTCCCTGCTGGCTCCCACACCTTGGGGGACAAAAGGGAAAGGATGCTCTGATTTTAGCCATGTTTATCTTCCATTTTGCTGCCTCAACTTTGAGCATTCAAGGAGCCAGTCACCTGCTCGTCACTGTGTCAGGGGAATGGTTTTTTTAATTATTATTTTTATTATTATATTTGTATGCTTTGCAACTGGTAATATGGATGTGTTGGCAGTTGGGAAAGAAAATCCATAATTTATGAGAATGAAATTTTCCTGCCTAAGGCTAGCTAGAATACAAAGAGTATATCTGTGGGAAGGGCATGTTATATGTTACAGATGTGTATTTCTCTAGCGGCTGGGAGTAAATCACACTATTGTGCTCATCTTCATTATTTTGGGTGTTAGGCTGGCTTTAGTCAATATTTAATCTAAGCTCATTGTGTGCTCACACAATAAACGTGCAATTTGGAGCCTAACTTTACATCTCTAAAATGCTTTGGGAATGCATGTGGCATTGTCTCCATAAATGCAATTTCACCCTTTTCTGTGAGACCGAGCCTATTGTGGGCATGTAAATATAGTAAAAGGCACTGGTGGAAGCAAGCCCATCAGAATGGCAGTGTTTCTCTAATTGTATCACTAAACATAAGACAGAATTAATTACTAGGATAAACAGAGCTTTGTAGCTCTTGGATCAGGATAATATTTGCATGGAGTTCCAGGCCTGCATTATAGTAGCTGGCATTATGGCTTAAATTCCCCCCATGCCAGTAGATAACGTTTTTAGCCAGGAGTGGAGCATATTATCATTAGATATTTTTGCTTTAAAAATATGTTAAATCCCCATGTCCTTGTCAAATTGTCCATTGCAACTGTTCCAAAGTCTGTGATTCAACTAGGATTTTCCTTAATGTGATTTTTCCCGCACAAGTCCAAGCAAACAATGGATAAACTCTGAAAGTGGGCGGCCGAGTCCAGAGGGGAAGTCAGAGAGATGGCTAATTCACAAAATGGATGGTTCTCCTTCTGTGCCTCTTTTCCCCCTAAAAGTTAGGCACAAGTGGAGTTGAAGTGGGGAGTTTTCCTTGGAGATCCCCTTGGGTGTGTGAGGCTGGAAGCCAAGTAGTTCTGCGTTGATCCTGAGTTCCCTCCTGTCTCAGCACCTTATCACTCTTCAGCCCACCCTAGGATGTGGCTGGATTATTCTCTGGGGAAACTGAGGCTTGGCGTGGTTAAATGACTTTGCCAAGGTGACAATGGCAGCATGGGGCAGGGGACACAGGAGCTCTGCCAGGAGGAGCCTCTGTGTGACCACCAGGCCTGTTCAGTGTCCTGCCTGCACGGGGGAGGTGGTGATGGGGAGCAGTAACTCCAGTTCAGGGGACCAGGTGGATGGGGTGAGGGTGTGTTTGCTGAGGCCACTCGTGAGAGCTCCACAGAGGGTGACAAGAGGGACTCAAGCAGTTTCGGAGCAGTTTCTGAGGTGCCCAAGACGAGGACTTGCTTTTCTGACCTCAGGGTGTCCTCCTTGCGTGGCCCATCACGCGGCTCTTCACAGGAAGCACTCACAGGTGTCTTGGCTTTCTGCTCTCCCCACTGGTGCTGCTCACCTCTCATCTCCCTGCTGAAATACCCTGAATTGCTCTTCTGCACTTCAACCCACAGTACCATCACTTCTCTGCTCTCCATCCCATCACCCAACACCTTCTTGTCCTCTTCCTCCATGGGTTTTCCCAGCAATGAAGTTCCCTCCATCCAGCAGTGCCCCAGGCTTCCATGCCGTGGGTTTGTGTGTTCTGTGCCTGTCCCGAGGCACACAGTGCTGGCTATGTCAGGCCACCATGTCAAAGTGACTGAAATGAAAAGTCTCCTTTGAAATCTGAAGTTGGCCCATGTGGTGTCCGTGGTTCTTCACAAAGCTGGAGCTGGTTCTTGTTGCCAGAAGGAAATGGAATTCCCTGTTCAGTTCACACACAGGCCTCTGTGTGTGGCCCTGCTGACTCGCACAGGTTGCTGGAGTTGCCAGAAGGATGTTCCCTGGGCTGGGGGGGAGCCGTGGCTACTGCCAGCAAAGTGCTGGCTATGGGCACAGCAATTCCTGCTGAGGGAAAAGCTTCCTTGGAGGTTGTGTGTGAGCAGTCCCTGGAGTGGGTGATCTCCTGGTGGAAGTGGCCACATCCCTTGTGGGTGCTGCTTGCTCTGCTACCTGACAGTCTCTGCTGTGGACTCTTTGCCAGATTTGCTGGAGGTGGAAACATCCTCCTCGCCCTTTTGGCAGGAAAATGCCTTTCCCAGGGCTGTGCTGGGACAGGATCCGTGGGAGGCTCAGTGCATGCAGGCTCTCAGTGGCTGGATGGAGCCATAGGAGTGGTACAGGTCTAGATTCTGCACAGGAGGCTCGTGGTACTTCCCTGTGGGGGTTACAGTGTGAGAGGGACAGGGTCAGTTCTGGCTCCCTCCCTGTTTCCTGTGACCCTGGGGAGGTGACTGGCAGGCTGGGCTCACAGGGGAGAGGCACCTGTCCAAGCTGGACAATAACCATCCCTCTCTGGGACGCTCAGGGAGGTCCTTCCCTGCAGTCGATAGCCCTTCCTGACCCTGGGCAGCACCTCGCTCTGCCCAGCTCCCAGCTGGGGACACTGGTGACTCCTCCAGAGCAAACACTTCCCATCACTGGATCAGGCCCAGTGCTCCTCACTTGCACCAGGCAGGGCCAGAGAGAGTAAGGAGCTGCAGGCAGCCTCAGCAGAGATTCTGCAGCTGAGCCCAAGCCCCTCCTTGTGCTCTCCATGCTTTTTCTGGGCTCTGGGCCTCAGCCTGGCACTGGGCACATGGTTTGTCACCTACCTCTTCACCACCACTGCTTACATTTCCTCCACTGCTTCCTCTGCCTCCTGCTCATCACCTCATGTACTCCCCTCATGGTTTCTCAGCTCTGTGGTTTTGAAGGGCCTGGCTGTGGCTGTGGAAGAGGCAGGGCTGGCCAGGTGGCTCAGGCTGCCTGCTGTTGGGTTGTTTGAAGGAACTGTCCCCACGTCCCCACGTCCCCACATCCCCACGTCCCCATGTCCCCATGTCCTGGCCAGGAGTTGTGCTCACACTGGGTCCCAGAAGAGGAGACCACACCTGAACGGATCTTCCCAGCACTACTCTGAGGGGTGGCATGGGAGCTGGTCAGAGTGTCACCTCTGTGGTGCCACCAGCCTTGTCTCATCTTCTGCTATGTCCTCTTCTTCTCTGAGACATGCTGGATGGCTCCCAGCTAAGGTGGTGCTGGTGGGATGCCCTGATGTTGGTGGCTGCTGTGACACACCTCATCAGGGGCAGGGAAGGGGCAGTGCTTCCTTCCAAGCAGGATGAGCCCGGGAGTCATCCCAGGATTTTCTGCCTTTCTCTCCAGCATGGGACAGGGTCTGGTTCCAAGGATAATCTCCCAAAACCCCAGTCTGGCAAAATCTTTGTGCAGTGAATTTGTGTCTCCCGCTCTGCAGCTCTGACACCTCCACACTGCAGAGGCCCCAGTGCCTCTGGGAGCTGCCCACGTGCTGTGGTTGTGGCAGGGACCGTGCTGGGGACAGGGCTGCTCCGTGACCTTGGGGATGGAGTGTTCTCTGCGCTGGGAACTCACAGCTGGATGCCGTGTCTTGTGCGGTCACTGCCCATCCTTGTCCCCTCCAGGCGACACAGCTGAGCTCCCCGTGTCTCTGTGGCCTTTCTGTGGCCCTGGGATGGAGAACTGAACTCCCCCTCAAAAGACAAAACCTAGGAGAGCAAATCCCAGTGATGCCCCTTTCTGGGGGTTAGAGCACGTGCCTCTGGGTTCTCCTGATCAACATCAGGCAGGAAAACTGACATCACACCCCAGTGACTGATGCACTCATGGTTCACCAACCAGCTGAAAAGCCCAGGGAAAATATTGTGAGCTCAGCCTCCTCTCTGGCTTCTCCTCCCCTGTGTGGAGTTGTCTCTCTATTATTTTCCTGATATGGAAAAACAAATTTGACCCAAATATCTTTTTCTTTTAAATCTTTAAAAAATCGTAAGATAGTAGGGAAATGCTGTGATACCAAACTAAATTGAAGGGTTGCATTTTTTTGTTTTCTGGATTTGCTTCCATGCTCCAAAGTCAAGGCATAAAGCTCAGTTCTTGCAACTTTTTTTTTTTTTTTTCAATCCAGCTCTTCAGTGGTTTCAGCACAAGTGCATCACAACTGTAGGTAAGGTTTAGCTGACCTATAATCGCAATTTTCAGCAAGTGAACAATTTTTCCAAAAAATTTCACACAATTCTGGGCAAAAGCCTCATAGAGGTGGAGAGGGAGCTCCCTGTGGTACCTTCCAGCCTTCCTCCAGCACCTGATCCAGAACTGGCTGGTCTGAGGCCAGCTCAGGGAAACACCCAGGTGCTGCCATATAGAGATCAGGACCTGCTGACTGCATCCTCCTCCACAGCAGGGCCTGGGCACACTCACAGAGATCTCTGCCCACTCTCTGCATGGCCACTTGCTGGTGGCTGGTGCTGGACACAGGAACAGAGGATGGCCCTGGGCTAGAGGAAGGTGACCCTGCCCATGGCAGGGGTTTGGAATGAGGTGATCTTTAAGGTCCTTTCCAACCCAACCGTTTGGGGATCCTGTGGTACCTTCTCCAGGTCACCCACAGCCTCTCCCCATTGCATATCCTAAAGCAGCATCTCCTCACTGCATGTCCTGGCAGTTCAAGGAGCATTTGGACAGCACTGTCAGGCACAGGGGGGGATTGCTGGGCTGTCCTGTGCAGGGCCAGGAGCTGGACTGGATGATCCTTGTGAGTCCCTTCCAGCTCAGCATATTCCATGGAAGACAGACCTGGCAGACCTGGATGAGTCCTGCCCTCAGTGTGACACGAGGCACCGCTCCCAATGCCGAGCTCACCTTGTGTGGGGCTCTGCTCCTTCCCAGATTCTGCATATTTGCTCCTCAACCAGGCACTGGTACCCAGCCTGTGGGAGTGGATGGAGGAGAACTGGGACCCTGGAGCTTTGGCATTTCCTAGGAACAAAAGCAAGCAAGGTTGTGGATGCAGCCTGCCCAAGCAGGACACAGGCATGGGGGGAACAGAAGGGGGTTCTGGCCAAAAGGGGATACACAATGCAGGGGAATTCTGCTAAATTAAAAATATATATTTGTCTTTACTGGTACAACAGAAGCTAGGGGAGCAGGCAAGAGGAAAGTGAGAAAGCTTTATTTAATTAGATTATAAGGCCCCAAAGGCTTCAGACTCATAAAAAAATGAATTGATTTTTGTAATTGAGGATGGGGTTTCTGCCAAGTGCTGCCTTAATGAGTATTTAGGTTTTGCCTCCTAAGTTAGCAGCACCAGGCAAGGGCAGCTATTCAAGCCACTCCTCACCAGAGTCCTGAGCCTGGAAATAGGGGCTGCCTGCCTGCAGCTGGGAGTGTTAACCTGCCCTCCAGGAGAGGACATTGTGTGTCTTTTCAAGGCACTTTATCCAGGTCTCTTGTTATTCTCTCAACATGAAAGCCCTCCCTCTTCCCCAGAACCCAGGAGGCAGCTTTCTCCATGCATGGATGAGGAAACTGAGGCAGCAGACAATCACGGGGTTGTTTTTCTTCACAGAAGTAGAGAGAATTAATTTGCTGCATCATCTGAGGCAGTTTCCTTTGGTGGCTCCTTCCCAGGGGCTGGTGGGACAGGTGTGTGGCACTGGAGCCCATCCTGTCCCCCCCTGCCTGGGAAGGTGTCTCTCCTGTAGGTGATCCTTAAAGCACAGCACCTGAGCACGGTGGAAGGGGGTTTGGTGCATGCACAGCTGGGATCTGCCCCTGCAGGAGCCACAGGACACCAGGGAGGGCATTATCCCTCACCCCAAACCATAAGACTGTCTGGAAAGAGCAAGAGTTTTTTATCCCAGACTTTTGGACCTGCCTCCTTTCATCCTTAGAGTCTTCCTCCAGAGTCTTTTCATTTTTGCACGCAAGAATGGGGAGAGTTCAGTGTGCAGAGGTGGCTTCAGGATTTCCTGTGTGCCCCCACTGTGAGAGCTGGGAAAAGTCCAAGAGGAGGTGATTCCAAAATGCCTGATGGGAATGTTGATCCAGAGCTGCCTGGGGACCAGGAGCAGAGTAACAAGGCCAGGTGAAAGACAGGAGGATCACAGCAAGATCACAGCTTGATAGCAACACCTAAAATGCAGATGTGTTACTATCACTGCCATCAGAGCAGGGGAGCAGAAAAGTGGCCACAAAATTCCAGCAGCTCCTGGTAGATGTAGGGAATGGTCCTATAGCAGAAGCCTGTGCTTTATGGATATTTCCTGCAAGCAGAAGAGCAGGAAATCCAGTGCTCTCCAGATAACAGCAAACTGCAAGGAGTGCACCTTGGGTCCTCAGGGACTTTGTGGACGCTGTCCCTTTGATTCTGTAACAATCAGAGATTCCCAGTGTCAGGCACTCCACTGTTTGCACCGTTGTCTCAGGCTGTCCCCCCACAGCAAACCTGGCTGCCCCTCCCCGTGTGCCACTGTGTCATTGGGTCACTGGCTGCACCAGGCTGAGCAGCACCCATCCTGAACCTCTTTTATCTTTACAGCACACGTATTTCTGGCAGGCCCCTCTGGCCTCTCTGTGCTTCAGTAAAGCCTCAGTCCAGCATGTCATTCATCAGTTCCCAAAGTCATTGTCTGATGCCCAAATGTAATGATGTCTAAGGAGCAGGAGAAGAGCTCTGAGAACACCTAAAAAAGTCTGGTAAGAGGCACAATGACCCTGTTGCAGGCTGGTGTAGCAGCTCTGCTCTACCCTTGCCACAAAACCTTGTGCAGGGCGTCTTGGAGGTTGGGAGAGCCTTTTGGTCCCAGAGCAGGTGTGGTTAAAACACTGTCCTGGTGCAATTACATCATCCTGATGTGCTTTTTGGTCTCTTTGCAATTCCCCTGAGGAGAAGCAGCATCCTTGTCCCTATAAAGCACCTTTACATCAGTCTAGGAGTGTGCCTGTTAGAGTCCTTCCTCAGGGAAATCCCGCTGCTCTCACCGTGGTTATCCAGCACATCCATTAAGGGCAGATCCAGCCTCTGCACAGGAACTGCAAAATGGCTCCACCAGGGTTTCACTTGCTCTTTCTGGACAACTTGCTCTGTTTTCAAAACCAGTCAGCTTCAACATTTCAGGCTGCTCAGAGGCATTCACGCTTAGGGAGGCCAGATCTGGCCATGTCACAGTGAGATGCTCCTGTGGAAGTGTTTGCAGCCCCAATATGTTCAGCAGGGCTGGGCAGCAGCCCGTGCTTTTCATGTGGGCGTTTGCAGCAGCAGCATCAGAGCTGGGGCTGCTGTCCCAGGCTGGGGGGCAGAGAGCAGCAGAGTGAATTCTTCTGCTTTAACAAAAACTTCTGATGCAGATCAGACACAGCCTTTCTGCTGACTCTGAACCCTGGGGGCTGAGCTCAGCTGGAGATGTCTACATTTGGGTGAGCTGAGTCTCACTCAAAGTGCTTTTCCATGTATTCAAGCAAGTTCTGGAATACCCAAGTTCTGAGCAGCATCTCCTGTGCCGTGTTAAAGATAATGATAACTCAACACATCCTAACAGAGCAGTCAAATCCTTCTTTTCCTTTAATGATTCCATCCTGGTCTGTAAGTCCTGAGAATAAAAATGCAATTATATTTTCTGCCATTTCTACACCCTGCTGACTGCAGCCTGGGAGACTGAGCAGACAGCACATCACTACACAGGTGTGATGGACCCATCAAAAATGTAGGTGTGCCTCAGACCATTTTTCCTTGAGTGAAAGATGCTGGAGAAAGGAGAGAGTGGTCATGCTACCTGCAAAACAGATACCCTTTCCAGAGAACAGAATGAGTGTAACTCCTCCAGCGTGGAAGAATGATGAACTGTTGGTGCCTCCTTGGTTTTCTACAGCTGACAGGCAGTTTTCAGAAGGTCAGTGATCATCTGTTTGCCTTTGAAAGATTTACTTAGCCCACACTTCTTTTATAAGAATGTTTTCTGCAGTTTTGAAAGGAAAAGTGGAAATTTTGGGCTAAACCTGCCTGCTGAGGTGAGCTAATAGGCAGAGTATTCACTAGGAAAAGGGCTGATGTTCACATCCTAGTCTGAGAGCCGTGGTTTTCCTACAGCATTGTCCTGTCTGTTCCCCTGTAGTGCCTTCCTCTCTCCACTTTGCCTCTCAAATGTCTTGGTCTGGTCCTGGTGACGTATTAAAGTCCCTTTGGATTAGATCTCATGTTCTCAGGCTGCTCCTTGCAGGTCCTCTGGGCAGACAGCTTTATGCCCAAGTGGAGCTGCTGACTTTAGTGGAATTGCCATGTTTCGTGCCCTAACACCCTCTAATTTCAGGCAGGGAAGTTTCAGCCCTGTTGGCTGTCAGCAAATCTTGGCTGAGTCTGTGTTTTCAAGCCAAATAAGTGCATCTTGGTCTGATTTGGGTGAGGGAAGCTGCTCTTCCTTTCCTTTCCTTCACTGAGATGAAAATAGAAAGTCCTCACTGGTGTGACAGTTACCCAGCTGCTCCCCTCACAGATGGATGACTCGCCTTAGGTCTGAAGTGGACACTGGTTGATCCTGTGTTATTGCTGAAATCAGTCAGAGCAATTAGTCCTATCTGGACTCTCCAACAGCCTTTGCTGGACTCAAACATCTTCAGCAGTCAAGGTCTCTGCTACCTAGCAGTGTACCAGTGCTCCTGGTTTGGAGGCCAGCTGGAATTGCAAGGCTGACGTGGTGACACTCAGGAGCATCCGAGGGTCTTGAAGCAGGAGTTTGTCTCGAGGATGTGGGGACCATCATGACGTGCACAGAGCTGTGTTGGCAAGCAGAAATCATGCTTAACTGAAGGGCAGGGAGAGCCCTTTGGAGAGCAGGGCTGAGCCTCTGCTGGGCAAAACAGGGACCACTCCTCTCTGCCAAGGGAACCCGGTCACCCTCCTCACAGAGACTGAAGTGATTCCTTTTAACCTGGAGATGGTCCAGGGTGGAAATACAGACCTTCTGAGATGTCTGTAGATGTATATAATGACATCCACAATGCTTGCTGTTTTCTTTCTCAAAGGAGGATCCTCTCCTTTCACCCTCCAGCTTCCAGAGCAGCTGTCTCATCCACACTAGTGCCAGCAGGCTGTTCCTGGTGGTTCCTGTGGATGAAGGAGTGCTGTGTGGAGAGAATGGGAGATTTCACATTCTCACTGATGAATGAGGAGTTATCTGGTGTTGCAGGTTGCTGCACATCAGCTTTGGACACCATCAGCTGGCTCCAAACCTGCTTCCTCTGATGTCAGCACTCACAAAAGTCTGTTTGCTGCCATCCCCCTCTCCTGAAAGGTTTGGGAGATGCTCAGGAAGACTTTGCTCCCTTCGCTCTGGGTCACACTTGGCTCCCAAGGGGTCCAAAGGCAGTGCCCAGCCATCTCTGCACATTCTGGGCATCTGGACTCACAGAGCTGCTGGTCCCCACATCCCTTGGGCTGGAGGCCATCTGTCTGCACACATTGTCTACCAGCTTCTGTGGTCAGAGGATCCCCATAAAAGTCTGATATGTAACTGGTCCTTATCTCCGAGGTTTATGGATGTGTTGGAGTGTGGAGGGAGTTTGTCTCCCTTCCAAAACTCCCTTTCATTCTGCAGTACCAGTCTCCATCCCTCTGGATGTTTCTCCCAGGGGACAAGCAGGATGGGCTCGCTGCTGCCTCCTGAAATCTTGCAGCGAGGCGTTGCATGGGTTTAGTGCAGACAGACAGCATGGCAGGAATTTCCTTTTCTGGGGTCTGAGTCAGCTGCCAGCCCTGTTTTATTATTTTGGGTACTGGGAGAATGTGGGGAAGGAGGATCAAGCAAAGGGAGGGAAAGAGAAGGGAAGAAGCTGTTTCCATTTATGGGTTATGAGAAGCAGTTGCAACTCTGGTGGATTTTTATGGAAGGTAGCCCTGGCTGTGGGGAAAGCTGGGTTTTAATGAATTCAATTACAATGCTGCACAGAACTGAGTGGAATGGCCCCATAAACAGCCTGGTTTTATATAAAAAAACCCAACCCTATAGACAATCAGACTATAAACTCCCCTTCCAAAGAAGGTGAGCACCAAAGCAGACAGGCATAGGTGAGCATGGTGCCAGCTCTGAGCTGAGCCTAAAACCCCTGAAAGCTCCTGTTTTGAGTTGGACTCAACCCAGCATGGACTGATTACAAGCTGTTTGTTCTGCACTAAGGCAAGGCTGGGACTCACCTGTTACCCAGAACAAGCATCCTTCTCTCAAGCTCTTCTCTGAGCTCTGGGAGCTGCCTGAAGGTGGGGTGCCAGGGCACAAAAGCCCTCTGCCCCTTGTCTCCACTTTTTCTCCCATGCCAGAAAAGAGCTGGCTGGGATCCTTTGGTGTCTCTGTGATCCCTTTACAGCTGCAGGCTTGAGATCTGTGCCATGGGTTCCTGCAGCAAACAACCTCCTGGGCCAGACCCACTTAGTGGGGAGCATCGTGTTGGAGAGGCAGGAACAACCTCCCTTGGGAGCTGCCCTTCTCCTCCTTCCCTCAGAATGCAGTAAAAATTTGCCCTGCTTTGCTGTTCCCTCTCTGGAGGCTCCTGGTTCTCTCTGAGCCACAGGAGGATTCCTGTGAATTGCAGTGGGTTTCTGCAGGAGTAATCCACAGGGAGCCCTGCAAGCTCTCCAAGGGGGTCAGGGTTTGCTGCAGGAGGGAGGATCTAAGGGTCAGACAGATCCCACTGACTGCAGCAGGATCTTTGCCCTCCTACAGTTGAACTGAGAGGCTCTGGGTGGGATTTGAAAGGAGCCTATTCCAGGAAGATTGCAGACCTGACACGCTGTCTGGAACATGAGGACATTCAGGTCCATGTTCATCCACATCCTGGACCTTCTGCCTCAAGCTCACACTTCTCCTGGGAGACCCATCAGCGCATTGTCCCTGTGCTTTGGCCCATTTTCTGTGGAGGCTTAAGTGACTCTTACCATGTCAGCAGGATGTAAAGTGAGGGTGCAGTCACAGAGCCACAGAACCACAGAGCCACAGAGCCACAGAACCACAGAACCACAGAACCACAGAGCCACAGAACCACAGAACCACAGAACCCCAGGCTAGGAAAGGCTGGAAGGGCCCACAGGGGCTCACCTGGTGCCACCTCCCTGCTCCAGCAGGGCCATCCCAGAGCTCAGGGCACAGCAATATCTGCAATGTCCCCAGGGAGGGACATTCCACAGCCTCTCTGCACCATCTGCTCAGGGCTGGGCACTGCCCAGGGCAGAAGTTCTGCCTCCTGTGCAGGGGCAGCTCCTGGGCTCAGGCCCTGCCCGTGGCTCTGGGGCCATCGCTGGGCCTGGAGCAGAGCCTGGGCCTGCTCTGACCTCCCTGCACACGGGGACAGACAGGGACAGACAGACAGGGACAGACAGGGACACCGAGGGACAGACAGGGACACCCGGGGCTGAGGTCCCTCTCAGCTGGGGCTCCTCTCCAGGCCGAGCAGCCCCAGCTCCCTCAGCCTTCCCTGGCCATGGAGATGCTCCAGGCCCTTGCTCAGCTCTGCAGCCTCCACTGGACCTGCTCCAGGAGCCCCAGGTCCCTCCTGTCCTGAGCAGCCCAGAGCTGGACACAGCCCAGGCTTTCACCCCTTTTTACAGGCTTGAGATCACAACTCAGTTTGCCCTGTGAAGGGAGCAGTCAGGTTTGCATGGTGCACACCCAGGGCTGGAGGAAGGCTCAGTGCACAAAGCACTGCCCAGCCAAGGTGTCAGCACAAGGAAAGGAACATGCAAAAAATCCTAAATATATTCTTTTCTTTTTTTCAGTTTTAATAACTGCAAAAGAGTGCAAACAGGAAAGCTGTTAAGGGTTTTAAGACTCAGCTTTATTGTTTTCCATAAGCAAAAAACTGCTGTTGTTTCCCCAGGACGGAGTTTAGCAGGAGCCATTTGGATCTCAATGTGTCCTAATTGCTCTGGGGACTCTAATAAAAATTCAAAATAAGGAGCTGTAGGATTTGGTTTCAAGAAAAAGTATGTTTCATGCACAGTGATTTCTGATTAACCAAAGGCTCTTTTTTTAGCATGTAGCTGGTTTATTTTAGTCTGTGGGATATGTTTTATCCACGGCCTCTTTTCCACATTGGAAGTGAAGGATGTTGGACCTGCAGTTTGCACTGGCAGGGATGGATGGAAACCATTGGGACAGCATATTGCCCATGAGCAATGACCATCAGTGCTCCAGGGGCTCTGCAAAATGTAACTCTGGCATCAGCCCAGCCCTGCCCTCACAGCCTGCAGAAACCCTGCACGTGACTTAGAACTTGGTGTTGTCAGGGAGGGACTCCTGTACAGAGCAGGGGGTGATGTACAGAGCAGTTTGGTGCTGCATAAATCTCTGGTGTGCCCACATCTTGAGCTCACTATGTATGCAGTGCTGCTTTCCCTGTGTTCAGACTGTAACAGAGCGATAGAAGTAAAAGAATTAGAGAAAATCCAGAAGAAGGTAGCCAAAATACTCGAGGGGGTGGAGAAGCTGTCTTCTGAGAACAGGCTAAGAAGGCAGGGTCTACAATCTGGAGAGGAGAGGCTGAGAATGATAATGATTGAGGTCTTCAAAATGATATAAAAAAACAAGCCCATGGAGAAAATAAATGAGGGTTTTCACCATGAGAATGGTAGAAGATTTTTCTTTTCACGCATGTTGAAAGGGCAGAGGTCAAAGCACAGACATAAGAAGGAAGAAATGTGCTTCAGAAAGAAGAACCATGGCTGTGATCTCTCCATGTCTCTGCAGGATTTTCTCCTCAAAGAGCCCTGACCATACCTATGTGCAGGGTAATGTGTGACACCTGCCTTTTATAAACTCACTGGTAAGTCAGGTCATAAAAGCACATCCATCCTTGTCCTGCAGCCATGCTGTGGATGGGATCTACAGCCTGGACATCAAAGGGATGGGATCTACAGCCTGGATATCGAAGGGATGGGATCTACAGCCTGGACATCAAAGGGATGGGATCTACAGCCTGGATATCAAAGGGATGGGATCTACAGCCTGGACATCAAATGGCTGCTGGGCACATTCCATTCCTGCTCACAGGGGACAGGAACTCGGAGCACATGGTCTATCACAGCAAAGGATGTCACTATAGGCATTTTAGCCCAAGAAGTTCAACATCTCTTCCAACCCAAACCATTCCATGATTCTGTCTTCACTAAGCCAGAGGGAATGGGATGCAGAGCAGCAAGGAGAAGCAAGGCTGCTGCAGGAAGCTGCCCAGCTCAGCATGAACTTCAGGAAAATCTCATGCTTGACTAAGCAGCAGGATTCTTCTCCAAGCCTTCCTGTGTCCCAGCAGCCAAGTGGTTACACAAAACTGAAGTGGGAGCCTTTCCAGTTCCTAACACAGGGAAGAAAATTAAAAATAAATCATTTCCCACCAGCCATTCAGCTTCAACAAAAGCTGGGACACTTCCAGAGCCAGTCCCTGAAAGAGCTGCTGTGTGGTTTCCAACCCCTCACAAAATCAGGGCAAACTTTGCTGCATCTCTGCCCAGCCTCTTCGGGACCAGTGCTTCCCTGCAATGGATGCCAGCCCAGCTTCACTGGCCCCGCTGCAAATCCAGCATCACCCCAAAGCAGATGATGGGGAATTTCTGCTCTCCTTCCCTCCTAACCAGCCCTGCCCTGTCTCCTCCTGTCCAGGGGCTGTGCAGGACCCGGGGCAGAGCTGGGCTGGAGCAGGGAGTGAGTGGCTGTCCTGAATTGCTATCCTGTGGCACTGGAAACTCACAGTGATGAGCTGGTGCTGCTGGAATTCTGATAAATGAAGGTAATAGCTGTTGGCTGGCTGAGTCTGGCCTGCAAACCAGGGCAGCATGAGATGGCCACAGGGATGGGATCCTCGGTCCCTTCAGCCTCTGTCCCATCTCTCCCACCAAGCCCCAGCTCTGGGAAGGAGATGGAAAGGCCATGGTTACCCATGGATACCTTGGCTTCCCTTAGCCTCTCCTATAGCAATAATGTGCTCTTTCTAGCAAGAATCCATGTTCTTCTACTTACATGGGCCTTACAGAGCTGCTCTGCTCCAGATCATGGAGCTCCTGCTTAACAGCTGTCTACAACTCAGCAGGGCCACCTTATCTATTGTTGTGACCAGTCCTGGCTGGGATACGTGCCAGGTCACCCCCTTTTCTTGCCAGACCCAGTTTTGAATGCTAACCCCAGTTATGTTTGCAGGAGGCTGGGAACACTGGACATGCAAGGAGTGCCCACCCTATTCCCAGGATGAAGAGCAGTCACTTCAGAAAGTGCCTGAGCCTGCAGAAAGGGCAAGACTTGTGAAAATCCACTGATGGGAGCCCACATACCACGTTTCAGCCCTTACCTGCTTCAGAGAGCACTTTGCAAAGCAGATGGAGAAGGAAATGAGGAGGGGCTTGGGGAATGTCAGCCTAAGACCGAGGCAGACAGACAGTACAGCTTTGGGACAGTCAGAGGAGCCCCAGAGAGACCTCTGAACACTGCTCTGTCCTTTGCCCAGTGCTGCAGTGTGCCCTCTCCCCACAGCCCGTTTGAAGCTGTGGCAGCTTCAGAGGCTGAGCTGCACTTTGGTGCTTTCCAGAACAAACAGAACGGTGTAGAGAGTCTGGGTTTGGGCTTTGTCCAGAGCTGGTGACCTTTCAGCTGTCCGCTAGAGGCAGATGTGGACAGTTGCAACCAGCTGTTGTTTGTCTTCCAGGTTTTCCAAGCTGTGGAAAAGCTTGTCAGCTCCTCTGTCTTCCAGCCTGTCTTCTCCTCCCTCTTCTCATCTACCTTCCCCACACAGGTGGGGAGGCAGCAGGTCATGGATGAGCTGTAGGGTGGGAGAGACCCTCTGCAGCTGATGTGGGATGAGCTGGGAGTGTGGCAGGAGTTGGCTGCATGACTCCAGCCCAAGGCATCACCATGAAGAGCTGTGATCAGAGCCACAGACTGTCACAATCCAACCTGGCAGCTCCTCTAGAGATTCTGGGAAGCCTCAGCCACTCATAACCCGTGTGTGCTTCAAGTGACTGCCACTGCAAGCAAAAGCCAAGTAGTTGGTGTCTTTTTGGGAGTTTGTCAAGGGCTGCTACACCCTCAGCTTGTCTGCAGACTTTGGGTGCACACAGCAGCCCCAGGCAGGTGTGTGCAGTGGAGCAGGGATCCAATGGGAGACACACAAACCTCAAGGGTCAGGAGGCTGCAAGAGGCCCAGATTTCTCCTCCTGGCCGTGCTCAGCTCCCAGTTTTGCCACACTGGAAGCTGATGGTCTTCCCAGCTCAGCAATAGTCTGTGCACACATGCTGCCAGGGCTTCCCTGGTGCCTCTTCTCCAGCAGGAACACAGGCCAAGGAGGAACATGACTAAGGCTTTAACTATTGATTCCTCAGCACTCCTTCCAGACCACAAACATTCCAGGGGGACTTCACAGAGGGTGAAACAGTAGTATAATGCTTAACAACTGTAGTAGTTTATATGTAATAAAAAAATGTGTTGGTTTTTTTTTTCTTTTAATATAAATAATGTAAGTTAGTTAGGAGAGATGGCTGGGACACCACACTTACTAAGGTTTGCCAACATTTCCTACCCAGGCTCATCTCCTAACTGCTTTTAGTTTCCTGTTTTCTGGTTGCATACAGCTGTGCCAAGCTCAAGCTATTGGACTGGAATTCAGCTTGGGTGGTTCCTACTGGAGTTTTTGGATGGATGGCAGGGAGGTGGAGAATTTCAGCTCAAAGCCTTTTGGCTGTTTTTAAAAATTTTCGCTCAAAACCCCCATATTATTCATCTCATATTAAGAAAAAGGCCAGCAAAGTTTTGCTGGGAAGATTCAAGGATTTGAGCAGTGGCTCGGTGTTGCATGTCTTACATGTCTGTATTTTACCTTCACTTTGAGAAAGTCAAAATTTGGCCCATGTTAGGTTTCCAGGATTTTTTGAGATCACAGTGTGGTTATGCTCAGGAGAGTGTTGGTAGTTTTGCAAGTAAATTCCTGGAAGGTGCTGCATTGGCTGGGCCCTGCTNGTGTGTGCTTCAAGTGACTGCCACTGCAAGCAAAAGCCAAGTAGTTGGTGTCTTTTTGGGAGTTTGTCAAGGGCTGCTACACCCTCAGCTTGTCTGCAGACTTTGGGTGCACACAGCAGCCCCAGGCAGGTGTGTGCAGTGGAGCAGGGATCCAATGGGAGACACACAAACCTCAAGGGTCAGGAGGCTGCAAGAGGCCCAGATTTCTCCTCCTGGCCGTGCTCAGCTCCCAGTTTTGCCACACTGGAAGCTGATGGTCTTCCCAGCTCAGCAATAGTCTGTGCACACATCCTGCCAGGGCTTCCCTGGTGCCTCTTCTCCAGCAGGAACACAGGCCAAGGAGGAACATGACTAAGGCTTTAACTATTGATTCCTCAGCACTCCTTCCAGACCACAAACATTCCAGGGGGACTTCACAGAGGGTGAAACAGTAGTATAATGCTTAACAACTGTAGTAGTTTATATGTAATTAAAAAAAAGTAAAAAATTTTTTTTTTTTTTCTTTTTTTTTAAATAATGTAAGTTACTTAGTTAGGAGAGATGGCTGGGACACCACACTTACTAAGGTTTGCCAACATTTCCTACCCAGGCTCATCTCCTAACTGCTTTTAGTTTCCTGTTTTCTGGTTGCATACAGCTGTGCCAAGCTCAAGCTATTGGACTGGAATTCAGCTTGGGTGGTTCCTACTGGAGTTTTTGGATGGATGGCAGGGAGGTGGAGAATTTCAGCTCAAAGCCTTTTGGCTGTTTTTAAAAATTTTCGCTCAAAACCCCCATATTATTCATCTCATATTAAGAAAAAGGCCAGCAAAGTTTTGCTGGGAAGATTCAAGGATTTGAGCAGTGGCTCAGTGTTGCATGTCTTACATGTCTGTATTATACCTTCACTTTGAGAAAGTCAAAATTTGGCCCATGTTAGGTTTTCAGTATTTTTTGAGATCACAGTGTGGTTATGCTCAGGAGAGTGTTGGTAGTTTTGCAAGTAAATTCCTGGAAGGTGCTGCATTGGCTGGGCCCTGCTTTCAGTGCTTGGGAACACCAGTGCCTGGGACTGATTTCCTCTCCTGGATTTGGTGGGAAAGAGATTTATAGCTTTTCCCTCTTAATTTGGGATGGCAGATGAACAGACTAGAGGAGGCTTGGCCCACCTATGTGAACCTGAGGACTGTCCCGGGGCGGCTCAGCTCCTGCAGGTGGGATTCTGGGCTACAGGAGGCGGATGTGCTGGTGACCCAGGAAGCCTGGGCTGGCCTTTCTCTTGTCAGGCTAGTGGAGAATGAAGCTGAAGGCCTGCAAGGGCAAGGCCAAGAGAAGGTACAAGCAGATCCCTCTGCAGGGACTCGACACAGACATCTGCTGCCAAGCTGCTCTGTGGGCTCTTTCCAGTCACTGGAAAGCAGGTGGCACATCTGGGCCCTGATCCACCCATCACCTCTAGCAGCACACAGGCAGTGGTGTCCTGTCTTTCTGTCTCCATCAACTCTGTGCAAGCCTGGCCCGTAGCGCAGGCAGCTGTGTGTAGGGGACACACCATCTGTGGTGACCTGACATGCTCCCCCAGCCTGGGGTCACCTCAGGGGGACACATCCCTGTCCGTCCCTGCAACACTCTGCAAGAGAGATGTTGCTACACCAATCACTTTGACTGCTCAGATTTGCTCGCATTTAGCTCAAAGACCTTTTCCATGGCTCTTGTTTGTTGGGGGATCAGTCCAAAACTCAGCTGTCTCACTCTATGGATCTGATGGGTGGAATTGGACATTCTGTGGGCTCACATCAACAAGTTTCTCCTGAAACCTGCAACCACAGAGTCCCTTTGCTCCACTTTAGCTGATTGGGGTCAGAAAGTACCCCAATCTTTGTAATGAAAGATGACAGAAGCCCTGTGTAAGGAATGCTCTCGCACTGCCATGTCTGAAAACCCCAGAGGTATTCTGAGCATGCTGAGGAAAAAGCACTTGCAGTGCTCTGCCGAGGGGTCATGGGATGGGTCTGGGAAGCAGCCTGATGAGGAGCAGCAGCAGCAGGGTGGCAGGAGACCAGCAGGACTCTCCTGCCTGGCCTGGGTCTCACTTTCTCTGATCCCTTGTTGCAGGCCGGGGCCGAGCGGGGATCGGGAGCGCCCGGCTGCAATAGGAGCGGCGATGCCGCGCGCGCTGTGACAGCGAGGGATGCACACGGATGCACGTGGAGAAGAGGTAAAACTGCCAGCACTGCCTCCAGGAGGGACCAGCCCCATCTCAGGACTGTGGCACTCAGCGAGTGCTTCACCCCAAAGCCAGGCCATGCAAGGCTCTGAACTCCCCAGCCCATCACAGCCCCCAGCTGTGGGGAGCAGGACATGGAGAGCGGGCTACATCTGAGGTCCAGGATTGCCTGGGCTGTGGGATGGGAGCAAAGTCAGGCAGGAATTGGGGTTCCCCAGGAACTGGGGTTCCCCTTGGGATCTGTCCTGCTCAGCAGCAGCTCAGCAGCAGCTCAGCAGCAGCTCAGCACGTTCTTTTGTGGATCTGCCCTTACCCATGGTACAGAGGGGTGTTTTGGTCCCAATCCCTCCTCTCCCTTACTGAGGTACTGAGGAAGCAGCAGCAGGGAGGGGCTGCTGACATCTCCAGAGGGTGAGAGGTGCTCTTTAAGAGCAGAGTTCTGCACCCCCTGTGAACAAGAACTGACCTGGCCAAGCAATTAGGGATTTTACTGCTAGTGAAAGCTTCAGCTCAGCAAGTGAGAGCACTCAGAGTCTGTTGCTGAACCTGGGCACCCTCCTGGCTGCTCAAAGGTGATGGTTTACTGAGAGGGAACTTTGAGGCAGGCAATTTGAATGATCTGCTTCAGATGGGAGTTAGGAACCGAGTTAGGAGGAGAACCCCAGTGTCCTGTCTGCCTGCTGGCACTGATTAGCCAGGCTTCCTGTGAATCACAGTCACATCACCAAATGGTTTGGGTTGGAAGGGACCTCAGAGATTTTCGTCCAACCCCCTGCCATGGGCAGGGACACCTTTCACTGCCTCAGATTGCCCCAAGCCCCATCCAACCTGGCCTTGGACTCTTCCAGAGATGAGGCAGCCACAGCTTCTCTGGGCAACCTGTGCCAGGGCCTCACCACCCTCGCAGGGGAGAATTTCTTCCTAATCTCTAATGCAGCCCTGCTCTCTGTCAGTGTGAAGCCATTTGCCCTTGTCCTGTCACTTCATGCCCTTATCAAAGTCCCTCGCCAGCTCTCCTGGAGTCTGTTTAGGTTCTGGAATGGGCTCTAAGGTCTCCCTGGAGTTTTCTCTCTTCCAGGCTGAACAGCCCTATGAAGACAGATGATATTTTAAAAATATCTGTGAAGACACATATTGCTTAAAACCAAAATCAGCTGTTACAATGGCTCAGCCTGGGTGCCATGCAGAGCACTCCTGCTTCCAGAAGAGATCATTTCTGGTGGCACTTGACTGCAGCTGTGGGAGGGTTATGATGGAGTAAAGCTTGCACAGCACTGTGGGGCTGAGGATGGTGCTTGTAAGACTTTGCAAACTTTGCATCAATGGGTCTATTTGCCAATAAAGTGCATTTTTGTCAAAAAGCTACTTGTATCAGTGCAAAACAGTGTCCTTCCCTCGCCCTACAGGGAGAGCATCCCAGGGAATATTCAATCAGGACACTTTTGCCAAAGTTTTAGCTGGTAGCTTGTGACACCCTTCAGCAGTACTTGTGTGTTGGGAAAAGAGAAGTGGTGCTCTGGCAGGCAGGATGCTCTGCAGGAATGCAAAGTCAGCAGGGAGAATCACACAGGTTGGCACAGCACCGCTGCTTAGAAAGGTTAGAAAAGAATAAATCTTGCTTATAGCCTGTTTCACCTATTTCTCCTCTTTCTGGAGGGCAGGGAATAACATCCCAGCAGCGAGTCTGGGAAATGCAGCCATGCCATGTTCCTGTCCCCAGCCCTGGGCACTAAGAGCCGGTGTGGGACATGTCCCTTGTTCAGACGCCCTCGGGGGTTTTGAGAGCAGCAGGAAAGGGGGTGCCTGGGCCCCAGAGGCTCAGCACCACATCAGCAGCTTTTTCTCTCCGATCTCACTGCCCTGAGTAAGGAGCACTGGGCCTCCCAAGGCACCGAACACCAGAACAGCCCTTCCCTGCTTTTACACTCAGGCTGTGAGGTGCGGTGGGGGTTCAACCTGCCAGCATGACAGCCCTTCCCGCTGTGGTTTCTTTTCCCTCGTAGGTCGTAGCGAGGCTGAGCTGAGCGCGGGGAGGGATCCCGTGAGCGCTGGGACAACGAGCGGAACATGAGCGAGAGCAGCCCCGTGCCAGGCTCTGCCGCAGATGAGTGCGAGCCGCATTCCCCGGGCTCGCAGCCGTCCCCGCTGGCCTGCANGGCCACCGCAGGACGGGGACACGCCCGGCCCGAGCAGCCCCGAGCGGGGGGACAGGGGCTCCCCCGGCCTGCAGACAGCGAGCGGGGCCCTCAGCAAGGAGCGGTGGCACAGCGTGCTGGGATCCTCGGAAGCTCTGAGCGCTGACGAGGCAGAGGAGCAGTTCGGGTGAGTGCGGAGCGGCAGTGAGGTCGGCTCAGTCCTGGTGTGTGTGTGTTGTTTTCGAGGCTCCTTGGTTCGAGTTACTCTGCTCCGTGTGTAACTCATCAGTTTAAGGAGCTGCAGCTGCTCTCATGGCTGACTGTGGCTTTCCACTTCTGTTTCTTTTTGGGCTTCTCGCACATTTTTTCCTTGTTTGTAACTTTTTACTCTTTTTTCTCTCTGGACTTCTCACGGTTTTTTTTTCTGTTACAAATTCAGAAAGCTGTGATTAGAGCCAGTGTCTGCTCACAGAGCCACTAAAGTGAAGGGGAAGCTTTTGGGATCTCGAGAGGAGCTGGTTGTGCTCACTTTGGGGGTGTCTCACTTGCAAGTTGGAGATTCAACTGCAGCACTTATGGCAGAGTTACCTGGGGTGACTTAGGGCAAGTACAACAGCCTGGGGATGCGGTAGAGCCAGCCTTGTCTGGGAGACTGGTGTGCCCTGGAAGTCCCTGGCAGCATGGCTAGCTCTGGCAGTCCCTGGGCTAGCAGGTGGCAGCTGTGTTTCTGAAAGTGGGCATGGCACTGAGCTTTGCTCTCCACACCTGTGGCAGGTGTTACCAGCACCCGGGTGACAGGGACAGCAGTGTGAGACAAAAGGTACAAGTGTCATCCAATTCTCAAGTGCCTGAGACAGACCTGTGTGTGTGCAATGTCCCCAGTCCCTGAGTCCTCTCTTCTGGCTCACAGGAGAACTCTCCAGGCTGGGGGACGCACACTGG
>WEZZ01021086.1:293194-321818 GCA_013400585.1 Chloropsis cyanopogon
TCCCCCGGCCTGCAGACAGCGAGCGGGGCCCTCAGCAAGGAGCGGTGGCACAGCGTGCTGGGATCCTCGGAAGCTCTGAGCGCTGACGAGGCAGAGGAGCAGTTCGGGTGAGTGCGGAGCGGCAGTAAGGTCGGCTCAGTCCTGGTGTGTGTGTGTGTGTGTGTTGTTTTCGAGGCTCCTTGGTTCGAGTTACTCTGCTCCGTGTGTAACTCATCAGTTTAAGGAGCTGCAGCTGCTCCCATGGCTGACTGTGGCTTTCCACTTCTGTTTCTTTTTGGGCTTCTCGCACATTTTTTCCTTGTTTGTAACTTTTTACTCTTTTTTCTCTCTGGACTTCTCACGGTTTTTTTTTCTGTTACAAATTCAGAAAGCTGTGATTAGAGCCAGTGTCTGCTCACAGAGCCACTAAAGTGAAGGGGAAGCTTTTGGGATCTCGAGAGGAGCTGGTTGTGCTCACTTTGGGGGTGTCTCACTTGCAAGTTGGAGATTCAACTGCAGCACTTATGGCAGAGTTACCTGGGGTGACTTAGGGCAAGTACAACAGCCTGGGGATGCGGTAGAGCCAGCCTTGTCTGGGAGACTGGTGTGCCCTGGAAGTCCCTGGCCGCATGGCTAGCTCTGGCAGTCCCTGGGCTAGCAGGTGGCAGCTGTGTTTCTGAAAGTGGACACGGCACTGAGCTTTGCTCTCCACACCTGTGGCAGGTGTTACCAGCACCCGGGTGACAGGGACAGCAGTGTGAGACAAAAGGTACAAGTGTCATCCAATTCTCAAGTGCCTGAGACAGACCTGTGTGTGTGCAATGTCCCCAGTCCCTGAGTCCTCTCTTCTGGCTCACAGGAGAACTCTCCAGGCTGGGGGACGCACACTGGTGTGGTGTCCACAGCTGATTTTATGCCTCTGCAGGTTTCTAGACCTCCATGGGATTCTGCTGGCTGGGGGCTTAGGGGGAATGACAGGTCACTGGGATGAGGAGAGGTTCTTCCCGTGCCGTTCCTGCAGGAGGGGTATGGATGCTCCCCTTTGCCACCAGAGATCAGCCAGGGCTCTGTGTTGTAGCCGCCCGGGGTTGCTGCCTGCGGTGAATTTCACAGCCCTGCCTGTGCACCTACCCTGGGGCAGGAGAGATGCTGCAAGCAGGAGGGGCCAAAGAAGAGCAGGGGTTGTCCTAGAGGAGTGTGGCCTTCTGAAGAGGAGCTGTGAAGGGACAGGGTGGCCTGGAGATCACTTCCTAGCTCTAGCCCTGTGCAGGCTCCACGCTGAGCTGCACGTTCCCAGCGCTGTCTGGAGCGTGGGCAGCAGAGCTGGGGAGCCACGCAGGGTGTGGGCTGACAGCAGGCATCCCTCCTGCTTTGTTTCTCTGCTGTTGAACAGGCTTCTCTGTGAAAAGCTGGTGGTTTGTTTCATTCAAGAGCGCCAGGAAGGAGCAGCAGCACTGCTTCAAAAAGCACAAGTGAAGGTGTTGCAGAGGAAGTGTCCGGGGCAGGCTGCTCTGTCCAGAGAGCTCAGGGAGCCTGTCCCCAGGCAGGTCCCAGGAGCCCCGTGAGCTATGCAGTCAGGTCTTGGATAGCTGCAAGTCTCTCAGGTTTCAGGGGAATCATATTTGCTTGGTAGGTGGCTCCCTGGCAGAGGCTGCGAGTTCAAGAGGAAGCTAAGGGTGGTCAGAGAATGCTGCTGCAATCACTGCAAGTGCAATTATTTTAAGGTACTAGGGCATGAATTGGTAGAAGTGGCAGGCTGAGGATCTGGAGATGATGCAGCCTGACTGGGGTCTGCATGCAGAGTCCGTGATCTCGTGCTCTAAACATATTCACTTGGATAGCAAATGAGTCTTTTGAGAGGCTGAATGCACAAGGGACAAGTCACACGTTATATTCAAAGCAGAAGGGCAGCTGGAAAACTTCTGGGACACAGCTGAAGTCTGGGAAACCACTTAGGGCCTGCAGATCAGGTTAGCTCACTGTGCTGGAGCTCATCAGTGCTTTGGCCACCTATCTTTAGGGTAAATGACAGGAAGGTGTGGCTGAGCCAAGCACAGCGTGGAGCTGCTCTGCCCTGACCACATGGACTGTCCAGCTCTCCTGGGTCAGTGTGGGTCAGGAAGAACTGACAGATGGATCAAGGCACCAGGACATTGCTGTTATCCTCTGAGTTTCCCCATTTTTCTCTTTACTACCCTTTGGGGAACTGCTGTAATGACCCATTCTGGGTATAGGAGAACCTGGTCTGATGTTTTATAATGAGCAGTCAACTATTTGTTCCTGATGAGAAATCATTTGCCATCATCTGCAAGTTGCTGCTTGTATGATGCATTTTCTCCCTGAATTTTAAAGTACTTTACAAGAAGGTGTTGAGTCTTGCTCTTCCCACTGGAATGGAGAATTAAAGGGGGAAGTCATCCAAGGTTATCACTCCATGGTGGAGCTGGAGAAGAACTCATTATTGTCCTCCTGAAGGTAGGTTAGTTCCTGCATCTACGCAGGAAATGGTTGGTAAAAAAAAAAAAATCAGGGAAATAGAGCCAAAGATTGAGTGTTTGTGTTGCAGTTGGCATTAACTGAATCCCTTTTCCCCCTTTCTGGTTTATCCCATGGCATCTATTGTTTGTCCAAGCCCCGTTTTCCTTTCATTGTGGCTGTGTTGCCTAGAGATTTTCCACCTTCTCAGAAGCCCCCAACACTGGCCCTGCTGATCTCAGGGAGGTCACAGCTCTGCAGTCCAACTGTCAGATCCACCAGGGAATGATGCTCTCTACTTTCAGCCCCATGAACTCATGGAAAAAGAACAAAATTTTTAACAGAGAAATCCCCACCTTTTGCTTGTAGACACACTCAGCACCTGCAGTTTTGGGACTGCGGCTTTTGCCCACACATTTCCTCCCATGGCAACATATAGCTGTCAAAAAATTCACATTCCATCAGATAAAGTTTCAGAAAAACTTTGCAGAAAGACTGCAGTGCAGAGGCAGGAAAGCCCTGGTTTCCATCATGTCCTTCTCTAGCAGGATCCACGCTCCACCAGCACAGCAAACTTGTGATGGCAAGTTGAACATGAGTCAGCAGTGCCCTGGAAGCTGGGAGGGACAACCATGTCCTGGGGGGCATCAGGCCCAGCACCAGCTGGGCCAGGAAGGGGATTGTCCCACTCTGCTCTGGGCTGGGGTGGCCTCACTTCAAGCTCTGGAGCAGTTCTGGGCACCAGAAGAAAGATCTAAAGCTGTTAGGGAGCGTCCAAAAGAGGGACATGGGGGTGGTGTAGGGCCATCAGGGCACAAGTATAGGACTGGAATATACAAGGTCTGTGGTGTGAGCAGTTAATAGAAATGATTCTGTACAGTGTATTGGAAGAGCAGGGCTGTCTTCCTTGGGATTATGGCAATGTGGGACCTGCTAAGTGATAACCAGGAGGTTATTCTGGCACTGGATCCAGTAGCAGGTGTCATATGCAAAAGTCTCCAGTTCAGAGGTCTGGCTTTTTACTGGAACATGACCAGATTAATGCTGGCTGGGCCTCTGGGATTGCTCATCACAGAACTGCTTTTTTCAGTTCTAGAATCTTGTAATGGAATTGGGAATCAAGCAGGTTATACCACAGGAAGATCCCAAGGGCCATTATCACAGCAGCCATTTCTGCCTCTTGTCTTGCCTGCCAGCTCCAAGTGGAACAGGGCAAGAATTGCCTTGACAGTATTTTCTACATTTCTCCTTTTGGTCCAGGTTTGCCTCTGGAGATGCCAAGCTGAGCTGCAGTGATGATGACAGGGAGCATTTCCAATTCAAAGACATCAGGGATGGCTTCAGCTCGACCTTCGAGAAGATTGTTGAGTCTGACCTTATGAAGGGAACTTACTACAGCAGCCTGGACTCTTTGGACGTGCTCTCCCTCACAGACGAGACAGACAGCTGTGTCAGTTTTGAGGCACCCCTCACCCCACTGATCCAGCAAAGGGCCAAGGAGAGCCCTGAGCTCCTGGAGCAGAAACTGGCAGCCCAGCAGAGAGAAGCCCTTCACCACATGGCTGCTGATAAGCAAGAGCAGGCAGCAGCCAAGCCAGCTGAGGGGGATTTTGGGAGCCCTCTCAGACACTCAATTACCAGCAGCAGGTCAGAGAATGTGCTGAGCCGGCTGTCCTTGAAGAGTATCCCAAATGGGTTCCACGTGGAAGGCTCAGAGGAAGATGCCACCAAGATCATTAACTCCATCAGGTAAGGCAGGGAGTTTCTTGGGCAGTGGCTCCTTTTCTTATGAGATCCCAGTTGTTGTAGTTGAGATGGTTATAGTTGAGATGGAGACAATCCAAAGCAATACACTCCATTTTCAGAAGGCTTCAAACCTGGTTTTATTATAGCATGCATGCTTTTTATACATTCTTACAAAACTCATAAGTTTACACTTTACTCATTGGTCAGGAAAGACAAACAAAGTGCTTATTGGAATAGACAGTTGCAGGTTTCTCTTATTTATCCTTCTTTCTTTCTTGGTTTCTATGTCAATGACCTTGGTAGAAAATTCTTTCAGGGATAAACATGGATCCTCTTATCAAACTTCTCTCTGGCTCACAGAAGTTGCTGTAAAACCTCTTCCACACCCAGTCCAGTAGCAAGGCTCGGTGGACATGATTGAGTTGGAACTGCTCTTTCACCCCTTGTGCTTCCTCTCATGTGCTGTTGTGGCAGAAAGGCCAAACACCAGCAAGAAAACCTGCACCTGCAAAGCCCTTGGCAGGTTGGAGACAGTCAGGTGCCCTCCCAAATGTCTCTGAAGTGCAGGGAAACCTCAAGGTTTCAGTCAGGACAGGGTACCCCTACAGAAGCCTCTCCAAAGGTTCTTCTGCAGGCAATGAGGAGATCAGCAGAGTCTTCATCCTCTGGACCAGCTCAGACTCAAACCATCAACCCTGGGAGGCAGCATCTAATCCATAAGGCACTTCCCTGGATGAAGAAGCCAGGTGATGAGCAACCAGGTCAGGGGAGAGCTGGAGCGAGGTCGTGTGTCCAGCTATCAGGCCAGCAGTGAGCCCCACTGCTCGAAAATGCATGAATTGGTGCTGTGAGTGGCCTTGGGCAGGCAGATAAAGGGCTGTATGCCCACTACACGGTGCCAGCAGGGCAGCTCAGAGCGTTGTCTGTGGGCACAGCTGGCCAAGGGGCCAGCAGGCAACTACAGGGGTGCAGCTCAGCAGTAAAAGCTGGTCTGGTGCCAGTCCCCATTGACATCATTTGTACAAGTGCAGTTTCTCATCCTCAGCAAATAACCTGAACTGAAAAGCACAGCATCTGTCCCTAAGATTTCCATGATGTCCATGGCTTGGAAAGAGCTTGTGATCCCCAGTGGGGGGAGAGAGGAAGTTTAAAAGGTGTTGAGGCTGCTTACTTTGATACATCCCCATTTCTCAGGGGGAAGGCGCCCTCTCTCTGACCTTTTCTACCAATTTGGAATGACACTGCACTATTTCATTTGAGCTGAAATGATGGAAGGTTTGTCCAATGTCCAGCTCCCAGCCATATTGCTGTTTTTTCATCCTTTTTTTTTTTCTTGTGAGGGCAAGAAGAAATCAAAATGTGGCGTTTTCTGTGGGTTTCATGGAGTCACACCGCGGCTCCTTGCACGTTTCTTGTCTCTGCACAGCGACGCCAGCCTGAAGGACACCCTGTCCGACTCGGACTCGGACATGGGCAGCACGGAGCAGCTGGACCAGGGCAGCACGGACACGCTGGCCAACGGCTGCAGGGCGGACAGCGAGGCTGCCAAGAGGTTGGCCAAGCGCCTCTACAACCTCGAGGGCTTCAAGCGCTGCGACGTGGCCCGACAGCTCGGGAAGAAGTACGTGGGATCAGCCCTGGGAGGGGGGGACAGAGGCGCGGGGTGAGGAGCACTGCTCATGCTGGGAGGGCAGGAAAGGGCAGGGAGGACCAAGCCTGGGTGCTGGATGGAGTCAGGGCTGCTGGAGATATTCCCAGTTGAAGCTGGGAGCCCAATGTTCTGAAAATACGAATCCTACAGGCTGCCTGTGGTATTGGGCAGTAAATGTCACAAGCTGCTGCCCACCAGAACCAAGAGCTTCCTGCCTTTGGGAAGAGCCCAGCAAGACTAAAGCAATCCCCGGGCTGAAGGGTTTGGGAGCCAGACCTGCACTGGGCTCGCTGCCACTCCCCAGGTTCTTTGTGTCTGCACCCCAAAATGTTCTTGCTGCAGAGCCTCCCAACCCAGTCTGTACAAGGGGAGAAATGGTTGGCTGGAGAGCCAGGGGCACACAGGGAGGTCCAGGCTCTTCAGCTGTAGATTTGCCTGGGTAAGGCAGAAGGGAAATCAAAAAATATTCAAAAGTGGGAGAGTTACAACGATTTCTGAGACAGAGTAACAGTAACAAGTGTAGCAGTAACAGCTTATTTTAGGATGGCAGTGGGTGTGAAGGCACCAATCCCCATCATCCTTTGCCTGGATCAGATATAACCTGTGTTGCTGGGATTTCTTTTTTCCTTTTTTTTTTTTTTTTTTTTTTTTTGTCCTTGGAATGTCTCCCCCCTGCCCAGATCAGCAGAACACACCTGTCCCTCAGCAAATACCCAGTCTTGCAGTACCAAGGCTTGTCTGTGACTCCCAGCTCAGTGCTGGGACAGAAGGAGCCCAGGAATTGTCTCCTAGAGAGGCTCTTTGCATCACCTGGCAACATCCTGATTCTCCTCCTTTGCTGAGGTTCTTGTAGCAGGTGCATTGCTGCTTGCTCTTGCCTCAGGTGTGTAACATCCTCCTCCTTTCTTCCAAATTTGCCATGACAGCTCATTGAGGGGGGAACTTTCAAGCACTGGGTTTGAGTCTGTCCCTGTCCTCACTCACACCTGCAACCCTCATGCCTCGGGAGGCTGTCTGGTGACCCACATCTGGGAATTCACACGGCCTTTGAAATAAAAGTTTTGTTTTGATCAGCTGGGTTTTGACATCTGAACCATTTCCTGACATGAGACCTAAATAGAGCTGCAGACTCTTGGATCACGCAGGTGGATTGGCAAAGCAGAAAAGGAAATAGGGTGAAGATAGGTATTTATAGGTATTAATACAGGTATTAAGTCAGTCTTGCTCACTTAAGACAATGTAAGACCAACCTACAATGCTGGGAGCAGACTAAGTTTAAGTGATGCTTTCAGGCCAGCTCTGTGTAGGAGGACTGTACAAAAAGTGAAATCTTATTTTACCACTTCTTTTTTCTTTGTGATAATTGGCAACTTTCTAAAAAAAAAAAAAAAAAAAGAAAACAAAAGCAAAAACAATTAATCATTGTAAAAAAGGCAAAAAAGGCTTGAAAAAAAAGGAAAGGCAGGNTATTTTACCCCTTCTTTTTTTTTTGTGATAATTGGCAACTTTCTAAAAAAAAAAAAAAAAAAAGTAAACCAAAGCCAAAACTATTCATCATTGTCAAACAGGCAGAAAAGGCTTGACAAACAAGGAAATGCAGGTTGGATATCTCCCCAAAGTTTGTTTCCATCTGCCTTAATTCTGTGAAATTAACCTAAAACCCAGAAATTACCATTGTCCCACTGAAGGGCAAAGGTTTGGACAACTGAACTCTCCACGGAAGACTCTTGTTCCAGCATTGGTCTGTGGCCCTTCCAGCTCCATCAGTGCCCACAGTCACATCTTGTGCTGGGTGGAGGTTGAACTGTTCCAGGCTGCGAAGGTGGCACTTCCTTGTAGGGTTTCCCAGAGCTGTGCCAAATCCCAAATCCCTATGCAGCAGCCCAGGACAGCTCCAGCATGGCAGTGCCCTGGGATGTGGGGTCTGTCAGGGCCCAGCCACGGGCAGCAGGATTAGGGCACAAGGCCTGTTTCACCCCCCAGAGATGAGCTTTTACTCACACAAGCTTCTCATGGAACTGAAGTGACCCAGGAGATGCCAAAAGGAGCCCTGCTCTGCAGGGCACTGGGATTCAGGCTGTAAAACATCACAAATCTTTCCATGTCCACACACATGGGAGTGGACTGGGAGAAAATGTCAGGGCTCCTGTGTGCCCTGGGGTGGCTTGTGACAGGTGGCTTGTGACCAGCAGGTCAGTCAGAACTCTTGGTGCCTGGACCCTCCCAAAGCAGGCAGAGGGACAGAGCACCAGGGGTGTTGGCTGAGAGGAGCTCTGTAGAGGCTGAAAGGGCAGCAGCCAGAGGATGCCAAGCATGTCCCTGCAGGAAATGCCTTGCAGGGCCACCAGCCAGAGCATGGCAGGAATGTCCCCATGGGAAATGCCTGGCTCCCCTTGTAGGAATGTCTCTGTGTCATGGTGGAAGTGTCACCCATTCCTGCAGGAAGGGCTGGCACTGGCACAGACAGAGGAGGGTAATTCCTGAGTGAGGAAACCAGAGCAAACACAAAAGTCCATCTTAGGGTGGGACAGGGTCTTGCCCTGGTCACTGTTGTTGGGGCATGGCTGCCCATGGGGCATGGCTCTGGAGCTCAGGGAGAAGAGTCCCATCAATGTCACTGAGTCCCTGGAGATGCAGGAATTTGTTGTTTGTTCTCCAGCAGCACCCATCTGCCACAGGAGCAGGGGGCTCTGGTGAGAGGGTGGGAGGGGAGCCTCTGTGGGTGAGAGCAGGGATATTTCAGTGGGAGGGGGACACACCCAGCACCGGGAGAGAACCAGGTGTTGGATGAGCACAGGATGTCCCTATGGCTCCTCCTGGCTGGTTTGGGAGCGGGCTCTGCCTGGCCAGCAGCACAACACAGGGGTGCAGCAGGGCAGGTGTCTCTCATTCTCAGGTGTCTGGGGCTGGCTGTGGGTGCAGCAGGGAGGTCTTCCAGCAGCATTCCAGGCCAGGAGCAATTCTCCCTTTGTCTGAGATTGTGTCTGCAGCGTCTTGCTGGGGTTGGGCTGGCCAAGAGGCAGCATTCTGCTTTCCTCTTGTGGGCAGTGTCTTCTTCCCTGGCGAAGGGGCTGACCACTCCCTCTTTAATTACAGTAACGAATTTAGCAAGTTGGTAGCAGAGGAGTATCTCAGCTTCTTTGACTTCACTGGTCTGACCCTTGACAAAGCACTCAGGTGAGCTCTGGGATGGAGAGAGTGGTGGGATTTTGGGGTTTCCTCCAGGCTTCCCAGCACTGTGTGAGCCATCCATGTGACAGGAGCAGGGACTGGGGGAGATCCAGGCTGTCACTCAATCCTTTGTGTCATGTTTGGCACAAGGTGCTGCCTCCAAAAGTGGGCTTCAACAGGAGGGCCCACAGCCTGCTTTCCCAGGGTGGAGAGCAGCTCTCCCAGGAATCCCATCCCATACAGAGTC
Source organism: Chloropsis cyanopogon (assembly GCA_013400585.1). Lineage (NCBI taxonomy): Eukaryota > Metazoa > Chordata > Aves > Passeriformes > Irenidae > Chloropsis > Chloropsis cyanopogon. The sequence goes on from WEZZ01021086.1 coordinate 302,464, forward strand.
AGAACAAGTGGGAGTAATTTTTTTTTTCCTTAGGATGGGTAACCCATCACACCCGAGGTGGATCAGACCCCAGCTGGCAGCACATTTCCCTGCACAGCTCCGTGGGTCCCTTTGCATCCCCTCTGCAGGGTGTGGGGCTGTGGGAGGATAAATGACCCCTCTCCATCTCCCTGGCCAGGACACTGCCCTGCAGTCCATCTCTCAGCACCCCTTTCTCTGTGCAGGACGTTCCTGAAAGCGTTCCCGCTGATGGGCGAGACGCAGGAGCGGGAGCGGGTGCTGATCCACTTCTCCCGGCGCTACTGCCAGTGCAACCCCGAGGAGAGCACCTCTGAAGGTACTGCCTCCTCCCCTCTGGCTCCTTGCCACCCCACAGGGCACCTGGGTACAGAGCTGGAGTGCAAAACCAGCCACCCACGGCCAGGCAGACACGGCTGCAGCTTCTCCCATTCCCAGGGACCCTGCCCTGGTCATTGTCCCTGCCCTGGTCATTGTCCCTGCCCTGGTCTTTGTCCCTGCCCTGGGAGGGGCTGGGGGTGCTGGGTGCTGACAGACCCCCCAAAGAGAGCCAGACCAGTCTCTCCGTGCCAGCTCACAGCACTGAGATGCAAACACATTCTGGCACATGGACTGGTCCTTGAAGGACCTCACAAAAGGACTACAGAGCACCAGGGAGGAGGCAGGGACTGGAATATTGCCTTCACAAGCAGCTGCTTTGGGTTTAGAAGTGGGAAGTTTGGTCTTTTAAAGGAAAACTGGTTTGAAGCCAATTTTATGGCGGTTGTTTTAGGAAAAGGTAAAGTCTGAGGGAAAAGAGGATGTCTTTGGGGTTTTTTTGTGTTGTTTGTTTTGGTTTCACAGCTGAAGGGAGCAGATATTCTTTAAGGTCCCAGACACAGCAACTGGCCTTGGTTTTGCAATGGCTGAGCTGCCAAGACAACAAACACCAGAACTGCATGAGAAGGGGAGTAACCAGCCACAGCTGTGTGCCTGTTGTGTGTTTCAGATGGGATTCATACACTCACCTGTGCCCTGATGCTGCTGAACACAGACCTCCATGGCCATGTAAGTAGCCCCTGGAGGAGAATCCATCCTTTATTCCCTGCCAGGGTAGGGCTCTGTTCCCTGCTGCTGAGTGTGTTGCTGGACAGTTGAGATGTGCTGGCAGAGAGTTCTCTGCCCTGCTCCAGGTGGAATTTTGGGTGCCAGGCCCAGCCCTGGGGACAGTCCACACCAGAGTGTCACTGCACACTCGAGCCAAAGGCACATGTCCTGCTGACATCAGTGATCCTGGGCAGGGACAGGCAGTGCTGCTTCCTCTCCTGTTGCCCAGCTCAGCCCTGCTCCAGGAGCTCCCAGTGAGATCTTCCCTGCCAGTCCCTGTGGGGCTGCTCCTTCTTGTGCTGCAGACACCTCTCCCCAAAAACTGCTGCGAGGGGGCCAGGGGGTTTACACAGGTCTAGATTTGATCTTCCCCAAAACACGAAGTGAGTTCCAGCTGGTCCTTCTCCCCAAGATGTAACAGGCAGCCACTGGAGAGTTTCATAGCAGAGAGGCCTCTGGACAAAGAGCAGAGTGAGCAGAGCTCAGTGCCCAAAAAAGTGGCTGGAAAATGGCAGAAGCTCTGAGAAGATCTCTCATCACCTTTTAGAGGTTCCCAGTAACCTGTCTCTGCTCACAGTGGGATCAGTCTCATAGAGCATTCGTCCTCCAGCCAAAATGGTTGGAGCCAAGGAATTGTTTCCATCAAATAATTTCCTGCAGCAGCAACAGCAACATTGTGGCAAAAGGCAAACTATGTGACTTCAATCCAAAATAATCTTATTTTGTCTAGTTTTTTTAAGTAAAAAAAAAATAAAAATCCAAAATATGCTTCTGGGAAGATAGACATAATTGAAGAGACAAAAAAACCCAACCTAAACCTCAAAAACCTTACTATTTCTATTCTTCATTGACAAGCTGGCTCAGAGGCCTGGTAAGAAGAAATGTTCTCATGATATCTAGGCACAGAAAAAATAGCTTTCTTTTGACCAGGTGTGCAAATGCCTGAACTTTTCTTTGAAAAATCTTCTCTTTATTTTTCTGCATGTGTAACATTAATTTCTTCTTCTCCTTTTCCTCCTTTTTTTTATTTTATTTTTTTTTTTATTTACTTCTGCTCCTGGAACCTCTCTTTCTGCTCTTTAACCCTTTACCAGGTGGTAAGTGCAGTCCTTCTAGTGTTTTGCTTTAAAGCACTGGCATTTGACTTGTTTTGATTGTGTTAAAAACAGTAAGGAATTTTGTTTGTCTGGAATCCTAAGTGATTGTGCAGTGTTCTTCCCTCCTTAGCAAGTCATTAGCAGCTGATATCATCACGTGAAATGTTCCTGGTGTAAAGAAACCTCCATGAACTGTGGTGTACCTGGGAATGTGTGACTTGCTCTCCCACCGCTCCTTGTTAGAGATGCTGCCATGATATTCCATGTCACTTCCGATTTTATTTCCCTTTTTAATGTCGTGTGTGTGTTGCAGTGTTTTACTGTGCATTCCTGGAGTGGGAAATGCCCTTGGTGAGGAGAGGGGGTGGATGTGTCTGTGAAGGGGCAGTTCCTCACAGCAGTCTCTGCCAGGGTCTAGTTCACCATTCCAGCAAAGACCTGACACTGAGGTTTACAGCAGCACATTTGCACCTGGCCTCAGCACTGTTGATTTTCTAGTCAGGTGCACTCAGACCCTGTTTCCCAACCACCCAGAAAACTTTAAAATGAGGCATTCCCCATTCATGGAAGCACCTGGAGTTGGTGTTAAAAGCCAGCAGTCACCAACAACATTCCAAGTATAACAAGCATTCCAAGACTGATGCCTTGAAGTGCTACCTAACACAGAGGCTAGACAAGATTCAGAGAGTAAAAGCAGGTATTTATTGAAGGCCTTCAATAGCCACACCCTGGGCAGTCAGAGCCTCCAAGGGGCTACACCCAGGATGGACAATGGTCACGAGTTTTTCAGACAATTTTAAGTTTGGCTCATTTACATATCGGGTAAATCCTCCAATTACAGTTTCAGTTAATGAAATCATTTACTCCAAGTTATCCCCCAAATTCACTGTTGTTTACATCCCTCGGGGCCTGAGACAGTCAGGTGTCCTTGAGTTTCAGGCCTAGAGAGAAATTGTTTTATCTCAATAAATCTCAGTGGCTGACAGGCTGTGGAGTTTTAGAGTTATACACTAAAGCAGTACAGGATCTGAAAAATAGAAAAACTCAATCCTAAGGCATCAAGACCATACATGTAGGATAATCCAAGTTGTTGCAGCTTTCTGTCTTGCTCTGCTGGTGCTGTTTGAGCTCCAGGAGATCTTATGGCCAAGTAAGCACTGCCCTGCTCCATCTGTGCCCCAGGGAGATAAAGCTCAGGGATGTGTCCTCTCCCACTGTCACTGCTGGCCCTCCTGGCCACGGGAGGATGGTGACAGATCTACACCTTGGCATCACCAGCACTCATGGGTGCATTTTGGTCCTTTNTTGCTAAAAGAAAGAAAAACTACATCCACGCAGCAAAAGCATTTTAACACTATATTTATCCTAATACTATTATATAATATCTACTTTACTATTTGCGAAAAGCCAACATTATAATATGCATTTATAACATGGAGTAATAATGGGATTTGTTCAAAAAGCAGAGCACCAAACAAAGCCTGAAATGGGATCCTGGGCAGCTCCTAACTCCATTTGCCCATCACTATTAATCTTCCAAAGCCTGAGGCAGTGTCCTTAAGCCGAGCTCAGGGCTCAGTGGCAGCAGCAGTGCTGTGTTTGCAGCACCAGAAGGGCTGGGGAGCTCCGAGGTGTGAGCAGCCCCTGGCACCACCTGCAGAGTGACACCAGGCTGCCCACAGCAGGTTTGTGTGGCCCAGGGCTCACTGGTACCCAGAATTTGCAGGTTGGTTCCTTGCAGGGGCGTGATTTTGTTGCTGCAGCCTAGAACACATCCAGGACCAGATCAATTAGTCAGCAATTAGCTGCTTTTCCTCAGTGTGGCTGCTGCACCAAGGAGAGCTCAGAGGTCTCTTTCACCAAAGAGACAGATCACACAACAAAAAGGAAGTCATCCCTTTAGGATGAATGTGAGCCCCAGACACCCAACAAAGGGCCTGTGAGACTGGTGATTTCTGTCATCTCACTGTATCCACTCACTCCCAAAAATGCCTTGGCCTCTGCATTCAGTGCTGAATCACTCTTTGGGTACGGAGGCCAGTGCTGTGCATTCTGCTTCCCTGCCTCGGGGCAGGGCTGGGATAGGAACCTTCTCCGTGCAAGGCAATTCCGTGCCTCAGAGTCTCAGGCAACACCTGCCTCACCTCCAAACTCCTCCCTCTGCAGGCTCCTTGCTCTCCTTCCTTTCCCCCCCACCTCTGTTGTGCTGCTGGATTTTTCCTTTATCTTTTGCGTCCCAAATTCGCTGCTGGCCAGCAAGCACACACATCTCTCCTCTCTGCTGAAATCCCTGCATGTCTGCTGGTTTCTAACCCTAACCCTGAGCCCTTCTGAGCCCGGGTACCCACTGACCACTGGCTGGCAGCTCTGGCTAACACAGCTCCCCGGGAGAAAGCCAGCAGGGCTGAGCTGTGTTGTGCCACACCACGTCCCCAGGCACTGCAGATTTGTAACTGTGCTTTACTCCTCTTTTTCTTGATCCCTCAAGGGAGCCAGCTCATCCGGAGCTGGCACCAGCAGGAGGCATAATTAGGAGTACCAGAGAGAGCTGCTGCAAGGCAGTGCCTGGCTCCCTGTGCAGCCCCAGAGTGTCTGCACACACAGAAGGCAGGGGGTGCAGGGGGCATGCTGGGCTGAGCCCAAGGCCTCACTTATTCCTGATGCTTTCATCTGGGGAGGAACCCCCAGGTCACCTGCAGTGCACATTTGTGGGCAGAGGTTTCTGGTGCCATCTCTTTCAGGAGGTTATTTCCTTGCTCAGAGGGCACATCTCACCCTGCAGGGCATCTCCTGTGTCACCTGCTGCAGCTTCATCCCCTGCCTGACCCACTGGGGCCCTTCCTCTTCCTCACTGAGCCCTGAGCAGGGCTCTGACTCTGCTGTTCTGGGCCATCCTCCCACATCCTCCTGGATGGTCACCCTGCCCACACCTTGATATGAAGCCCAACAGAGTCAGGAAGCTGTTGGGACCCTCAGGACAATGGGTGGCAGCTCATGCTGTCCTCACTGGCTCCACTGCTCCCTCCAAGCAATGCCACCGAGGTCTGCCCCACACACTGAAGGTGTGAAGGATATAACATGGCACTGGAGACACCCCTCTTTCCTTTGTGACATCAAACTCCTTTTTCTGAGCCCTGTAATTGCCACTGGCTCCCCCACACCTCTGCTCCATCCCTTTGGAGAGGTAGGATTGCAGGGGAGGCTTGGGAAGAGGCTGCCTGCCTCGACCCTTGCAGGCTGAGGAAGTGAGGGATGGAGGGTTTGGGAAGACAGACGCCACAGATGATGAAGCCATGATAGCAGGGATGCCAGGTGGCCTGGAAGCATCAGTACCAAATATTGTTGGCATTAGCTGGTGCTGAGTGTGTTCCAGGCTGTGAGGTTCTCCCAGTGTACATGTGTTGTCCTCTCCACAGTACCAGTAGCTGGACCATTTCTTTTTGTAATGACAATCAAAAATAACAGCTTCCATCAAGGACCAGCATTCCCCTGCCCAATGCTGGCTGTTCCAGGTGCTGGCACTGCAAGCTCACACAATTTCTCTCACAGCAGGCTTGCAGCCTCATCCAAACATTGCTATTTCACCAGGTGGAGGGCTTGTCTTGAGTTTTGAGACACAGAGCCTGTACCCAGGACCACTCCAGCAAGAGCTGGAGAGGCTATTTACAGGTGTCTTATTTCCACCATTAAAAAAGAGGTAATTTGAAACATTTGGATGCTGGCATGAGCAAATAAAGCAGAGAGCCCAACAGCAAATCAGATCAAAAGCCCTTTGAGCTCTTGGGACAAGCCAGGCCTCAGCACTACATATAAAATTATTCTTTGAAAGACACTGATTAAAGTCAAAATTCCCCACAAGTTTAATGAGCTGCTCCTTTGCCTTACAGAACATTGGCAAAAAGATGTCGTGCCAACAGTTCATAGCAAACCTGGATGGGCTGAACGATGGGAAGGACTTTGCCAAGGATTTGCTGAAGGTAATGTGATATAAATAGAAGTGGGATACTGTCATTACTATTGCAGTGCCACCTAGTCCTGCTGGGACACTCTGAGCCCTTCAGTCAGCATTTTCCAGTTGTTTCAGGAGGAGAATTGTAACCCCCATGAATGTCTCTGCCAACTTGCAGTGAGCCAAAATAGGTCTGTTCCCTGGTGGTGTTTTATCCAGATTTGTGGCATGCCTGTCCTCAGAGCCTGCCAGGGGCCCTATTCTGCCAGCATTTCAGATAATGCCCAAAGCAAGGTACTCCCCACCCCAAAACATGACCATCCAGCACCGAAACTTTCCTTTGCCTCCACTACCCTGTGATCAAATGGAATGTTCCAACACCACCAGTGCAGTGCCATGGGATTTGGTAAAATCCAAAGGGAGTATTTTCTCCTGGCACATGGTTTAGCATGCTCTCTGCACCTGCTGCAGGTCCAGCAGCCTGACCTGAATTTCACTGTATGGAAGGAGGTTGGAATGAGAGGTGCCACATCAGGGGTGTCACATCATGTTTGGGGTGACATCCCCATCTCCCAGCAGACCTCACCCTATGCTACCCCTCTGTATGGTCAGGATGACCTCCACACTCTGCTCGGCTTGCCCATCCCTGCTTCTTTTCCAGTGCCCCAGGGAAGCCACTGGAATTTTGCACAGAAGGGACTGGAAAAGCTGATTCCAAGGTCATTCATCCCTCCCCTGCTACTCAGTTCAAGCCTCCCCTGCCATTTCACCTAGTTCAGACATTGAAGGTGTCATGGCATATCCCAGAGTCTCCTACCACTGTGTGTAGGGCAGGATTCACTCAGAACTAGGTACAGCACCCAGAAAGAGTCAAAACCATCATATTCAGGCTCCTGAGCAGGGCTGGCTGCCAGAGCCCTCTGCTGCTGCTGTGTCCAGCCCAATAGCCAGCGTGGCACACAGAAAGAAGGGGTCCAGCAGGACAGCAGCCATCCTGCTCACTGGGAAATGCTTCTCCAGGACAGCCCAGCAGGGAAGGTATCTCCAAGATCACAGACAGGGTGTGGAGGAGGAGATGTCTTCACAAGCAGGCACAGCTAATTCCATGTTCTTTTTTCAGACACTGTATAACTCCATCAAGAATGAGAAGCTGGAGTGGGCCATGTAAGTATATGCTAAGAATTGAAGGGGTAGTGTGTCTTTCCAAGTAGCTGGCAGGTCCTCAGTCATGTTTTCAATCCCAGAATATTTCCTGCCAAGCCCTTAAGTGCTGAAGTCCCTCTGCAGACAGACAAACGGAGTTTATTTATGGCTTAGACACAAAGGCAGTTGGGAAGGTTGGTGACAGTCTGTGGATCCATGACCTAAAGGAAGGGAATGCCCTCTGTGTTTACTATTACACTTGTAAAATGCTGGTTCCTCTCCAGGTGCTTCAGAAGTCTTTGCACAAGCAAAAATCTGGGGTTATTTTGGTCATTGAGACTTTCCATCTCTCCCACGTGTTTTTCTTTTTTCTGGAGATAGTATCAGAGAATCACTTAAAAAGGAAAAGACCTTGTGATAGCTCTAGTTCAGCTTCCTCCTCAGAGTATGGTCATCACTGAATTCAGACCAGGATGCTCAGGGCTTTGTTCAGTTTGATCCTGAACCCTCCAAGGACAGGGAACCCACAGCCCCTCTGGATCCACAAACCAATACTTTATTATTATGAGAGTGGCATTTTCTCTTGTCTCTGTTGTTTTGATTTCTGCCCACTGTCTCTTGTCCTTGTGCCATGCACCACAGTGAAGAGCCCAGCTTTGTCCTCTCAGTAACCCCCTCACACAAGGCTGCCATGAGGGGCCCCAGAGCCATCTCTCCTCTAGATTGAACAAGTCCAGTTCTCTCAGCTGTTTCTTACGTTCCAAGTGCTCCATCCCCCAGATTCCTTGGCCTCAGCTGAAGTCTCTGACCCTGCTGATGCCCTTTGCTGCGCTGGGGGCCCGGCACTGTTTGCTGTATCACGATAGGATGCAGGAGTGCAGAGCAGACGATCACTTCTCCTCGCCTCCTCACTGTGCCGCTGTTACACAGCCCAGGATGCTCCTGCCCTCTGCTCCTGCCTGGACACTCTGGCTGCTCCCGCTCCTCCTGCTCATCACCGCAGCCCCAGTGCAGCACTCGGGTGCTCCCGGCCCCTCAGCGGTGCCCTTGTACCCCTCTTTTTTATGTCACCCACGAGCTCGATGAGATCATCATTTGTTACCCTAAAACGAGCCTGGAAACAGCTGGCAGGGTGGGCTCCATCACAGGGTCACACAGCGCCTTCCCCAGTCCTTCCTCCCTGCTCTGCCGCTCAGAGCACAGGGCAGGATCATCAGCGAGGTCCCCAACTCCAAGGTCTCTCTGCCCGTGGCAGACCGGAGGCCTTCAGCTGGCCCAGGGGAGTTTCCTCTCCTCTCTCCCCTCCCCTCTCTCCTCGGTCTTAGCCCTCTCTTGTCTCCGGACAGGGCAGGACCTTCTGTGCCATCAGCCCCACCACCTGCCCTCTTCCTCATATTGCCCTGACCAAAGAAAGCACCAGGAGGGGGTTGGATCCTCGCTCCGTGACCCCCGGGTGCCGCGGCGGTGCCAGCGGGGCCGCGCGTGGGCTCTGTCGCGAGAGGGAGCTGCGGGTGCTTCATGTGCGGGCAGGAGCGCACCCGGCCCGGGGTGCGGGCTGTGTCACACAGCGCCGCCAGCACAGCCCCTGCGGACACGTCCCGGGATGTCACCGTGCCGGGGTCCTGGGATGTCACCCTGCCGGGGTCCCGGGATGTCACCCTGCCCGGGATGTCCCCCTGCCGGAGTCCCTGGGATGTCACCCTGTCCGGATCCCCGGGATGTCACCCTGCCCGGGATGTCCCCCTGCCGGAGTCCCTGGGATGTCACCCTGCCGGGATCCTGGGGATGTCACCCTGCCAGGATCCCCGGGATGTCACCCTGCCAGGGTCCCGGGGATGTCACCCTGCCGAGATCCCCGGGATGTCACCCTGCCAGGGTCCCGGGGATGTCACCCTGCTGGGATTCCCGGGGATGTCACCCTGCCGGGATCCCTGGGATGTCACCCTGCCGGGGTCCCGGGGATGTCACCCTGCCCCTCAGCTCCTCTGCAGGGGGACAGATGCCCCCTGACATGGGAGACCTGGTTTTCTGTCAGAGACCTGGCACTGAGTCATAACCTTGCACAGCCAGGACCCTCTTCTCTCTGCTTGCCTCTGCCTTGTGTCCTTGTCCATCCCAGGAAGGAGATGCCCTTGCCCACAGGTCCCACCAGGCAGGCAGGTATGTGACCAACAGCAAGGAGCGCAGAGGGGTGCAGCCCAAACACCTGAGCCCCACTAGCCCCCCACCCAGGAACAATAGCTGGGCTCTGCCTGAGCCCCAGGACTCCTGTGGGAGCTGAGGGCTGAGAAATCATCCTTCTCTTCCAAGAGGTGTCTGATGCTTTGGCCATCTGCTTGCTGCAGGGGAGGAATTGTGTTTTACTGCTCACATCCCAGCCAGGGGATTCATTGAGGGTCAGTCCTCAGCTGAGGTTTGGTCCCAGCCTGAGGTGACCACTCATCCCATCTAGACATTGACATGTATCAGACAGGGCAGAAAAGCCCTGTTTGCTCTTCCTCCTTCATGTCCCAGGGACACTGGGAGCTATCACTTCCCATCCAAGTTCTACTTTCTTTGTGCCAGAGTAGGTTCATCTCCCGAATGTCTGCAGATCTTCTGTTCCTCAGAGATGCAGGGGACATTCCTAAAGGTACTTCACTGTCTAGAAGGCCCCAGGCATTGCCTCTCAGCAGCTGAGAAATGCTGGTAATACCTTGGTCTTCAGCAAAAATCCTCCTTAAGCTCTGTCTTTAGGGCACAGAATTGGAGGCTTTTCCTGTGAAATAGTTGTAGTCCTCAGCATGGGATGTCTGCAGTTTCTTGTTCAGACAAGCACACAATCCCTTACCTGTTCTGAGTGACCTCACAGTGGGACCATTGGGACAGTTACCTGCCACCCACACTCCTCCCAGCTCAGACCACCACTATTGGCACTCTCTCTGTTATGGTCCCGACATCTTCCTTTTTCTTTCTCTGACCAGTCCTGTAATAAAAGCTCTAAACCCAAAGCAAATAGGGCTGCTTTGCTCTGTGACCCAATCCACATCTCCTCTGCTGAGTCTCTTCTCTGATTTTATTTCCAAGTGACGAGGACGAGTTGAGGAAATCACTCTCAGAGCTGGTGGATGACAAATTCGGAGCCAGCGCGAAGAAAGTGACCAGGATTGTTGACAGCAGCAACCCCTTCCTGGACATCCCCCAGGCGCTGAACGCGGTCACCTACAAGCACGGCGTCCTCACCCGGAAAACCCACGCAGACATGGATGGGAAGAGAAGTACGTGAGCAGGCACAGGGACAGGAACAGGGACAGGGACAGGAGAGGTGCCCCAGGCAGTCCCAGAGCCTTGCCCTGGCTCTCCTGATGAAGGCATTTCCTCACCACATCCCAGGCAACACAGTGAAGGTCCCCATAAGTGCTAGGACAGAGAAAAGGAGGGTGTTTTGAGGCATTTGTAGATATGAGTGTTTTCGGGAAGCCTCAGTGTTCCCTTTTCCCTGCCAAGGAATGTAACCCAGACAGACCTGGTCTTCCATCCTGTTCGTGGGTGTAACCCCAAATCCCAGTGTCTGAGCAGTGGGGGAAGGCTGGTTCCTCAGCAGCTGCCCACTCCAGCCCTGGCCTTGGGGACAGTCTGGCCTGGCAAGCTTTGCTCCTGTCCATATCCTGCCATGTGCTGGCTGGGCAACAGAACACCCCATAGCTCTGCTACCAGCACATGGCATTACAGGAAAGGTAAAGGTATTTGGGAACTGTTAATGAGCAGAGATTAATTAAACTTTGGGTAATTCCTTTTGCTAATTGAAATGATTGGCCCAGTCACTGCAGCTGATTAAAAAGTCTTGAGTAGAGATTACCACCAAAGGCCTCCCTTGCTTCCAGCACCTTCTTAATAGCCCGTGCTTGGAGGATCAGCTGTCTGGTGGTGATGTGGATGGCTCTCCTCACCTGCCACCCCTCTCCAGCTTCTGCCAAGCTCTCTGTCCCCAAGCCCATCGAGATGGTAATGCTCCCTCCTCAGGGGGACAGAAGCTGCCTTATCCAGCTGCTCAATTTCAAGCAGAGGAGCTCAAGGAATGTCTCTGCTCTCCAAGCATTAGGTCCAAGGAACATGAACCTGGCTTTGGAGGAGCAGAGACTTCCTGCAGGTGTCCATTGGTACTCCTGTACCAGCTCATGTCTGGCTCTGACCTGCTTGTGCTCCTGCTGGGAGGCTGCAGAGCCCAGCCACTGTCCCTCCAACACCTGTCCCTGCTCCAAACCACTCGTGAGCAATAGCCTGGAGGTGTGGGAGCTCTGGGCATCAGTGAATTCCTGTGGCGGGTCAGGAGAAGGGTTGGGTTTGCCTGGAAGGCCAAGCAGCACTGGCAGACATGTACAATCAAATACTCTTCCTTTTTTAGCTCCCAGAGGAAGAAGAGGTTGGAAGAAATTTTATGCTGTGCTTAAGGGGACCGTCCTTTATTTACAAAAGGTAACCATGGGGGACTCTCCCCTTTGCTGTCTCCTGCTGTCTCCAAAGCAGTCACACACACAGACAGAGGTGAATCCGTGTCCTAACTCGTGCATGGACATCGACAGAGCTCCTCCAGAGAGCAGAGCTGGAGGATGCTCTCATCTTTGGTGGTGGTGTTCATGCTCAGGGCACTACTCACAGCCTCAAAGGGAACCCTGAAGGAAGAAGCATGAAGGAGGAAACACAGATTTCTGCAGAAGGAGCCCAGCAAGTAGGAGCTACTGGGGAGGATGAATGAACAGATGATATGGAATAGGTGAAATAGGATGTTGGTGAGAAATGAAATAGGAAGGTGAAGAGATGGAGCATCTGACCAGTCTTATCCTGCCTATAGTTTTATTTGCTGGCATAGATCTGATTATGCACAGCTTTAGTGAGTCTGGCATAGGAAGCCAGATGGTGTAATATTTTTGGGTTTCCCTAAAGCTTTTGATGCTGTCTCTCACAGGATCCTTCTGGGCAGAATGTCCAGCACACAGCTGGATAAATGCATCATGTGGTGGGTGAGCACTTGGCTCACCTTTGGGCTCACAGGGTGACAGGGACCGGGGTGACATCAGGCTGGTGACCTGTCACCGTGGGATTCCACAGGGCTCCATCCTCTGCCCTGTGCTCTTCAACATCTTCATAAATGACTTGGACACAGGGCTCAAGGGAATACTGAGTAAGTTTGCAGACAATACTAAACTGAGAGGAGCTGTGGACTCCCTCAAAGGCAGAGGCCCTGCAGAGAGACCCTGACAAATGAGAGGCCCAGGCAATCATCGACTGTATGAAGTTTAACAAAGTCAGTGCTGGATTCTGCACCTGGAACAGGGAATCCTGGATGCACAGATAGACTGGGGAATGAGAGGCTGGAAAGCAGCCATGCAAGGGCACCTGGGAGTCCTGGTGGAAGGTCAGTTGAATATGAATCAGCAGTGCCCTGGCAGCCAGGAGGGACATCTGTGCCCTGGGGACATCAGGCCCAGCATTTGGATAAGGCTCTCAGACACAGGGTGGGATTGTTGGGATGTCCTGTGCAGGGCCAGGAATTGGAGTTGATGGTCTTTGTGGGTCCCTTCCAGCTCAGAAGATTGTGTGATTCCATGGTTCTATGCTGAAAATTTATATTCTTCAGGACCTTGATGACCTGGGTCCTTCCATGGGCTGTGAAGCGACACTTTGTGCTTCTCTTCATCTCTGTTCATTGTGTAGCCTCTTCCACTCAACACAAGTGTAATTCTCAAGTCCTCGTGGGACACAAATTCGCCATGGAATGGCTCCCCTGAATGCTCTAGCATTCAGCTCTCTGGCACTTGGATGCTTGGGGATTTTCTGGAAAGTCTTTTCTGAGGGAAAATCTGAGGAGACTGGGTAGGGGCTCACCTGAATGTCAGTGTGAGCCAGCCCAGGATGCCAAATGTCTGTTCATCATCAACATAACCCACTGAACTAGCATGAACTACCTGAGCAACACAGGCTGTGCAGTAACCCATTGAACTCACCTTGCTGGAGCAGCACTCCCCGTGGGTAGATGCTCCTGCCTATTGCAGCATTATCTCCACAGCAATGAGAGTAAACAAACACTGGATTATATAAGAGAGGCAGAAAGATCCTCGGGGCAGCAGGGAGTTGTGACTCAGAGCTCGTAGCACACCTGATGCCTCTCGTGTTTTGCCAGGTCCTATGGCACACGTCAAAAGCCAGCCAAAATCTGGCAGCAGTGGATCCTAACTCCCAGTGTGGGTTGCTCTTTGCCCAGTGGTGTTTTCACAGCTGTGCCACTCTCTCCTGCAGCTTAGGGAAGCTGCAGCACACAGGGGAGCCCAGATCTCCTCCAGCCCTCTAAGTGTGGTGTTCTTCAAGCCAGCAGGACTCTTCTCGCTCCTGTCTGTGTCTCATTACACACCTTCATATGGAGTCTACCTGAGTCCTCATGCTGGCCCGTGGGTTATACGTGAGGATTTTACTTGTACAGAGTTACCATCAGCATTTAATTGTATGAGACTTTTTCTGCAGGGTTAAAAAAAAGACATTTCAAGTCATTTCAGAACCATTTGGATCTAAATGAATTTTCTACCGAGAAGTTCTCTTGGGATGAGTCTGATGAGGGGGTATATATTGAGAATGAAATACACTTTCAGGGTGGAATTTTCTTCCCTGGCAGCAGAAGGAGCCGTGATGGCAACACTGAGTGTCATTGCTGCTGCTGGGGCAGAGGGGCTGCGGGTTCTTTTCTGCACAAGGCTTGCAGCAGTAACCACTCGTTAACAAAGTTCATTATGTTTGTCTGAGGTGTTTGGGATTTAAAAAGAGAGCAAAGATGAGGCTGAGGTGGCAGCATGGAGATCAATGCTCTTATCTCAATGACCTTCAGGATCAAATGGTGCAGAGACTGAGGGCTTTCTTTATGACAAGGACTGAAGGAGCAAAACACCCAAGATTTGGCTGCGTTATGAAATTGTCTGATAAATAAGAGCCATGACTGATGTGTAATTAGCAGGAGGGACCAGAATTGCCAAGGATGCCCCAAGGAAGTAGCATTTGGAACTACAACAAAAATAAACCGAAGGAATGTTTGGGCAGAGGATTTGGGGAGAGAGGGGTTTCTTACTCCTGAGCTGCTGCCAGACTGTGTTATAATCCTCTCCAGGGAATTCCTTGGGCTTGGCTATAGACAGTGTCTATCAGGCTTGCAGAGACAGGACAGAAGGGTGAGAACACAAAGACAAAGTCCTTGCCCTGTCACTTGCAAACATTCCCAGCACACAACAGAGTGGATAAACATCCACCTGCCCTGTGGATCCTTGGTGTCATTTCTTGCCTGTGGGGTGGTTTGCAGAACAAAGGAATTGCACAATACAGGAAGGAAGTGGTGTGCCAGCCTCCCAAGCTCTCAGCAGAAGACAGCTGCAGATAAACATAAGGTAGAACCTTGGCTGAGCATAAATCACTGGGGAAAGATTTTCTGGTGGGAAGATAGAGGAGCAAGTACCTGCTTCCAGAACCACCTGGTGTCATGGAGCACAGGTTCAGCCTGCTCCACTTTTCTGCTCAGACCAAATCAAGGATCTAGGCTTTAATAGGAAATTCACGTCAGTTGAACAGGGAACTCCATTTGGTTTTGGGGAGCAAGTTGAGTATAAACAAGACTGAGAGGCAGAGGGAAGGGGGAGGAAGGAGGGTATGGGTAGGTGGATGTATAGAAAGGAGGAATGGCCAGACACAGAGAGAGGTGGACATTACACAGGCAGAGGGGTGGGTGGACAGGTAGAAGTCAGTCTGACAGCAGCAATTCAGGCAGCAGCCATAAACCTGCTGATGAGATGTCACATGTCATTGACTTGCTGGTGTTAATTGCTGGATCAGCATGTTCCAGCACAGTCTGCTGAAGCAGTTGCTTGATCCCCTAAAGGGATGCAGCAGAGTCTGGAGGAAGAAATGCAGGCTTTGGAGCAGGGCACACCTCTCCTGTGCACTAATCTGCTCTGGGCACTGACTCACTCCATGGCCTTTGGCAACTTACTTCACCTCTCTGAAATGGGGATAATAACCCTTAATCACCACACATAGAGGAGGGTTAAGAAAAATGATGGAGAGCTATAAAGCACGAGGTTTTATACAGAAGTGCTTGAAAGGGTGCAGATCTTCCTGTCCCCGACCAGGGAGGGGTTCCCAGCACAACTCTGAGCCACAGGTGCTGTCCCATGCAGGCAGACCCTTGCCAGGTGCTCTGGGGAAGGCCAAGATCTTGCCTAGACTGAAAAGGGCACAGGGGTTTGTTTTCCTAATTGAATGGTTTGTTTAGGATGGTAGATATGAGGTGAAGAAAAGAAAGAAGAAGAAAAGCCACTCACAAGCCAGAGCATGAGGAATATCTGTCACTCCATATCCCCATTCCCAGCACTGCCCAGGGCTGGTTCTGAGGCAGAGGAGAGGGCAGCAGAACTGATACACTGGGCTCTCCCACCCCACCCCATCCAGGTGCCCTACAAAGGCAGGCACAAGAGCTAGATGCCTTTTCTTGGCAAAACAAGCTTTGAGATTAGCTGTGGATCTGCTCCCAGGGGTGGGCAGCAGGGCACAGTGACCCAAAGGCACCAGGATCTCCCAGCATTATCAGCCAAACATGCCATTGTGACCACCTGGCATTGGGATGGGCCTCCTGGAAGAGCCATCCCAAGCAGGGAGCCTCCAGCACCACTCACTCCTGCAAACAGCAAGGCAGAAGCAGAGAGAACCTCTTTCATTCAGCCTCTCCTTGATTTACTGGGCCCAGCATTGGAAAAAGAAGATTGGATTTTTCCTTACACCAACACTGATGCCTGAGAGCCTGAAATCCATGGAGGCAATACTTGATGATTGCATTCAGGATGAGGATCTGCATTAGTCAAAGCACTCAGCAGCTGTGGCAGTTTCCTCTTGTCACACACCATTAAGCTGGGCTGTTTTGCACTGTATTTTCAGAAAGCTTATTTTGAAATAAGAGATCATGGACAGCACAGTCAGATTTATTTAAATCAGAGAGCTTCAGCCTCAGAAAATATCCCAAATTGAAGTCTCTCTACAATACATAAGGCCCAAGCAGCAATGTCTTCCTCAAGCAAGTATTTCTCTTCTGGTGGGGTAACACATCAAGTCTTCACAAGGCAAAGGATTTGGTTTTCTTTGCAAAAAAGGCTGATGGTCCATCCCTCTGGCTACTGACATCACCACAACGGCAAGGTCATCTCTACTGCCCACCTGAGTGTCTCCCCAGACACAGGGGGCCTGCAGCACCCAGCCTTCCTCTGCTGGAAAGCCAGGGCTTTTCTCTGGGATTCACCATCCCCAGGAACCTGTGCCAGACATTTGTGGGTGGGCCCATGGCATTTTGTTTTTTGTACCAAGTTTCATATGATGATGAGCACAGTATGGCAGCCACTCTCCTGGATGGGATGATTGCTTTGAAAAATGAGGGAAGAAAGGCCTTAGAAGTTTATTTCCCATCAGGAGCAAGAGCTGGGGGAGCCACATCCATGGGCTGGGGAGTGCTGGTCCTCAGTGCTCTCAAGAGCAGCAGAGGGGAAACTTTCTGCCCCTACACCAGAGAACAGCCTCACTGACCAGGATTACCATCCCAGAGGCTGCAGCACAGCTTTTCCCTGAACAGCTGCATTTGTCCCACTGGGACATGGGAAACAGAAAAGAATCTTTTTGCAAATCTGCAGAACAGTTCTGGCTTTGAGACTGAGGAAGGCTTGGGATGTATAGACCATCATCACCAGACAGACCTGCCCTGGTGCTGACAGCCAAGGGCAGTCAAGGAAAGCAAAATATAGAGCACATTAATCCTGTAGCACTGTAATCATCAGGGCAAGGCAGGGCCTTCCAGGGACACCCTGTCCTGGCATGGCCTCTAACGTGGCTGGGGTGGTGGTTTGCTTTAGCCAGGGCCAGGTTCTTTCACCAGGTTCTTTTTTCACCTATCCATGCATCCCTCTGTCCATCCTTGCCATCCCACCATCCAACTGGTTGAGCTGGCAAGGGTGCAGAGTGGGAGGCAGGATATTGCATTAAGTGACTGGGAAAGTAAAAGGGTAAACATAGGATTGACTGGACTTTTTTTCCTAAAAAGTGCTGTGCCAAGATCATCATTTCAGAGTCCCACGTTTGGTATTTTCTACATTTTATAAAATATAAACACATATAGCTATTGCTACATTCCCAACTTGGGTGAATTGTCCTTCAGTGGAGAAAGTGAAGCAGGAACACAGGGAATGCTGCTGCAATTTGCAAGTGCCAGTCTAATGAATTACAGGGGACACCATGCCAAAGGAGCACGTGTACTAAGGGGAGACCAAACCTGGTCAGGGGGCCACACTCAGACTGGCAACTGCCCGCCAGGCCCCACACCTGCACAGAGATGCACTGGTTGCAGGGATGCTGCTGTTCCTACCTGTAGCAGGGCTACCTCCTCCACACAAAGCTGTAGTGATAGGACACGGAGCAATGTGTTTAAACTGAAAGAGGGGAAATTTAGGTATATATAAGTAAAAAATTCTTCCCTGTGAGGGTGGTGAGGCCCTGGCACAGGTTGTTCAGAGCAGCTGTGGCTGCCCCATCCCTGGAAGTGTTCCAGGTTGGACAGGGCTTGGAGCAGCCCGGAATAGTGGCAGGTGTCCCTGCCATGGCAGGGGGGGAATGGGATGAGCTTTAAGGTCCCTTCCAACCCAAACCCTTCTGTGAGTCTGTGAAGCTGCAGCACCAGGGCAGGTGCTCAGTGATATCCTCTGTTGATTGGGAGTTCCATCCTGGTTTGAGCTCTGCACTGTGGGGGAAGCTCTGCAGAAACCTGGCCCTGCCTTGGTGCCTCCCCACAAAGCCTCAGGCATGTGCTGTGTTAGAAATAACTATTGATAATTATGTTTAAAACTTTCATCTCCTTCTTTACATCTTCCCAGTGAACTTAATGATGGAAGCAGTTGCCAGATGTTAATTATTATCATTATCAGCTCCTAGCATTTACTGTACAAAGCAGTGCTTTTCCTGGTCTCGGCACTCTGTGATTATAGCACAGGGAGAAAGGCAGGTTCATTAAAGCAGCCCGCAAATGTTAGTGTTGTCATTATCCAATTAACGTTCCTCTTCACAGGATGAATATAAACCTGACAAAGACCTCTCTGAAGTGGATCTGAAAAACGCCATCCGTGTGCACCACGCCTTAGCCACAAAGGCCTCTGACTACAGCAAGAAGTCCAACGTGCTCAAGCTGAAGACAGCTGACTGGAGAGTCTTCCTCTTCCAGGCCCCGTGAGTCCCTGCCCTCCCTGCAGTGCCTGGATGGGCAGCCTGACCTCCAGCCTCTGTCAGACTCCCTCTGACCCGGCCGGATCAGCACAGGCGTTAGGGAGCACACCTGGGGGGAGGGAGGGGCTGGGGGTCATTTCTGCAGGGCTGTGCAAAGGATTTGCTCCTAGGTCACAGTTTCTTGGTAGCTTTGTGCCTGTCCTTGAGGTCCTTCCCAGCTGTCACCAAGGCAGGCTGAGCAGGATGGGCTGGGATGTGCAGGGCTGAGCGAAAGGGCTCAGAATCACAGAATCACAGGGTTGGAGAGACCTTCAAGATCATCGAGTCCAACCTATTCCCTGACACCTCAACTAAACCCTGGCACCCAGAGCCACATCCAGGCTTTTTTTAAACACATCCAGGGATGGTGACTCCACCACCTCCCCAGGCAGACCATTCCAGAACTTTATCACTCTTTTTGTGAAAAACTTTTTCCTTAAAAAATGCTCCTCTAGCTAACTTCTGTTGGTGTATTCTGGAAGGGAGAACATCTGTGTGGTGCAGGTGATGATTCCCCTTGTCAGCTTTTGATGGGGAAACTGTCTAAACCTCCTTAAAGCAGTCTCCCCAGCCAGGGTGGATGTTTGACCTTAGTCCATTGCTGAGGAATGTTACGGTGTGAATAAGTGTCAAGTGCAATGAAGTCATCTTCTGTCTCACCATTGTCATGACTTCTGCTGACAGAAGTGACATTGTCTGTAGGGCTGGGGTACTAATGTCAAGCTAAAGCTTGACATCTGAATTTGTGCAGCAAA
>WEZZ01021088.1:0-27918 GCA_013400585.1 Chloropsis cyanopogon
CCCGCTTTGCGGATCGTGACAAGCACAGAGGCTTACAAGTTCTTGACACAAGCAAATACCCAAATGAGAATAAAACTACATGTGTACAGTGCACATTTACAGGTTTTCAAGTAAAAACATTTACATTTTTAATTCATTAGTCCATTGGACATAGCAAGGACCATTTTATAAAATAAGAGATTAATTCCCCTAGCTTACAAGTTCATACAGGCAGGTTATTTCAAACATTAGTTATAGGCTGTAATGCTCAATTACAGCCAATTACAAAAGAAATTAGATGGGTTTCCTCCTTTTAGTTTTTATGAGGTCAAGGGTGAGCAATATGGGTGAGCAGTGACAAAATTAATTCAGAGGAACCACCACTCCCATTCCCACAGTTCAGTTGCACAGCATTCAAGAACAGGAAAGGAATTCCAAGGCACCTGATGAATAATGAACGTATGTTGGCCATATGGGTTTTTACCATAACAGTGCTGTAGTTGTCTTTGCAGCACAGATTCAGTGTTAAAGAGAGAAACATTTAGGTGAAAATGCCATTATCATTTCCAAAATTAACCTAGGAAACAAGATACCAAGTTAGCACATTGGCTAACCCCAATATCTGTGCAAAAGACATCCTCTGGTTAAGGGTCATGGCATTTGTGTCTGTCAGATGTTTTGATCAGTGAATCTTGGTTTGCTCATTTACAAATTATGAATTTCAAAAGTACCAGAACTCTGAGAAAAGAAAGAACTTTCTAATTTAGCACAAAGCAGTGGAAATAATAGTAAGATAATATCCATTCTCCTAGAGCTCTTTCATTAAAACTCCTTGTAGCACTGAGATCCTTTAACAAGGAACAGACTCACCGCGGATTACCGTAAACGAAACCGGTTCTGACTTTAAACATACCTTGCCTTGGAAACTCATCCGACTCCCTGTGCACCAGGTCAGACACTCGGTTTCCATAGTGCATCCTGGTGTCGTGGTCATAGGCCTTCAGTGTCTCACTGGAGCTGTAGGACTTCTGGGTGGGCACCCTGCAGTCCTCGCTGTCCAGCGAGGAGCTGGTGTAGCGGCACTGCTTCCCGCAGCGGCCCCGGGTCAGCGAGCGGTGCCTCCTGTCCTTTATGTCCATTATTCTCAGCCAGGCACGGCGCTTCCAGGAGAGCCACTCTTCTATTTGGGGTCAGTCACTGCCACCTAGCAACATGAAAGGATGACAACAGAGTAAGTAATGCTGCCGCTACGTTTTGTTTTATTCTGCTTTGCCTGACTTGTCCTTGAAGAACAATGTGGCACGGAGAGAGAAGAAAGGGAAGGCCCACATGATGCATCCTCCAGAAATTGAAATAATTGACCAGAATGGGTGGGGAGAAAACAATTAAATGCTGTAAGATAATTGCATTCTATCTAAATTATCATATCATCAAAGAGTTTAAAAAATAATGGTAAACCAAAAACACGGTCATCTTTTGATTTTTGAATGAAACCTGGTAACAACACAGAACTGTGAGAACAATATTTGTTTCTGTTATGCAACAGAAGAAAAGTAGACTCAAACCAGCTTTAATTATTTCCATTCTTCCTGCAGGAGGGCTTGCAATTAAGACTGAAGCATGCAGGAGAGTTCCAAAGAGGAGATTATTCCTATTCAGTGTTAATGCATTTCAGAGCTGTACATTATCCTTTAACAACGTGCTCACAAGCAGCAGCAACTGATTTTATGGCCCCTGGCTAACATTAATGCAAGGCCCTGCTCTGGAGGTGGACAAGGTCTCTCCAGAGGCCCATCCAAACCCTGACATGCCTGTGTGGCTGTGGGTGTCTGAGCACACTTTGGGGTTTGGCTGCTCTTGTGCACCCCAGAACGTGACTGGATGAGCTTCTTCACCACCCCTCAAGATGACCAGTTTATCCAACTCAGCACTTGGAGCCCTTGAAAACTGTCTAAATCTCTTCTTGTTCAATGGACCATAGAGTTTCTTACAGTGTGCTTAATTAGGACACCCTTACTGTGGCATATAGACTTTAATATATGCATCGTTAGCACACAAAATCTCCAAAATGAAAGCTACTGTAGAAAGGAAGAAATACAGTAAAAGCACAAACACCCTACCCACTGGGGTACTAATTATTTTCAGTTGGTATTAGTATGTATGTCTTTCTCTCATGGCATACTATGCCCAGGTCTTTGCTAGTCCTGAGAAATCCTCATGACAAATTTTTTTGCTGGAAATTAAATCTTCCAACATAAAAAAATACTCAGATTTGCTAATAATTAAAAATTGGAACAAAACATCTTGTTTTTCTCTACATTGCTAAGGAGGCGAAGGAATGGTTTGGGTGAATTTAGCTGGGACAGTTGTAGAGGTTTTCCTTGCCCCGTCCCCTCTCAGTCCAGGCTCCCCCTGCCAAGCCCACCCAGCAGAATGTGCCAGGCCAGAAGCTTTGCTTACACCACCAAAGCATTTCAGCAGTGATTCCTTGTGCCACCTCTGCCACCAAAGCAACAAACTGCAGCAGAAGATGATAAAACATGCAGAAGGCAGCCAAGCCTTTCCTTGTGGTAGTTGTTTGCACCTGCAGGGGAAGAGGTCACAGCACTGGCACAAGTATTGGCTAAATCATTGCTTTTTGAAACAGATTATGGCCTTAAGAGAGAATAAATGTACTTGGCCTGAGGAGCTGGTGACCTAGAGAAAAGGTTTCTTGCCTTCATTTAGATTTGACATTTAGCCTTGTTGTGGTTTTTGGTTTTTTGGGTTGTTTTCTTTCTGTATTTTAAAGAACTTAGGTAACCACGAGAACCAGCTGCTTTAAGCCACCCACAGGTATTCTGCAATCTGTGAGGAATAAGAACTGTAAACATGCTTACTTTTTTCCTTCTTTTTCATTTATTTTTAACATTTCAGAGGGGAAAAAAGTCACAAAACAACACATCCAGAAAAGCTAAAACAAAACCAGAGACATTTGGCACTTGAAACCGTCAAGGTTTGTTTCATAACTTCAGATTAAAGAGCAAGAAAGATTCACTCCACATTCCTGTTTCTCAGCTCTCTGAACCTATAGAGGCTAAGCTGACTCCTCCATACCTGAATTTTTTAGTTCAATTATTTGTCCTGTAATATTGATTAAACTGGAAAGCACGTTAACTGTAAAGCATTTTAACACTGGTGGCACAAACAGTTTCTTGAAGTTTCAGGAGACATACAATCATTTAGATTAACAATGCCTGGCTCTTTGATCCCATTTTAATACTCTCTCATCAAATCCAGATATCAATATATCACAATTATAAACACAGAAACAGACATGGAGACCACAGCATTGAGCAAAACCTGCCAATTACTCTCTGGGAGTCCTTGTGCTGCTATTAACACAAAAGCCTGTCATTTCATATGAATTCTATATTGTCTGTCAGTTCAGACAAACAAACAGCTTTTTGTTTTTTTGACTGCTAAACTTAAAGCTGTCTGGCCTGATTTCTATTGTTTCTGAAAGAACATTTAATTCCTTGTTACTGCAGTTAAAAGAAGGATTTACTCTGACTGAGATAAAACTTCTGAGTATTACCAGGACATTAGCTAATTAAAGCATCTTCTCAGGCAGACGAGAGTTTTTGAAATTGTTCTCTCAATAACCATTTTTTTGTAGAGTTTTGTGCAATTCCCCTACAAATAGAAAAATAAAAGGAAATGGTAAGACAGTGTTCCACTGCTGATCGTGCCTGGAAATATTCCTCAGTCATCTGCACACGCCGAACGTGAGGCACAATGTCTGTGCTACAGTAACTCCAACTGGCTAACACAAGCAAATAAATGTAGAAATGTCCCAAGATCTTTACTTTGATCTTTCATAAGGAAAATCTTGTTACAAGAATCAGACATCAGAACAACTTGGTGAATAACTTGATTTTTATGATACCAGACCATTAAAAATTTCTTGAACTTTACTAATTTAAGTAGGTGCTTCAAATGCCATAGATAAAATGGTAACATTTTTACTGGAAGTTTTGTTCAATGTCATTTTCATATTTATTAGAGTACTTTTATTTTTTGTCTTCCTTATTTTTCCATTACTTGAGGACAAATCACAAGCATCTGAGACTAAATACATCTACCTGAACACAACAAAATATTCTCAGAGATACTTCTCTGCTCCTTACCTGTGCTTTGGGGATTTCTTTGTACTTAAAGCAGCCAGGCAAAACCAGAGCATCATGCTCACACCATTCTCAAAATTTAGACAAGGTATCACCATACATGTCTTAAAACACAGTGAATTAAGTTGTGAAACACTCCTAGAAAAGCTGTTTCACTTTTTTTTTTTTTTCATTCTTATGTTAAATAGATGAAATTCTGATTCAATTCAGTGCTAAACACCTTTCCTGTTAGACAGTGAAATATTTATGTACTGTATTCCAGGAAGGGTAAGGTGTGATAGCTTTGCTTAGAGAATAATGGTGAGATGCAATTTGAGTTCAGAGCTCCTGATACTCTTTGACTTGCCTGTCTCAAGGGCACTCTGTGAATGGTTTATTTTGAGTCATTGACCTAAATCGTAACTGATTTAATAATTTCTTTTGTTTCAAAGGATTTAACTAATACAGCTCATTCTGACCCACTTACACTACAGAGCAGTACAACCACTAACAAGTGCCTTCAACTGTTTTTCTCATCTAGAATGGGTTTAATTATTTCGGAAACACAGGAGCTCTGTCTAACTTTCTGAGAAAGGTGTTTATTCAGAAAATATTTATTATTTATAATGGCCTGCTGATGGGCTGGTCAAGTTTCACAGGAATACAGCCTCAGCTGATCTGGACCTACCACAGCAGTCAATCTAAAGCAATAAATAACTCAGGCTGTATTTGCTGCTGAGGTACACAGATCCCATGTGCCCCAAATTACACATGTGTTATACACTTCTGACTCACTAATTATCCAACAGAAGATTTATTGTGGTTCTTTAAAGCAACTGTGTACCTGCCCATGACTTTGGCAGTGGTAATGAGAGCCTAAGTCTTACTGTGGGCAGTGTAAGGGCATTAAAACACTGCACGTCCTACAGGGACAGCAGAGACAAGGGGGAGCAAAGCAGAGACAGGATAAGAGAAGAAAAAGCTGAGAAGAGAAATGAAAAATAGGTTTTTGTTCAGGGGGTTTAAAAAAATTGACCACTCCTTTTTGTGTGAGCACAGCCAAATCAATAGGAGGCATGGAGGGAGGGCTCAAAATGAATTTTAATGGCTTAGCGAAGCTTATGCTAAAACTCTCTGTAAATGTAAATTTGATTCATACATTTATCTAACTCAAGTCATGGGCTTGTTTGGTGCATTTTGTAATGATCCTGACATGATTACAGTGTACAGGGCCATTAGAACTGCCACTCACACCACACAGAGCCCAGGAATCACATGGAAGTTCAGGAGAAACAAAGAACTTCACATTTATATTGTGCCCCCAAATCACCTGGCACAACTAAATCAAAACATTACAATAGTGCAGACAGTGTTGGAAACAGCCTTTTTTCTTTTTTTCCCCTCTTTTTATTTAAAAGAAGTAGCACGCCATGTACCAATCTGTTGATTAAAAAAAAAAAAAAAAGGTCTGTTAAAAGGCTGGACTGCTTTTCAGGAGCAGCAATTGGAAAAAAGCTTGTGATTCAGATATTCAAATGCTGTTCATTATTTTATGCAAAGACTATTTTTGAAATGAGAAAATGCAACAATTCAGCTTTGGTGCCACATAAATTTTCAGGCAGAAAAATTAAAATGGTTATTTAACTGTTGTATTTAGTTCTGATTTTAATATTAGTGGAAAAGAACATCTCTACTTCTGGATCCTCTCTGTCTATTAAAAAAAAAAAAAGGAGGCAATAAATAAAATTAAATTTTAATCTAAATACTACAACTAAGTGCACCACAAAATGTGCACTTTGTTAGATGAAGCAATATTGATGACAAGTACACTGGTTTTGATTTGCACCAAAAACCAAAATATATTTGGAGAGTCTGTTTGGTGTAGCCTCATTTTTCATTGATAAATTGTTCATCTGAATTATTTAATTTTTTTTTTCTGTCCAAATACTGAATTTTCATTTTAGTGAGCCACTTTATACTAAATTGAAAATTAGATATATTTAGTATGACATGGTAAACAGCTATGTCAGAACAGCTGTGATGAATAATTCAAGTTAAGTAATATAAGACACACAATGCTTATAGGCATTCTGGGTCCTGCTTTACTGCAGAAAAAAACTGGTTTATTTTTTTTCCTTTTCATAAATAAAAGCTCTAGGAAGTATTTTCAGGCTAATGGCAGTCAAAATGGTGCACACAACAACAACACCATCAAGCACTGAAACAAATATATTATCCCATATATGTATTTTTTGTGTTTAAATATACATGTTTTTATTTCTAGTCTATCTTCAGAGATTTCTGTACTCCAGGAACTTCTTATAAATCCCAGAACTGTTTAAATCTATTTATGAAAATAACATTCCATTAAGAAAATAACATGCCATCAAGAAGGGATGAAAAGCCCAGGAGCTACGAGATAGTTTTTGAACAGTGTCCCATCATTCCCTGACTGCTAAGGATTAAGCCCTTACTCTTCCCTGAATTTATTCCCCTTTCCATGGGGCAGAGAAGGTCGGTGGAGGTGAGCCCAGCCCCTCCCTGTCCCAGGGGCCTCAGAACCACAGCTGACACCGAGGCCAAATGGAGAATTTCTTTCTCAGAGCTCAGCTGAAAAAGCTGCTAGCTTTTTCAGACAAATTCAGGTATTAAGTCACAAGTGTTCTTAAATGTGGCTTCTGGTTTATGCACAAGTTGGGGAGCACCATGGATTTGGAAACCACACCAGTAAAATTCCACTATCAGCAAAGCAGCTGCAGTGTCCCAGGCCTGAAGCAGAGCGGGGCACGGATGAACCACCCAAGTCTTTGTGTTCAGCTCTACAAACCAAGTGCTTTCCCTCTCTGAGAGCATGAGAAACAACAGACTTCACAAACAATATTCAATTAGTGCCTCAACAGCCACAGAGTATATTTAGTTGATTTTTCTTGAAAATTATTTGAAAGTCACTAAAATCTTATTGGGATAGAACACAATTCACTAGCTGATCATCAAGAGAGATCATTAACTATCCTGTTGATTCCCATCCTGGAAGCTACAGCAGCCATGAGGAGATTGTGTCACAGTCACTCAGAAGTGAGAAAAGCTCATTTTTCAGTGAAAGGCTTTTAAATCCCCCAAAGTGGTACTAAGCAGAACACTGCTAGCTATACAAAGGGGGCTGAAATCACATCTTTTCTTCCCAGTTACACAGAGGCAAAACCATGCAGTTTTCAAGTTTTTCCTATTGGAGACTGTTCCTTTTTTTTCTGGGTGAGGCCTTAACTATCCCGAATTCCAGAAAAAGAGGAAAAGAGATTTTACCCAGGCATAACATATTTCCACTACTAACTCAAAGCTGTTTACAGATACTTATTAGGCTTTTGAACAGCCATAAGAGCTAAATCTGTATCATTCTTATTCTACATCAAAGGTTAAACACCATGAAGATAAGAGTCCCACCTGAGGTCACACAGTGAGTTTGCTGCACGTTTAAACCCCAAGTTCCAGTGCTCAGTTTCCTGCTCTCAGTATAATTGTTATCTACATATTTCCATCACTCTATGAAGCCAGGTTTAAAAAAAAAATAAATAAAATGAAGCCACCGTAAAACAACACAAAAAGCCAAGGTCTCAATTAATATAATTACTTAAAATTAGTAGCTGAACAAGTTCACAAAAACGATTTAAAGATCAAATACAAACTGGCCACTTCAAGAGACTGTTTGCTAAAGCTAATTACCTAAAGAACACTGTTACTCTTTCCTTGCCTAGAAAGAATAAACAATAATATTATCTACTGCTCAACTGCTATTAATGAAGAAAGGTAGAATAATTTATCATTGTATAATTAAGACAATGCCATTAAGCATGCTTTAACGATTCTGTATAATAGTTTCCTATCACTAGAGAATACTTTTGAAACAGGGAGTAATTGTCTAAATAATTTTTGATTAAGTCCTTGATCAAACTGATCCACATTTATAGAAGTGAGACAGATCTAAATGCCCATACAAGGAGTGACAACTCGCTTTATTTAATTGTCCACGGATGATGCACTTTTTTTCATTCTAATCCTGGGTAAAATGCTGTCTTTAATTAACTTAATGGCATTTTCAACCTTACCAGCAATGGAGCCAAGACATCAAGCTGGCTGGAGCATAAATTGTGCTCCAACCATTCCCGCTCTGTTTTGCTTTCACCAACACCTGGTCATTAGCTCATTTAATTATTCACCAGCATTTCCAGTGTACTGTCCTCTTGTCAGGCTCCTTTATATTTTCATTTCTCAAAAACCATATTTATGCCCAGAGTTTCCCATATGGATTTGAATACTGTCCATATCCACAAGCCCTTCCTTCACACCCACGCTGATCCATCAGCTCTCTCTGGGAGCTCCTGGGCACCGTGCTTCCATATTAGACCCAGGGATTTTGATTTTAAATATATGACTGTGCTATCAAGTTGGAGAAATGAAATATCAAAGGATTTGTACTTCTCTTGCACCCAAGCAGGTCCAATGCCAATAATTTTAAGACAGTTCCTTCCTAATTATTTTTCACTTCCTTATGTTAAAACACTCTGTAATTCTACACCCATTGGGCACCTCCACTCCTGCTGGCAGCAGCAAAACCTGTACCACTGGGTACAAGATCAGCCAAGAGAAAAGCACCAGGAATGTGCCTTTCATTCCGTGTTTACAGATGAATTCACTGTGCAGGGGAGCTCTGCCAGAATCTGAGATCAGCAAAGCTCCTGTGCACATCCCATCCTACTGTGAGATGATCATGTTGCTGAAGAACTTTCTTAGCTACTTTCAAACCTCTACAAGACTATTCTTAAAACTCACTAAATGCAGAAATCATGCAAGCAGTTATGGGTTTAGGTACTTCTCATTTCAGTCAAGAACACCACCTGCCTCTCATTCTAAGAAAAAGGCTCTTTCATTCTTTAGAGCTTCCACAGAACCTCTCTTGCCTCAATTTGATACTAACAATTTTCATTTGCTTATCAACAGGAGGTTTTAATACACTTTCTCCCTGCTAGCAGTCTCAATCTATACAACTATTTTTTGCAGAAGGCTTTACTAGAGACCACTGTTAAGGCTGTAAAAATTTATATGGTAGGAAAAATCAACAATATTTTAAAATGCCTAATAGTATTTAGCAGAATTTCTATAAAGCTATTCCTAGTCCACTCAGCTAAGCTCTGATATCCTATTAGAGAAAAACAAAGGGGGAAAAAAAAGGGGGGGGGAAAAAAGGAAAAAAGTGAGAGTGTTTCTATTTGTGTGAACTGGTAGCCTTACTCCTTGTGAGTTCTCCACCTTTGTAAACATACAGATTTTATCAGAAATAACAGCTTCCTGAAGTGATCCTTTGTTTTAAAGGTTCAAGGTAAGTGAAGAAAAAGTTAAAAGAAAAAAGAAATAGGAATGGAAAACAACAGAACATCGTGATAAGGCACACAAAATGGATGACATTATATCTCAACAGCCTCCATACAAGTATTTGCTGAAACATTTTAAATTCTAGATCACCTCAGCCAGCAATGAAACTTTGCATAATGAAGTAAGAAAGCTACACTGGAAGATTCTCAGCTAACAAGTGTTGTTCCATCTTTCAATATAGGAAAATTAATTGCTTTATAGAAATTAATTAAACCTTGCAGTGATGGATACAATGAACACAACCATTATAAAAAATGACCAGCTGTAACTCAGAATGTCTGAAGTGAATTTCCACACATCAAGGGGTCATCAGGGATGCAACTGAGACTTTGCCACCCTGAAAGCTGGTCCATCCAAATCTGCAGTGCAAGGTTTACTCACATATTACCACAGCAGAAGAGGACACACAGAGTTATCTTGATTAACAGAATTTTTTTAATAACCTCAGTCAAGAAAAATACACTTCTAGAAAATGAACTAATCCAAGACCACAAAAAGCAGCAAATACCTTATAATATGTACAGTCACTGTGCAGACATCACTACATCCTCTGTTCCATCTCAAATCATGAAGAAAAAGGCCCCAGTCCCTCCGGAGGAAAATCTCTCTGGAGAAAAGGCCACATGCTTCAGCAGACATTATCTCCTGTTATCTACCTAATCATTCAGGACAGAACATGTACTTTAATATTCGCTCTCACACTGCAGATTTCTTACACAGGACCATCGTTCTGCTTACTGTCTTCTAGCTGGGGGTGCCTCCAAGGAAAGCCTGGCACTTGCTGATGGTTATTAAGGGGTTTCCTCTGTGTCACTCTGCCAGCAGTCACTGCTTACAGGGCTGAGTTGTCACAGAGAAGCCCATCCTGGCTCCTTAACCCTGTGTGAGATCCTCATCCAACACCCTCTCCTAGGTGCCTGGAGGCAGCTGGGGACAGCAAGGGCTGAAGCTGCACCAGCCCAGAGCAGGGGAGCTCATGTGGGGATATCTCAGAAAAGCTGCCACATGAGAGACGCCGACAACCATCTCCTATTCACCATCTGTGCCAGAGTTTCACCAAGCAAGTACAGTCAGAAAGGAGAAAAAAGTTATAAAATGCTCTTAAAAGTGCATGGAATCTTTGAAAAATCCATTTAGTCTTTTCTTTCCGTTGCCCTTTCACAGATTGAACAATAACCAAGCTGCAATGTCTAATTTCTTCACAACTCTAAGCTCCCTGCATTAAAGCCAGCCCCCACAATTTTGCCATCTGCTGCCTGGATTGCTGTGCATCCAGCACAGAGATCCCAACATTCTTCAACTGCCATGGTCGAACTTCCCAGGCAAAAGCATCAGCACTCTGTGACAAGGACAGAGATCAAACCTAAGGGAACTTGGCAAGAAGCATTTAAAGCAAATTTGAAGCAAATTCTGTTTCACCTACCACATTCAGTTGTATCACTGACTCTTGCAAAATAAAATTTATCACTTCAATGAAGACTTGATTTAAACTAAGTATTTATTGTAGCTGTACACATATAGAGACATCCTGATCTCCATCTCAGTATATGAAACTGGTAGTGTTTTAAAATTGCCTATTCTCCAAAGATATTGGACAGTTTGAGCAAGTTTATAGCTTTGTTTTTCAAAACAGAAAATTAACTAGAGGTCCAAAACTTAGTTAGTTCTTTTTCTAAGGATTAGATGTTAAGTACAGAGAACAAAATTAATAACGCAGTTTAACAAAATTTACCTTGTGAAACCAGAATTCTCTATGGTCATAAGCAACTTGTAAGTTAAACACAAGCCTTAAAATGCTCTCTTTGTTCCAATTCTGTATTACCTACCAAGGTAAATGATTTCTTAGTACTGTTATTTTTAGCAGTACTGTACAGAAGGCAATAATACTGCACAAAGTTCTCCCACAAAACAAGAAGGATGTTGACAAATTGGAGCAAGTCCAGGGAATGCTGCCAGTGTCTCATGGGACCTGCGTGGGGAGATGAAGGAACTGGACTTGTTCAGCAGCAGAAATGGCCAGCAGTGGCCTTGCTGTTCCTGTGAGGCCACAGAGAAGAGGGAGATGGGGCTTTACTGGGGGCAGACAAAGGGGAGTGAGAAACCACCAGTGCAAACTGAGGTACAGGAAGTTCTGAAGAGAAATGAGGTGAGTAAAAATCACTCTGGGGACAAAGAAGCACTGGAGAGGTTGCTGCAGGGGCTGGGGAATTTTGCTCATTTTCAAGACTCAGCTACACAAAGACCTTAGCAACCCAGGCTCAGTTCAACAGTGACACTTGGATTTGGTGAACTCCAGAGGTCCTTTCCAGCCTCAGTGGTCTGTGCCTATGATGGTCT
The DNA here is from genome assembly GCA_013400585.1 of Chloropsis cyanopogon. Lineage (NCBI taxonomy): Eukaryota > Metazoa > Chordata > Aves > Passeriformes > Irenidae > Chloropsis > Chloropsis cyanopogon. The sequence continues at coordinate 11,889 of WEZZ01021088.1, forward strand.
TAATTTAGGAAAAGTTCCACAGCCATTGAAAAGTAGGAAGAACCAATAGAACTACTTATTTTGGAAACAAGCCTGTAAAGTAAGCACACAAAGCAAGCTTTGTAAGCTGAGCATGCAGGCTTAAAAAGTCAGAGGTTTTTCTAGTAAAAAATCACCTAAGCTTGCAGGTTGAAAGCTGAATTCCAAGCTTGAAGAGCTCGATAGGGCAGAGGCTGCATTCTGTCTGCACACACGTGCAGCCTGCAGAGGAGCAGACACCACTGCACTGGGGGCTTGCTACAGTCACACTGATGACACACGGGTGTGTGTGTGGTGTGTCAGGGAAAAATGAATGGGCTTTGCTCCTCCTTCAGATTCACAGCACAGACCTTTGAGGGAAGGCAGTTCTAGAGTGAAGAAAACGCACAGGAACTGAAGCACAATTTAACAAAAGCAAGAAGCATGAGCTCTATCACAACTCCCAAGACACTACTGCAAGCTCATAGGTTTCCAAACACGTCATTTGACAGCGTTGACTTTGCAACAGTCCCTTAAAAATGTGAAAACAAACCCAAAAGAAAACAACTCTGCCATATGGTGTGATGACACTACCATATATCTAAAGAAAACAACACGTGAGAAGGAATTGTAACCTCTAACACTCACCTCTCCACCAAGCAGAGCCACATTCCTGTGTCATGTAAATCAATACAAGGTCTATTCTCTTTTCACTGAAGATTTTGTCTTTTGTTTGGAGGCCCAGGAAGCATAGCATTCATCTGGGTCTATCCTATAGATATATGGCCAATGACCAACTTGAGATCTGTGTGTGATACACAGGCATGTGGTACATTATTCTGCCTGGAAATCTAAAGATTGTTGCAAAACAAAGTTAAAAAATAAAAAAAAAGGAAATCAAAACTTAAATTGTTATAGTGATTTACCAATAAAATCCTTCCATTTCTATTTCCATTGCTGAGTAGGGCACTGACAGTAGGTGTGAACCCACAACCCCACAGAAGTCACTGGTTTCTCTTCCTGTACAATTTTGCCTGCCAGACTTCAAAAAGCTCACTGATTTTAGCCAATACGGGCTAAAATCAACTGGCCTTTTGTCTCAGCTGGGCTGGCGGGTGCAGCTAATGCTGCCTTTCTGCTGTCTTTAAGTCAAAGCAGGGCTGTGGAGAACATGAGCTACTATGAGGTACTATGAGACTAGAGAGAGCAGTTGTCCAGCAGAAACTGTGAAGGAAGGAATACTTCACTGATATCCACTATGTGAATTAGTGTTGGTACTTGTTGAGATGTGCAGAGTCAATAAAGTGTCCTAATTAACCACCTTTGTGCCTTCCCCATCTGTGGCCCAGGTGAGCTCCCATCCATGCTGGGCTATCCAGAATTTCATATTGTATTTCCAAGCCCCTGAGCCCACCCACACACACATCTGGCTCTGGCAGCGGTCACAGCTGCGCCTCAGTCCCCTGGACAGAGTGTGCTCTAAGTAGCATCCTACTGCACCTTCCACCAGTGATTTTACTAGTGCTCCACCCTTTAAAGAGTTGCTTTTCTCCCCCAAGACAAGCACTGCCATCCCCTATTTTAATACAAAGCGTACTGAGGCAGAGGAGAGCCAAGTGCAGCAGCCCTGCTGTTTAAAGCCTCCCTTGTGCAATAGGTCATTCCCCCATACAGGCAGTGGGAAAAAGAATCTCCTGTATCTGTGCCTCTCGGAGCAGGAAGGAAACTGGAACCAAATACTATAAATGCTTTATTATCCTGAACTGAAATCAATAAACTATGAACAGTTGTAACCTAATTTACTAGCAAACAGAACTGAAAAGATATCTGACAAAGCTTTTCATATACATTAAGAGCCATCAGATTGTAATTTTAGGTCAGTATCAAGACACACAATGACCTAGAGTAAAATGATCTATATACCATTACCAGTTTAGTCAGTTGCCCAAATTACCTCAGTGAATTCCAACTTGCATGAATACTTTAATGAATTATTAAAACAAAAAATAGACGGTAAAGGAGAGAAAAGAAATGTCTTCCTTGATGCCATTGTCGCTGATAGGCACACACTGCTCTTCAAAAGCCAGCTCTGCACAAGCGCTGGTGGAGACTGTCACAAGCAGCTCCTGGAAGGGTGGATCTGTGAGCTCAGACCATGGCAGAGGGAGGTGGTGGTCCCTCATACTTCCCAAAAAGAGTCTCCTAGCCAAAAAGAGCAGGACTGATAAGGGTGTATTTGGGTGTTTGGTCAGTGGCATGGCCAAAGCCACTTGAAGTGACATCTCTTCCAGCACTCCCACGGAGATTCTGTGCAGGACAGCAACCCTTGACAAGGCTCATTCCCCTGCACTAACACAGAATAACAGGTGTCACAAAAGTGCAGTGCACTGCATGGAGCAGGAACAAACACCCCCTCCATCAGTAATTCCTACTCCTCCAGGAAAAAGCACTCCCTGAAACAGTCAGCTTCCCACAGACAAGAGTTCTGTGCTTTGAGAAGCAGCTGGAATTGCAAACAGAAAAAGAAAACAAGTATTTGTTCAATTAGAGTGGGGGGAAAAAGCAAAACAAAACAACCAACACCAAACTGAGCCTGTGTTTAAACCACTTATATTGGTTAAACCACTTATTTCAATTCTAACAGCATTAAAGATACATGATTCATTATTTTTTATTTCAGCTACCATAAGAGTAAAGGATTTCCATTTACATCACTTGGTTGTCCAGTTTCATTCCCATTTCCTGAGAGGCAAGATAATAAAAAGACAATCCCCAGGCTGAGCAAGCACACTAAGAGTTAACTAGAAGAGAAATCAAGCCTCAGCAATTTAACAAGACTGTCCAGCTTCACAATTTTGTTTGAAAAGTCAGTTTTAGTCAAGATCTGTTACACATACACAACTTACAAATTTCTTTGCTTGAACTACTGCTGTGGGTATTTTCTTAAATAAATAAACATGTTATTTATTTAGTTTGGCATTAAGTCCCTTTTATCATTCTCATAAAAATATTGTCAAGGTCAAAGCAGTTTGCATGAACCCTTGTTCATGTAATATATATTTTTTGAATTATTTAGTTTTAGTTTTCAACTTCTGGTCAACTTTCAGCTTCAATTTTCAATACTTTTTTAAAGTAGCCTGATAGCATAGTCCTGAACTAAAATAATGAAATGAAAAAAAAAAAAAAGACTAAAAGGAAAATAAATAAATTTCTTGATAGTAGCTTACAGATTGGGGTTATCTCTGCAGTTTTGAATTGATGGTAACATTTATATATTAGAAGATCTGCAAAGGAGAGATTCTACAACATACAGATCTCAATGCTTGGGGCAATTCCTCGAGAGAAAGACCTATAACAACCTCAATTGCAACTGAATTTGTGGAAGTTGAATAACCTTTAACTGAAAAGAGTGATTCTTCATAATAAAATAAACTAGTTATATCTCATTTCCTAGAAATATGTTCAAAAAAGTCTATATACTTCCATAATGTCTTGATGGAATCCTCAGTCTTCCAGGTAGAGTGGCTTAAATTTTGAAACCATCTTAGAAATTCTAGCCTGAACAAGCAGTGTTTCTCCTCTCTTTTGCATGGGTGAAAAATCAGAGATATGTGCCTTTCTTTAAGTCATTTATCCATCTGAAATGTTTTTTTATAGTCAGTATAAAAAACTTCCATGAGGCTGCTGGAATATTTTCCAATAATCAAGATTACAGAATTAGGAAATGTCCCATTTAGAAATTGAGTTTTGAGTAATAAGAAGGAAATACAAACTGGTCCATAGTGCCATGCCTCCATTTAGACTGCACTAATGTCAGCTCTGGTACAGTGCAAGTGCATCACCAGACAGATGGTCAGATCAAGACTTAAAATATATGTGACTTTAAAATTGTAATTCAACATGAAATTGTGACATATCAGTTAATTAGATTTTGTTCAATGAAGAATCAGAATGCTTTTTAAAAGTTATTTCTTTCTATAGAGAGATTTGTCCATACTTCCTAAGAATTCCAGAAATTAGATAAGTCTAAGGATAAATCTACTTAAATATGTAGAACCAGGCTAATCCTCACTTTGCTAAATAACATCATTTATCAGAGGGACGAAAAGCAGATTTCCTTATCATTCCCACTAGGAATTTAACTAGGAAAAGTGTCATATCAGGAAAAGCTCCTAAAATTTCTCCGAGAACACACCCAGACAAGATTACAAACGCTGTGCTCAAGCTCCACAGTTAAACCAAACCTCTGTGATTCATGTGAGAACCTCCTACAGTAAAAACAACAAAGTAACCACAATGGAAAAGCATCTGGGGCAGCAGAGTTTTGCTTCACATCAGGGCTGTGTAACACAGGAGGTGCCCAAAACAGATCCAATGGGCAGCTAGGTACAGAATCTGTAGTGCAGCAGGTAAAACTAAAAGATTTAAAATAACTGATTTTAAAAATCCACTACAAATAAAGGTTGGAATATGATGCACACATTTCACAGCAGTGAACTGACAAGATCACAAGATTTTCTCTTTTCCTGTTCGTAATCAGAACTTCATTAACATTTTGGGGGTTTCAGCTACTTGATTTTGACCCATTTTTGTGCCTGAGCTTTTAGAAGCTTCTTAATTTTGAGTGTTCCCCAAACACATCTGCACTTCTAGAAACTGTTCTCCTCTTTTTTCTTGATTTCACAAATTCTAGGTGCAGTGCATTTGCAACAATTCTCCTTATAAATGAATCCAGCATGGGACAATAGCACAGATTTTCAGAATTCATCTATTCCTCATGTGCATTTCCAAAAATGAACTTGAAAATTAATGAGTTTCTACAGTGTGCATTTAAATGCAGCTCTTTGAAGTGATCATTACTAGCCCGGAAAAGTCAATTGAAGAAATGGATTGATGAAAGAAAAATACCTAATGCACTGTACCTGTACCTACAATACTTTTCTGCTCTTGTAACTGCAATCCTGGATCCAAAATGCACTAAAATAGAGTAAATTCCATATCCAATGAGTAATGCTGACCAAAATGATGAATTTCTAAGTATGCTGAACATGCCTGAAAAACTGGAGTCTAAGGACTTTTTTCTTCTGGAAGGTAGTTCTTTTTTCCTATCAAAACTCAATTCCCTTTTGTCCCCAAATAAATAAGATTTTACACACAACTGAGTTTATCTGCCTCAAATCGATTAAAACATTAAAATCAATCTTAACAAAAAAAAAAGTATAGTTAACCAATCTGATTATTACTGCAAGTCTTGTAGGAACACAGATGTGCTGAATATGAATTTCACTGCTTGAAAGGTACTTTGGAAGGTGTTAGGCATTACTAGAATGCTTTCAAAACATGTGCAGCCACTTACAAAAAGTGTTCAGGAGCTTTACCCAGTTTGAAAAGAAGAGCTTTTTCACTGCTTTAGTTTTATAGTAAGTCTTTTTAGGCAAATTTCAAAGAATGTATAGTTCACATAATTTAAACTGAATTCACCTATAATTCGGTATTTGACGGAGCTAATGCCTAATTGTTTCTAAGGAGTCTGCAAACAAAAATATTTCTTCTTTTATTCCCCAAACATTTCACTAAAATTATATTTTGCTTTGTTTTCACATTGAGGATTGAATTTGACACTTTAATGGAGAAAAGCAGCTTGTGCTGTTTACTGTGCTTCTAATTATTGTATTCACAATTTTCTTTGTTTTATATCAGAAAGAATTTAATGAGACTTACATTTTGAAATATAGCACTGCTGCTGTAGAAGAAGCTTTTTTCCAACAAATTCTGGTTCAGCATCGGGAAACTCCAAGAGTTTCTGACCAATGAGTTCACCCCAGCAGCATGCAGGTTTGAACACAGATGTGGACACGACTGAATGCTCTCCAAAGCCCACCACAGGCACAGCTGTTTGTTGTTTCCCTCTCAAGTGTTTTAAATCTTGCCCCCTCTTATATCAGATACAAAGAGCTATTTTCTGTTTAACAGTGCAAGGTTAATAAACACTTTTCAAATTATGTTATAATCTACTGTGTAGATCTTCAGAACCAGTTTTATCTTCTTCACATAAAGATAAACATGATTATCTCTGCAGCTCCCACAAATCTCTTCACCTCCACTGAGTTGATGGAGATACGTTGATTTGCTGGGGATATGCTGAGATATGCTGATCAGCTGGGGATTCTGCCAGTTTCTGCCCCAAGCAGGGGTAGAATCATGATTTTCAAAGTTCTTTTTCAGTGAAAACACAAAGCTGCATACTGGTAAAAGTCTTGGTTTTGTCAAAAATTTGTTTGCATAATATACCACTTAAAATTTCAGTCAACTCATCAGAGTACACATTACAAATCAGTTGACTTTAAATTTCTGAGCAATGGTGAATAATAAAATCTCCATGTCCCTGAACATGTCCCTCCATGCCACCGTCCCTCAATACCTGTGATTTTGTGTTTTTTTATCTCTAAAGCTGTATGTTTTTTTAAAAGACTTTTATGAAGGATTGTTAGCAATTCCACCTGCACACAGATTACAAAGTAGAAAGGAAAAATAAGATACAAGATTTGGACCCAGAATTTGTAGTTCTTCATCACAAAACTTGAAATGAGTTGCTTTAAGGTACTTCCAAAGAGACAAGGACCAACACCCTGGCAAGTTGGTGAATATTTGCATGAAAGCATCAGCTCAGTTCCCATTTGAATCCAAAAGTTTTGCTCCTCATTTCCCCTTACACATGACATATACTAACATTCAAACTATTTTTTCCATTATGAACATAAGAAAATGGGAGAATAAATTCTACAGATGGGGCAGCCAGAATGGGAAAATATATAGTAATTTATAATGGACTAATCAAACAGCATGTATCATGTTTTTGTAACCTCCCATAGACCTCCAAAGGCAATTATAGCAGAGGAATTTTCAGAGTTACACCTGACTGAGAAGGAAAGGTCTGTGTACATCAAATATTAAAAACAAAATCACTATAAATAACCTCTAACTGAAGCACAGCCTCAGTGACAACTAACATTCTTTTTTTCTTTCTCTCTCATTTCTGCCCCTTGACATTGCAGTGTGAAGACTGTAAAAGAAAAGATGGAATATATATATCTATAGAATGACCTAAAATTTTCCAATTCTCCTGATGTTACCAGTGAGGGAAATGTACAGCCATGTGTGTGGCCATTATCTTCACATTCCAGTTTCTTTATTTCATCAACAAATATAATTGACCAGAAAACACAGCAGTGTTAACTAAAATACAATCCTGCTACAAAATTCGTAATAAGATATTTGATTTTTTTTTTCATACTATAAAAGGAAGACTATTCCATATCTCTCCTAAAATATTTGTAAATTACATCACAGATTAAGAGGTGGCCCTAACTATCTGAGCACCACTTGATACTTGCTTTATGTTAATAGACACTCTCTTGAGTAGCTGTGCTTGAATATGTTATAAAGAATAAAAGGGAACACCGTTTAGCAGTGTTTTTAAAACCGTGAGCAATTTCCATAATTTGTGACAGTCGGCAGATTTTGATAGTATCTCACATCGATTTTTATGTTTCCAGATGACAATCATTACACTATTATCTGCAGCTTGAGTAGTGGAACCTAACCTCCTAATTAGGATGAAAAACTGCTCCAGTTGCAACCCCAGTAAGTCACAACAAGTCAATAATTTTAATAAGAATTAATTTTAAAAACTCTACAAGGTTGTATTGGAAGTTATTCTGGCATGTCTATTGATTAACACTTGGTATTACATCTTATAAAGGACTCATTAAATACAACATCAATTTAAATGCAATATCTTGGTATTTCTTAGATTTTTTTTTTTAATATTTTACTTACTATAAAGTGTAAGAAAATAGAACAAAGCACTGACAGATCATTCAGGTAAAGCAGCTTTTTTATTGGTGTCTTGGCTTCACGCTGCACTTGAGAGAAATATGAAGGATTAATTCACTCTGTGCTATACTCAGGATATGTGACTGAGAGCTGGCATTTCCCTTATTTGTCAGCATCAAATGTCATGAAAAATCTCACAAATTTCCAAACATAAAATCTCTAGTTTCTGCCATGTACAGAATCACTCATATTTTGATTACTGTGGCCCTCTTTATCATGATCCCACAGATATTCTTCCTTTTAAGAATATGTAAATCTGGGGTATGTGCACTAATGCCATGAAGAGATTTCTTCATTTTTTTAGTTTATGCTTGAATTTGAAAGAACAGTAATGATACTAAACACAAAATTTGATTTTTGAGAGCTGCTGAAATAGTAACATTTATTAACATGGCATCTACCTAGGCAAACTTGGAAACCATTAATATTAGCTATAATACAATTATATCTGTTTAACAAAAAAGCTTTTACTGGTCCTGTTTCCATTTGTCTGAATTAAAAAGCTTTTAATGTTAATACCAGAGGTTTACCATGCAAGAACTGTCTTTTTTTAGCATAGACATTTATACTCCAATAACAAGGTTGGAAAGAAAAAATGAATTCCAGTGAAAAGCCAGGAGCGATGCTGCTGTAAGTCTGATGCTGCTCAGAGCTGTGAGCTGATGCTAGGTGGCAGTCCTGTGTAATTAAACACCAACCACTTCTCTGCATCTCATTCACTCCAGGCATTTTTCAAAACAACCGACTCGAACATTTTGAATAATAATTTAAACAACAAACACATCTCTTTTCCCCTTTACTTTCACCTCTTCAGAACTTCATTCCTTATACACAAAAGGTCTCAAAATTAAATTTCCTATTCATAAACCTGTGTCCTAGCACTGCAGTGTTATGTGAAACAGCTCACAAAACAGGAGGCAGGCTGCAGTACTACACCCCATGCTCTGGTAGTGCACAATTTCTAACTTCTGTGTAGGTCCTGACCTTGCTTTTCTCTGCATCTCAGAAACAGAATTACCTCGGTTTGAGGTATGTACTCCCAAAGCCTGTTTTAGTCTCCAGATTTATTTAATCAAAGAGCTCACTTTAATCATTTGATCCCTTTAAATGCTACTGCTTTTAACAAGTTACATGTTCACCATGCAGTAGTCACAATTATTTGTAGCTACCACAGATGAACAAAGGCTACAGCTATTTTCCTAGACAATAAACACTTTGTACAGTGTTTATTTCTTGAAGGAAAACTTGTTTGGTTCTCACAGTCACTTGATCTACAACTCCAAAAGTTTTCCCAGGTAAGGCAAATCAGCCTCCTGCAAAAGCACTGATGACACAGAGCTGGGAGGGCAAAATTCAGTACAGTGATCACTAAATACATGTAAGAACAAACCATGTCTGTTATAGTCAACTTATTCCACAGAAAGACCTAATTATATATTACACAGTGTATGTACATAATACAGTGAGGTTTCTTTCACATTTAAACACAGCCTCAAACAGAGAGGCAGAAGAGATCTGTAATATTGATACAAGAACAACACATTTGTTTTTACTGTGAAACAGACATTTAAGGACCCAAGAATACTGATTATGTATGAAGAGGTATCAGATCTCTCTGCCCACGTTTTATTAATGATGCACACACGTTTACTGTATTCATTACAGAGCACTGGCTGAGATCTAGAGTCCCAACCCAATAAAAAAGCAGAGCAGTCCATTAGGAGGCCTCAAAATCACAGCACAGAGACTTGTACATGAAAGTAAGAACATGTGGCTACTCCTTCACTATAATGAATAACTTTGTCCAAAACTTCTTGAGTCTGTTGCAAACACATCTGATGTCAGTGGGGGCTCTCAAAACCAGTTTTTGTATCTAACTGACCTCACCCTTCCTTTCCAGGCATTGATTTGATGCTCTAAGATGTGCATCACATGCTCCTTCTTTCCAGGCAGTAGAGACATCACTCCACATTTTAGTATTTAAACATTCCATTTATTCTGGGCATTTCTAGTGCAGAACAGGGACACTGTGGTGCCCAACCGTATCTACAGAATTCTCAACAACGCCAGAGTCTGAGTGTTTCCAAGACACACATTGGTTGCACCTCATTCTACAACACAGTGGGAAGGAACCAATTGTGCCACTGGAACACAGGAGGGACAACTTACCCTGACACTACTTACCCAAAACAACAATTTAATCTACAGAGATGTCAAACAATAGCGTGGTTCTATTTTGGTGTATCATATTAATATTTGCACACCAGAGTGCTAATTTCTGAAACTGTGGTCCGTCACTCAGTAATGTGACTGCCTGAATTCTTCTAAGGCGTGTGAGGAAAGTTACTCAGGAACAACAAAAAGAGGTTTGTAAACAGTCCATATCTGCTGTAGAGCTGTGTCAGTCCTGTAAGGCCTGGTGTTGTGCCACCCTGCTGAATGAAGGCTTGAGGAACTCAATTGCAGCTGGGAACATTTTTCTCAAAAACTTATTGCCTCTCACTACACAAATAATAATTGTGGCCCCTGTGGCCCTGCAAAGGCCAAGGCTCTGCATTTCAATCCAGCATCTCAACCCAAATCATCAGAAACAGAACTCAGCTAGGGAACACTGGAGTTCCTGAATCCTATCCAAGGGATCCTATGCAACATCACTTTCTTTTTCTCTTTTAACAGCTCTTCTAGATCGTTCCCACTGAATCATAATCACTTATTTATTTTTTAGTAAAAGGTTAAAGCCTTTCTGGGAATGACAGCAAGCCAGTGTACTGTGTTTTTTTTTCCACAATGCAAGAGTTTATAATTGACTGCTTATGTAGTAATTGCTCTATTTATAGAGATTATTTGCAAGAGAAAAGTGATTGACATCACCTGGTATTAATGACAGAGGATTTATTTCACATTTATGACCTAAAGCCTCTGCATAAATTGTTTTCCTTTCCTAAGATTCTCATGTTCCACGTAAGTCTAGGGAATAAATGTATGAAATTACATGCCAGACTTATCTTTTGTACATAACCTAACAAATATTACTATTCTTTCAAAATTATTTTTACAGACTTTCCTAACTGGCTAAGAAACTCTTCCAAGTCATTTAGTGCAGCAACACTCAGTAGTTTCAATCTCTGCCTTTTGAGTATCCATGTTGGCTGTGCTGCTTCTCCTCTAAGTATTCCAGTACAGCATGGATTGCACATCTTTAATTGTGATGGACAAAAGCTCTGATGGGCAATCAAGCAATAGCATTTGGGTATGGCAGAAAATAAGCAAGACAATTGGCAAAGAAATTAGGGATAGAGAGAAGATCTGAGAAGATCCTCCTTCTCTAAGTTCTGGCTCTCCAGACAGAACTTCATCCAGAAGATGAGAAATGTAGCAGGAAAAAAAAATAATAAGAAGCCCTAAAAAAGTATTATAGTCTTACATTCTTCAGCATGATGGGTTTGAACAACAGGAAAAGTAAAGTGACAACACTGATCAAATTTTTCAGATTGTAACTAACAATAACATTTACCTCTCATATAATTTCACTGAAGTCAAGTGAGAATAAAAAGTCATTGTGTAAGACAAAAAAATATTCACAGAAGGCTTACAAAATTGCAGTGTAATTCATCTATTCATTAAAAGGATAATAAAGACCATGGCCTTTGAATGATTGTGAACTTACATTTCTTTTCCACGCTTTTGTTCTGGAACTGTAGCTTATTGACATTTTCAATGCAACACAAAGCCACATATTGTAGAAATGGCTGAAAATATTTTCTGTCCTTCACTCATTTGTTGAATTACTTTTTAAGAGATGAGAGTTGGAATTTGATTACACTTAATCCCTGGCAACACCTTCTTCCTAGAGCCCAAACCTAAAAATGAAAGAAAATACTCTGCTTTTATATAACGCAGTCGTTCTTCCAAACCAAAATGGCACTTAGGTTATTGCTAAATCAATTATCAAAATAAAAATCAAAGACAGGGATTTTCACTTGTGTGGCACTATCTTCTTAATGCCATCACAAACCAAACCTTCCATTTTGGGAAGTTATACTGGGATGCTGCAGGAGGGATAGATGACTGGTACAGAGCTTAACAACTTAATTCAAGGCTTCATATTTTAGAAGATATTTCGGAAGTACTAATACCTCTGCTGCTCACAGCAAACCTTTGAAATTTATCAAGGAGGTAGCCCAAGAGTTAAAGAAAACTGCCTCTTACGAAAGTTTATTTAGTTTCAGCTGGGCTTTAGCACAGAATTTTGCCTTCCCTCGGCACCCCTGTGCCTTGGCTCGCACAGATGGTGTCAGAACAGCAGCAATAAAAATGAACTTTCATTTAAAATGAACTTTCTCGAGACAGGTCCCCTCTCTGCTGCCCCAACGAAAGCCCTGGGAATGCAGAGGGGGTACAGAGGGAGCACAAAGAGATGGAGGCAGCAGGAAAACACTTCCTGCAGAGCTGCTGCCTTCTCCTCATTCCAAATGTGAGACCTGACCCCCAGCTTGTAGCAGCAGCTGGAGCAGCTGTCCTTCCTCTTCCTGCTCCAGACAGCACATGGGGGACTGAGGGGGACCCTGCAGACACCCCTGAACAGGCACCTGCAGCCCAGCCCATCTCACCAGCCAGCCTCACCCCAGCTCTGCCACACAGACATGCAGGGGTTTGATGCACAGAGAACTCTGACAGGGTTTATCACAAATGTCTGTTTGTGGGGCTTCCCTTGAAACCAACGTGCAAACACATCCACAAATTGGTTCTTATTTACACACAAACATACTCAATCCTAATGTACCAGTGAAACTCCTCAGGATTTTTTTTGTGGTGTTAAACCAACTGCTAGCATCTTTCAAGACTACACCATAACATTGAAACCCTCTAGTTAGCTGAAATTTATTTTCAGAAAAAATAAGAAAAATTACTAGGTCTAAAGCAAAATATCTAAGGATGTTCTTTAAAAAATTAAATATATTTCATTACTCTATGCCAACTATTAATTCCATAAAATTAAAAGCAGACAAAAGAAGTGTTAAATCAAGTTTGTGAGTATTGGCAAGCCACAGAAGAAAACCTTTGCCTTCATCTCTTTCTACACAATTTTTTCTTTTCTTTTTTTTATTTTTTCTAGAGGCAATTTTCATCCATTACTCTGCATGGAACCAACATCCATTATATGAAGACAGTGTCTTAATCAAAATGACTTCTTATACAAGTCTATTTAATAAAAATTCATTGTTTTAATCTTGTAAGTGTAATATTAATGAAAACTAAATGATGTCTCTTTATTAGTCAGTTACTGATGCTTCTCTGCAGCTTATAATACCAGTTCTCTTAAAGCTGAATATATTTTAAAGCACCATAAAAAACTCAATGACATTTGCTAATGGAACAAAAACCAGTTAGGCCAATACCATGGTTTGGCACTACTGCAATGTGACCAACACACTACCACCGTATTTTTTTATGCAAAAAGGACTCTCACACAACTAGGAGGTTTAACAGGTTGAACAATAATATTATTGTGTAATAAAAATCCATATAACTTGGAGTGAAGAAGCAACTTGTAGATATATGTTGGAAGAATATGCTTTACCTGAAACAGCTTTAAAAGAAAATTCTCTGCAGCATTCACTCATCTCTTGAAAATTAAAATTTTTAATAAATAAAGAGCTGAATGCTCGCAGCTGTTAAGAAAAGACTGGAAATGCAGCCCAAATTTTCCACATATCAGTGGAAAACTTCACCTGCAATGACACCAACTGGAAAAAAAATTTTAAAATCTCTGTGAGACCTCTAAGCTTCTCCCCTCATGCAGACTTCTCATTCAGATGGACAGCCTCATGCAGTAGTAGAGACATGATTTCTTTAATCTCCCATCTGAACTCTGTTTCTCAGATGAAACCAATTTCTTGGATTTCTTCCAGAACACAATCCTACAGATCTCCTAACGCTTCTCAGACTCTCAGTCCCACTACTTGCAAATGCATTGAAGCCACAGACCAAACTCTAATTTGCACCTTTAAGAGCTTCCCCATTGGAAGCCTGTGTCCAGCAGCGTATCCAAGGAACTCAAAGCACATTCTTCCTCACAAATTTATTTATTCAAACAATCAAAACCACAAGGGTCGGCCTTCATTCCCACTAATATATCCCAGAAATCTTCTAAAGTTGCTGCCTCAGAAACACGCCACACAGGCTCGTTCTCAGCCTGCCCGCCCTCCTAACTAGGCCACGCTCCCTATTTAGGGAAAAGTTGGTTGCTGCTTAACATTAATCTTTATCTCTTGCCCTCAACCTTTGTGTACAAAGTGTGTGTGGCACTGGGACACAGAGGAGAAAAGAAAAAACAACTAATTAGTGATCTAGTCGTGGCCCTGGATAGTCTCTTGAAACTATTTATCCTGAGACATTTTATCTCTGGACGCTGTTTAATTCATTAAGAGGCTGAAAAAATTAAAGCAATTTATTATAAAGCAAAGTCACTGAAACACACTTGATAAAAATAGAAGTGCAGACCTCTCCCACATCTGTCAGAATAAGCAATGCAAATAACGTCCAGAGCCGTGAGACAAAAAAGCGCCATGTCTGAGACAAAGAGCACTGTGCACATCTCAGGCCTGCAAAAACCAGCAGCACTTCCTTGGTGTTGATGCTCCCCATCCACACAAGCAATGGTTTACCCGCTGGTGTGAACTGGAGGTGGCTGAAGTCCCTTTTAAAGGTGCTTTTTAATTGGGTCTTCTCATCCCTGTTGCCTTTCCCCACCAAGTCTCCTTATGTCCAAGGACAGGGGCTGAACTTTGAGAGTGCTGGTGAGATCTTTTGGGGGATGATACCACGGTACACCAATATATCTCTCAGCAACCATCTAAAGTTGCTGCCTCAGAAAAACACCATGCAGGCTCGTTCTCAGCCTGCCTGCCCTCCTAAGTTGGCCATGCTCCCCATTTAGGGAAAACTTGGTTGCTGCTTAACAAATTTTTGCACTTTTAAGAGCTTCCCCATTGGAAGTCTGTGCCCAGCAATGTATTTAACTCAAAGAATATTTTTCCTAACAAATTTATTTATTCAAACAATCAAAACCACAAAGGTCTGCCTCCATTCCTACCAATATCTCTCAGCAACCATCTAAGGTTATCTGCCTCAGAAACACAGCACACAGGTATGGTCTAGTTATGCTAGGGTATGAACAGCATTTTAACACTTACATTTGTTTAGAAGGCTTTCCTTCCCTAAATGCTTTATTTTTTCTTTCAGGTCTAGTACCACCCCAATTGCCCATTGCCTACAAAGCCTCCACTAGATTGGGGCAGCACTCTCAAACTTCTTCTAATGGTTAGCTTTAGATTTCCTAAATTTGCAAGAATCAAATGAAGCCACACTCTTCTGGTGGTGTCGAATGCAATAGGGAGAGGTGATTTTGATTCCTTTCACTGAACACCCAGGGAGAGGAAAGGAGAATTTACTTTCTCCCTGCAGGGAACTGGTGTGTTTAATGGCTGACAGAAATGTCCCAGAGCTCCCCCCCTCACTGTGCTAAATTGTGGTAGAACTGTGGTGGAACTGTTGCCATCTAAGGACGTAAGCAAGACAAGGAACAATAAAGGCTATGATCAACCCAAATTGCAAGTTTAATAAAACAAACAAACAAAGAAACAAACAAACAAAGCCTACCCAATTTTGGCAAACAAGCTGTGATTTTCGATGTCTTTCTCTTGCAACTAAGAAGCTGTCACTGAAATTTCAGCCCCATGTCCAATAATGTTTAATGCTCTTTCACCTTCCACTATCAACTTAAAAAAAGGAATATTTTCTTTCATACACAGGCTAAACCTTGACATTTATAAGCACTCACAATCAGGATCTTCTCAAAATCCAATATGAAAAGCATTTGTGCCCCCCAAGACACATTGCTGGCAGTCAAATCTGTGGCTACTGACAGCAGCACTCTATGACAGTAATAACTACGGTGTATGACTACATACATTATTCACACTAAAGTAATATTATCAATTACAATCAGAATTCATGAAGCTCTACAAAATGGCAGGTCAAAATGATTTAAGTGCCATTTTACATCCTAATATTTACAAGCTAATGCTTCACAAAATGAGTGGGATTCAGTCAGTAGACTCACATCCACTTCCTG